>PVNU02003664.1:0-104706 GCA_003013855.2 Liriodendron chinense | reverse complement strand
TCAGACCATGATCTATGAATGACCAGGTCAGAAGTGGGGTGTCCACTCGCTTTGGCATTCGGTCGCACGCAACCTCTGCCAAAGAGGGGCATCTGTAGACACCCCACCTTCGGCTACACTGTTGGTAGAGATAGCTGGTAGAATGGAGGACCATACCCCCAAATCCCAAGTCCAAACTCAGCCAAACTCACCCTTGTAAGCCCCATTCCATAGCCCAGTTCAAGCTTGAACCCAGTCAACCCAATCCTAAACATCAGCCTGAAAAACCCCCCAGAAAAAAGGCCAGTCAAAAAATCCTAAAAAAAGTCAAACTCACTGAGTCAACCCGCTGAGTCAACCCGCTGAGTCAACCCGTCGAGTCAACCCGTCGAGTCAAAACACCGAGTCAACCCGTCGAGTCAAACCACCGAGTCGACCCGCTGAGTCAACTCACTGAGTCGACCAGCGAGTCCAACAGCAGCCCCGAGAGAGCGACCGTACTCGCTGGAAACCGAGGAGCGGCCGTACGGGCGGCCCATGGCAGGCCGCCCGGACAAAATTACGAGAGCTGCCACTCTCCGCTGCTATAAATACCCCCCTCCCCTTCTCATTTCAGCATCCCTTCAAGTCCAGCCAGTCCGGGTGTGGTCCGAGTCCTCCTTCACCCCTTAGCCCATTTTCCCACCAAGGAGAGCCCAAGTGAGGAGAGTCTAGCCCTGGTCCAGCCCTGCCTGACCACTGGTCCAAGCCTCCCAAGCCATGCAAATCTTGATCCAGCCACTCGAAGTCAATCCTTGCGACACCTCCGTCCACCCAGCTACTCTTTTCCAGCATCATCTCATTTGCATCTAGCATAAGTGCAACATTTACTTTTCTTCCAACCCCCCTGCTTCACTACAAGCACCTTGATTACTCAAGCACACGTGCATATGGCTTTATATTAAGCACCTGTCAGTTCGAGCGTATGCTCTGGGCTTGCCCGTTGTTGGAACCTGCCCATCAGAAACTCTTACTGTTCAGACCTGCATTCACGTACATATCACTATAAGCACTTTGAATATTCAAGCACACAGCATGCATCATCTCGCATAAAGCACCTGTCAGTTCGAGCGTACGCTCTGGGCTTGCCCGTTGTTGGAACCTGCCCATCAGAAACTCTTACTGTTCAGACCCGCATTCATGCATCATGTCATCCATGAGAATATACGAGGATTAAACTAGACTTTCAAGTATTCGATCGATTCTGTGAAGTAGAGACCGTACTTCGGTACGGGCAGTGTGTGGGGTGCTTAACCTCTTCCCACCCTGTAACCGTGATCCCTTACCTTGAATCTCTGACCGCAGATCAATAGGAGTCATTTTAGAAGAAGGAATCTTCGGATTCCCTTCTCTAACGTTTCTACGGGGTCTAGCCGACTGTAGATTCGAAGTAACTGGCTAGTGGCGATTCTGGTCTTATATAAACTCACTTAAACATATCCAGCTTAACACGACAACCAAACGAAGCCCTCGATAACGAGGCAAGCCAGTGGCACAAACAGCGATTTCGCACTCACGCATTCCTCATCTCCTTTTTTTCCGAAAGGAAAGGGAAAGGGAGAACGACGTCGTGTGGGAGCGCAGAAAAATCGGCGAGGATCCACAACTTGATAAGTAGAGACTAGTAACTTATCTTAAGTAACTTACAATCCAAACGGGCCCTTATAGACTGTGTGAGGTTTTGGTTTTTTTATTTTTATTTTTTATCACACACACTTACACACGGACGCACCACATGGGCACTGTGGTGTGCCTGCATGTGAAAAAAATCTTTAAAATTTGATTGTCTACAGGCCATAAATCACATGGTTAGAATCATCAAATTAAAGTTTTACTTTAGATAAATACAAAGTGGGATCTGTTTAGTGGCCGTTTCAAGATGATAATTAGACCTATTTTTTCTTCGGTCAGTCTTGACAGTTCGTTTTCATGCTACTGATCCAAAAGCTTAAGATCACCATATTGCCATGATTTTCACACCATGGCTTGCTCCTCCTTGTATGAACTGATAAATGGTTTAGATCAACAATAGGCTACCTCGTGTGTAATTCAAAAGACATGGGAACGCTACCAAAACCTATATAAATATACATAAATGGGACGCCGAAAGATGAGGTTCCATGCAAGCTCATTAACATAACAAAATTAAAGGGAAAAAAAGGAAAAAGAAAAAAGAAGAAGAGACGGACCGAATAACAACCAATGCTATCATGAGTGACCGAATTGCACTTTTATGATAAACGATTAGCCAAATGCTGACACCGACGCCTATCAATGACAAAACTGTTAGTCCCACCTTCACAACTATAAATACCCACTTTGAGTCACACAAATATACACATCCCACACACACACACACTGTATACAAGAAACATGAAGGGTGCAGCAGTATGTGTCTTGATGGTGCTAGCCGTGGCCCACCTGATGATCAAGCCTGGCAACGCCATCACATGTGGTGATGTGACCAAAACAATAGCACCGTGTGTTTCATTCCTGACGGGGTCTGCACCAAAGCCGGACACTGCTTGCTGTGATGGCGTCAATCAGCTCAACGGCCTGGCACCCACCACTGCCGACAGGCGTGCTGCATGTGCCTGTGTGAAAACTGCAGCGGCGAACTTTAAAAACCTAAATGCCGACGCAGTAAGCTCACTACCAGCACAATGTGGCACGCCCCTCCCCTTCCCCATCAACAAGGACACCAATTGCGAGATGTAAGGGCATTACTGTCCTTTTCTTTCCCTACTTTATTATTATTGTTATTATTATTATTATTATCAATTTTTTTTTAAGATCTAAGCCTTCTTTAAACTTTTGGGAATAGAATACAAACAGGTTGTATTGTTGTATTGCCGAAAGTGGAAATGGAATATGTATTTTCAAGTATTGGTTGGTGGGTCCATTTCCAAATTGAGAAGCAATAGTTTCGGCTTTATCTTATCACATGTTTTTAATTAATTCCAACCTTGCAGTGGGCCAACCTTGATGATCACCTGGGCCCACAGTAGGCTTTCCGCGATGAGTAGTGGATGGCGGATATTATTATATCAGGTGATCATCATCATGATGGGATCCACTTTTGCATGGGTCTGATATTATAGAAATATGATAATTTGGCGAGAAGAAAAATTGCTGTACGTCTCAAAGTTCACCTACTGCCACCGGATATGATTGTTTCTCAATCATCCTATGGCGTATTATGTTTCTTGCTCAAAGTAATATTACCCCGCAACTGACATTATGTCAGATGAAGGTATAACCGGTCCCATTGCATCAACTATCTAGGACATCCAACCCATCCATTGCTGGGGCTCTCCGTATAATGAAAGAACCGGTTACAAAAGCATTGGATGGTTTAAATCAGACCTTTGGATGGTCTGATCCAATATACAGATTGAACCAACTTGGTGATTGGACTGGCCTGATTATTGCGAATGATGATCTTTCATGATGGCCTACCTCTTCTGTGATTCAGAATATGGACAGTACACTGAACATGTAGGCACTAATGATTATTGCGAATGTTGAAAGTTATCATTCCTCTACAAGTCGATACAGCTTTCTTCCAATTAATGAACTTTAATAATGCTAACTAAGAGCGCTGACTATTTCATGAATTCGTATTTGTGCAGAATCTCTTAAATTGGAGTTCCTTGAGAAAGAAATAAAGAGAGGAGTACACTAGTGCCTTGCTACCTCATCTACCAAATAAATGGTCTTGGTGAATGGAGATGTAATGCGAAACAAGTTGCAATAGTATGTATTATGTTTAGGCATGCATGTATGGTCTTCCAACATCAATATATAAGTTGATATCTTGATAAAATGGCGGTAATGAGGTCTCTCCCTTTTAAAAGCTTGAAATAACTGTGATTGTGAGCATTGATCAGCGTTCAAAAGGTGAGGAGCGAAATGTTGTGAGACTGGGAATGGCTTTGGTGGTTAGCAGTAGCATTGCATCTTTACTTCTTTTCTATCTTTTTTTTTATTTTTTTGCTTAAGTTAGTTCACACATTTCACTGCTTGTATACACACTCACATTGTCAGTCACACTTCAATGTTAGTCACCCCCAACGTTGGGAATCGATACCAGCACCAGAGCCTCATTGTTGACACGAGGTTACATCTAATTTTCTTTCTATATTTCAAAAGTGGACTTAGAGAATGAAGCTGTGGCACTTAAGATAATCATGCCTTTTCCTTATTCCCCAAAAGAGGCCATTACAGTAAGAAATCCTGCATGTACAGAAAAAACATCAGAATGTCGAAAAAAAAAAAAAAGGATCTCTTCAAATTGAATAAAACATCTGAACCGTTGATCAGGTTTGTTCCACACTGTAGATGATTTAGCCCAAAATAAAACCCAGTCGAAATATCAATTATTCAAAACCCTCCATCGACTGGCCTGGATGTTGAATCACACCATCTACAAAGTTGGCCCCACCTGATGAACGCATTAGATGCATGTGGGGTCAATTTTGATTTCTCATCCAGCTCACCTAACAGTCAGTAGACGATATGTAGATGCATTGTGTGGAAAGGTTCAGTAAGGCGTCCTCCCTGATGTTATGGAAGGTCGAGATGGCTAGCTTGAAGCACCTGCAAGCGAGCCGCTTGTCTTGTAAAACCGAAGCGGTCCTTGTGAACCGCAAGATGCCGTTGCAGCATGACGGCAATGGCTTTTGCTCAATGCCACTCAAGTATGTGAAACACTCCCCAATAAGACCTGCAACTTGGGCACATGCCATGACCTCGCCTCCACCACCAGATCCGCCCCGACTACAAGGCTCACCTCTGCTGGTAACTGGACCACCACAAGTACCAGGAGAAATCCGGCCCAGGTCTTCATTTTTCTATGTATGTGTGTTTATGTGAGATATGTGTGCATGTGTCTCACCTGATAGCCCAGCTGGAGGACACCTAGGCATTTCAACAGCGGGTCTCAGGTTGGAGTGCGAGGGAGACACTAACCCCACCGATTGGTGGGTGCATCATGTGACTAACCATGTGGGTGTGTTGCGCAACTAACAGGGTGGGTGCGTTGCATGACTAAAACAAAAGAAAAAAAAATGTGGGCATGTGTTGAGTGGTTTTCAAAAATACTTAGGGGCGTTTGGCATCTAGCTCTAATTCAATAAGAGCTTTTTCAATAAGAGCTACTTCAATAAGCCCTCTTTTGTTCTGGCTCTTGTTTTAAATAAGCTTGTTTGGTAGAATCTCCCAAAAAAATCTCTTATTTAAAATAATCATGTTTGGTAAAACTTTCAAATAAGAGCTTTTTTTTAAGGGTAGTTGACGTCATTTTTAAAGATTTTTGGATGGAGCATATATTAAAAGTCACACAAATCAAACGATCTTAACCACTCAAATTATAGGCCCCATTTTGGATGGAGTATATCTCTAAAATCACATTGATCAAACAATATTAACTATCAAAGTAATGGGTATCATAGATGGTTAAGTAAAATATTGCGCAGTACAAATTCAAACTAAAAACATAGACCAGATCTATAAGGGATAACTGGAACCAGCTCTCCTCTAGTTTTTGAGAATTGTAAATACCTCCCATCTTGATCTCAATAATTGCAAACACATTTCCTCTATTATAGATGTTATTATAGATATTTGAGTAATGTGTATTGAATGACAAAAAATAATGTCATTTGAGCTTGTTTTGCATTATGTGTGGTGCTTGATATTATTTATAAATGGGAAGCAGATTCTGCATTGACCTGCCGACACCGACTTTTTTTAATTGATTAACTTTTTATTGAAACCCATAGAAGGGGAAAAACTATATGGCCGGAAAGAAGTTCAGGTGGACCGATCCACAAAAAGGCCAGATCAAACCACCTATCATGTAGAAGCGGAAGAAGGGAGAAAATGCCCTCATCCCTCACGTAAGCACACGAGGCCAACTTGGTCTAAGAAAATGCCACTACTGACCTTGATGATGGCGAAATCGGATTGTATAATGAGTTACTCAGTACGCTTTTATCATACTAAGTAAACTTTGTTGGGCCCACAGAGAATGTATGTGATTTATTCAGGTCGTCCATCCATTTTTCCACCTCATTTTAGGGTTGAGTGCAAAATTGAAGCATATCGAAAGCTCAAGTGGATCACACAACAGGAAGCAATGGAAATAATGATGGAAATAATGATTTCCAACGTTGAAGCCTTGCTAGGGCCCATAGTGATGTTTAGTTGTCATCCAACCTATTCATAAGATCACACGGATGAAGAAAAAACACAAATATCAGCTTGCTTAAAAACTTATGTGACCTCTAAGAAATTTTCAACTATAGACGTTCAATTCACATTGTTTCTTATGTAGTTCACTAGGGCTTTGGATATGCTTTATTTTTGGACTCAAGCCCTAAAATTATCTGATAAAATGGATGGACAGATTGGATGAAATAAATCGCAGTGGACCCTACAGAGTTTACTCGGTACTCTTACCTTAGCAAATTGAGTTACTCAGTACGCAATCCGCCTCCCATGGTGGAAGGACTCTGTTCCAACTTTCTAATAACCCTGATAAGATAAGAAGAGCTCTGATTTCATCTTAAAAATAGATGCCTACGAACTTCAACCGACTAATGACTGTGTTGAACTCGTTGAGATGCTCAACCACATTTTCGTCATTAGACATCTTCATATTGAATAACCACTTCATCAAATAAACTTTCTTGGAAGAAGAGGGTTTTTCATACATCCTTGATAGAGTCACCATCAAATCTTCTCTGGTCTTCTCCTTTGAGATATTGAATGTAACAAATTTCGCCATAGAAAGTGGAATCATTCCTAAGGCCTTTTTGTCAAAACCTCCTAGTCACCATCAGACATCTTCTTTAGTTTCTTCAATTTTCCTCTAAGAGGAAGATAAAAATCATTCTTATAAAAGAAATCCTCTATCTGCATCTTTTAGAAGCTGAAGTTCAAACTATTGAACTTATATTCCTCACATTTCCTTCTTCTGACATTGCTCCCACTTAAACCAAGACCTCTGATACCATTTGTTGGAAGAAGAATCCCTTCTCAACCACACACATAATAATATTAAAATCGTAAGAAAATAAAGAAAAAGATGCAAAACACAACACAAAGATTTACTTGGTTCTATTTCGGTACGTCTACAGAATCACACCTATCCACTATGCTCAAAGGTTAAAAAAAGTGAAGAAGTCACTCTCAATATAGTGATGGCTCTCTCTCTCTCTCTCTCTCTCTCTCTCTCTCTCTCTCTCTCTCTCTCATGATAGAATATATTACCTCAAACGAATCAGGGTTTATATAAAATTTCATATGAAATTATGAAATTGCCCTCTACTAAAGTATTGGTCAGATGAACTATTGAATAGAGTTTTCAATCTGGACAATTTTGGGGACCATCGGTCGACCGACATCTTTGGGTGATGTCAATCGACCGTCGGTTTAGGTGATTTTTTGCAATTGCATGGTTTTGTTTTCAATTTTGATTAATTAGTTTCTATATAAATGGGTGTAATACGAGATTAGGGTAAGCTAGAAATGTGCTTAAGGGTTTTCTAGGGTTTCTATGGAAGAGAAGTAAGGGTTCGCTATGTAAGTTTGGATTTTTCATCTCTTGTACTTTCATTTTCATAATAATATTATTGCTTTGTGCCGTAGTTTTTTTCTTGCAAGGGTTTTTTTTACGTAAATTGTGTATGTTCTCTAGTTTGATTTGCTTGTACAATTATTATTACCTTATTTAATCCTTCTGTGAGTTGCTTCCGTGGTCCCAACAAGTAGTATCAGAGCTATCGTTGGGAATTAGTTAGAATATGAGACAAGACATCAATGACTTTAAGTATGAAGTTTGATATTGAGAAGTTACAAAAAAAAAATAACTTTAAACAATGAGAGGTGAAGATGAGGGGGCTTCTAGTTCAACAATGTTTAGATGATGCACTCCTTGGGGAAGGACAAGCAACCGGACTATATAAAGGAAGAAGAATGGAACAAACTGGAACAAAAGGCAAACACCTATATCTAATTGTTTCTATCAGATGAAGTCAGGTCCTCTATAATGTTCTCAGAGAGAAGACTGTCACTGGAAGATGCGCGAAGTTAAAGAGCCTTTATGCTACGAAGTCTCTTTTAAAACGTTTGTACCTAAAGCGACAATTCTATAATTTGAGATTGGCGGAGGGGAGTGGTGTTAATAAGCACATTAGTCACTTCAATAAGCTGATTAGCCAATTGTTGGATGTGGAGGAGATGATCAAAGAAGAAGATCAAGCTCTTATTCTACTGAATTCCTTACCAAATTCATATGAGAAAATCATAGAAACTTTACGCCACGGTAGGGATACCATTAATTTCAATATCGTTATCTCGATCCTTTAGCAGAGGCAATTGAGAAAGAAAAATTGCAATGAGGGTACCTCTATGGATGCTTTAGTTTTAAAGGGCGAAAATTCTGAATGAGAGAAGGGGACTTTGCGATCTAGGTTCAAATCCAAAGGTAAAAGAAAGAGAAAGTACAAGAAGTGTGGAAAGATGGGACACATAAAGAAGGATTGCAAGTCTCAAAAGGAGGAGAAATCAGACAACACACCGAAGGAGGCCAACAAAGCTAAATCTGTTGAGAAGATGGATGGATGTGATGTGTTAACCGTATCCAAATCTGAACATCTCATTTGTGAGTGGATTTTGAATTCAGGGGCGTCGTTTCACGTGTACCCTCACTGGAGTTGGTTCATCACATGCAGCAAGTGTGATGGTGATTGAGTGTTTATGGACAATAATCATGCCTGTAAGCTTGTTGGTGTCGGATCAGTGTGCATCAAGATGTTTGATGGGCTGGAGCTAGCGTATCCTGATGGATGTACAACACATTCCAAAACTACATAAAAGTTTGATATCTTTGGTAGCTCTTGAGGCACTTGGGTGCAAGTTCACTGATTTTGATCACGTCCTATGAGTTTCTAAGGGGGCACTCACTGTGATGAAAGCACAGCATAGCAATAACCTTTACACACTGATTGAGAGTACCGTATCTGATGGAGCTACAACATCTATAGCGGAGTCACGTTGACACATTTATGGCACGCGTGCCTAGGCCACATGAACGAGTGGGGGATGAATGTACTTTCTGATCGATGTTTAATTCCCATTTTTAAAAGTGTAGATTTTAATATATGCAAGCATTGTATGTTTAGTAAACAATCTAGATTGTCTTTTAAATTGGGTAAACAAGTTACTAAAGGTGTACTCAATTATGTGCATTCTGATGTATGGAGGTCGTTGCTCGTGTTTTCTGGAGGAGGGTTATTACATTTTGACACTTTTAACGATGATTTTTTTAGACAAGTGTCGGTTTAATTATTTCTTAAAAAATAAATCTGATATTTTCGCCACCTTCAAAATACGGAAGGCAATGGTTGGAAACCAATCAGTGTAGAAAGTGAAGGTTTTGTGAGGATGGACAATGAAGGTGAGTTTAACTCCAAGGAATTTAATTGGTAATTAATGCCAGGATAAAGGAATATGAGGCACAAAACAGTTAAGCATACACTTGAACAGAATGGTGTAGCTGAAATGATGAATCAGACTCTCTTGGAGAGGGCTCGAAGCGTGTTGAACAATGTTGCGTTGGGCAAGGAGCTATGGACTAAGGTCGTCCATACAGCTTGTTATTTAGTGAATTGGTACGACCATAGATTGTAAAATTCAAGAGGTGTGGAGTGGTCGTGAAATCGACTACTCAATACTATGGGTATTTGGTTACGATGCTTACTCTCATATACCGTCAGTTGAGAGAGATAAGCTGGACCAAAGGGTGAAGAAATGTATTGTCATTGGCTATGTGGATGGTGTGAAGGTATACAAGCTGTATGATCGGGTTATACGGAAGATCACAGTTAGGGGGGACATCAGATTTGATGAGGATTTCTTACTCCGAAAGGATGAACACCAGGAAGAAAAGAAAATCAATTATGGACATTAAAATTGACAAAGGTAAAATACAGGCTGAAACTGAAATGTAGACAAAGGTACAAGAGTAGGTGGAGTAGCCACCTATGAGAAGGAATCCACCAATAGATCGTAAATTATCGGTCAGATATATAGATAACTCAAACGTTGCATTCTCCCTCATTATGGATGAGGGGGATCCATCTATTTTTAGGAGCCTCTTGATAATGTAGAAGTCGAAAAGTAATAGGCAGCAATGCAAGATGAGATGAATTCTCTATATAAGAATGAGATGTGGGAGCTGGTGGAGCTTCCTGTCGGGCGTAAAGCGATCAGGTCTAAATCAATCTTTAGGAAGAAACAAGATAAGTACAAGGCAAGATTGGTTGCGAAGGGGTATGCTTAGAGAGAAGTTGTAGACTTCAATGAGATTTTTGAACTTGTTGTCAAGCATATATCTATCAGATTTGTATTGGCGCTGGTTGCTTAATACAACCTGAACTTGAACAAATTAATGTGAAGACTGCTTTCTTGCATGGGAAATTAGAAGAGCATATCTACATGAAGCAACCAGAAGGATTCAAGATATAGGGATATAAAAATATAAAGTTTGCAAGTTGAGGAGGTCATTGTATAGCCTGGAATAGTTGTCTAGGCAATGGTATAAGAAATTTACTTCTTTCATGGTGAGTCAGCGGTTTACCAGAAGTGAATATAATCGTTGTGTCTACTTCAAGACATCGAGTGATAGGAAATTCATTATTCTGATATTATACGTTGATGACATGCTTATTGTCAGTTATAGCATGTCTGAGATTAACATATTGAAGACTCGGTTATCAGGACCATTTGAAATGAAAGATCTAGGGGTTGCGAAGAGGGTTCTCAGCATTAATAAACATAAAAATAGAGAAAGGAGTAGGCTATGGGTATCTCAGGAAGAATACCTTGCAAAAGTGTTGGTGAAGTTTCAGATGGATAAGGAAAAGCATTTCAACGTTCCCTATGCAGCTCACTTTTAGCTTTCTAATGTCCTACTGCAGATAAAGAAAAGGAACTCATGTCTCGTGTGCCCTATTCGAGCGTAGTTGGCAGTTTGATGTATTTCATGGTCTGTATGAGATTGGATATTTCACATATAGTGGGTCTTGTGAGCAGATACATGTTTAACCCCGACAAGCACCACCGAGAGGCAGTGAAATGCCTACTTTATTATATACGAGGTACACAGGACCGTGTCTTGACATTTGAGAAATTAGGGGATAAATTAGTGAGCTATGTGGATTCTGATTACGCAAGTAGTGTGTTGAGCCCCTAATTTATACATATTCTAACCCATTACATCACATTGTATACATGAATTGCATGTTAAAAAACCTATCTAGTACATGTTTTGTGATTGTAGGAATGAGAGAAGGACTTCACGCAATTAATCACTAAAAGAAGCACTTTAAAGCCATTTGATGATGACTAAAGGTGGGCTAAAGAAGAAAGAAAGAAGTAAAGAGAGGAGAGAAGAAAGAAAGGAGGAAAAAGTGAAGAAAAGGGGGCTTGACTGGTCCTGACCGGTAGGCCAAGGAGGCCACAACCGATCAAGACCGATCGGCCATATGCAGCTACCCCTCTTGTACACGCTGACCATCCATTAGAAGGATCTAACCGGTCAAGACTGGTTGGCCAGACCCTTGCAAGCCGGCCAGCAACTGCTGGAACTCTCTAAACGTTCCCTAGACTGGTTCGACCGGTTAAGACCGGTCTGCCATGTTCAAATTTGCAGAAAATTTGATTTTTCCAGCAATTTCTCATTGAAGCTCCAAAAATTGTTGCATTGCGTAAGTGGTTACGCAATTCTAGAACTTCCTAAGTCGGTGGGGCCTCTCCATTATAAAAGGACACCTAGGGTTCGTTCCTAAAGCATTAGAGAAGGCTTGTGAACTTGTGGGAGGTGAAGATGATCGTCGTGGAGCGTCTACAACTCTCCCAAACTCGATTTTTCATTTTTCTTTAGTTTTTCATTGTTTTTAGTAGTAGCATGATGATGCTCAGCTACAACCTCTTAGCTAAGGCTAAGAGGTGAAGCTTGTGGTTAGTTATCATATAGAATTCGTTTGATTCATGTACTTAAAGTTTGGATTTTTAAGTTCTAGTTTAAATAAAATTGGTATTTTTAGATGTTTTATGAGAGTTCATGTGCTTTGGACATGGGTTCCTTGCAATTATCTGAGATTATCATGTTTGGATTGATTAGATTTGAATTGTAGTAATCCTAGAGCATACCATAGTCTCTTGGCATGGTTGTTGCTTCTAAGGCTACATGTTTGAATTCTATGTGCTTCATTAGAACTAGAATTTTATTTTCTAACTTAAGTGGCATTGTTTGTATTTGAGTGCTTAACCTTCCAACTAGATGAGAGATAGAACTTCGAATCTAGTTGTATTTATGCTTGGATAAATGAATTTATATGGAACTACTACAAGTAGATCCTTGAAGCCTTAGTTTCATTAATTAATAGATTTTTACAAAAGTTAGTGCTTTTACTTAGTTTGTGAAATCAAACTTCAAAATTGTTAAAATTGAAGTTGATAGAATAGTTTGAATTGATTTACCCTAATTCCCTGTGGATCGACCTCGGCCTTATCGAGTTATTACTACATCGCAAGCCTTGCACTTGAAGCGAGCGAACAAGCTTTTGGCGCCGTTGTCGGGGAATATAGGTTAAACGGTTCTAAATTGTTTTAGTAGCTATAGAGTAGAATTAATTAGGGTTAAATATTTTTCTAGGAGTAGTTTTTTTTAATTTCATGACTAACAAAGTTTGTTTTGTTTTGTAGGAAGTTCTTCTAGTTTAAGTAAATCAGGTACTATCTTTCTACCTTAAACTCTTTCAATTTTCAATTTTTAGTTTTATTAGAATTTTAATTTTATTTTCAGATTTTTTTTAGGATCTAGGATTTCGTTTAAATTTTTATTTGTGTAGTTTATGTCGCATTGGGAATGTGACCACATAAATCGTCTCCAAACCGAAGGAGGTTTAGTTGGACCACTCTCCGTCCATAGACGAGTTAGAAAAAACATAGAACATTATGAAAGTTTGGGGAGTATGGATCAAACACCGTTAAGGAATCCTCCCCCTCCTACTCCAACTACAAACCCGAATCAAAAGAGAGTAGGAGAGAATGAGGTGCACAATGCTCCTCTAATGAGAGCTTTACGTGACTACTTAAAACCGGCCGGTACGACTACACCCTCTTGTGTGGTTTTACCAACCACCAAAGGGAAACATTGATATAAAGCCGGCGGTAATTCAACTTTTACCTAAGTTCCATGGGCTAGATTCTGAGAGCCCATATCTACACTTAAAAGAGTTTGATGAGGTTGTTGCTACTTTACAATATAACAATGTGTCAGAGGATGTCATCAAACTTAGATTGTTTCCCTTCTCATTCAAAGAAAGAGCCAAAGGTTTGCTCCTTTCTTAGACCACATTCAATAAGGACATGGACTGAGATGACCCGGAATTCTTGAAAAAGTTCTTCCCGACTTATAAAACTAACACACTTCGAAGATCTATAATGAACTTTTTGGGAAAAGAGGATGAGTTGTTCTGTGAAAATTGGAAAAGGTTTAAGGACCTCTTACTCACTTGCCCACGTCATGGCTATGAAAGTTGGCGAATTATAAACTTCTTTTATGATGGATTAAGTTCCAACATGCACCAATTTATAGAGATGATATGCTATGGCGAGCCCATGAGCAAAAATCCAAATGAGGCATGGAGTTACTTAGACATGTTGGCCGAGAATGCCCAATCATGGGATACCTAGGATAAGTCTAATAACCTTAAGCCTCCTCAACAAAAAGAGAAATGAGGGATTTACATCCTTAAAGAGGAAGATAATGTAAACGCAAGGATAGTCAACTTCACAAGAAAAGTCGAGGCTATGAAACTAAGTAAAAGTGGAGTTTTTAAGTCCACGAAAGCCATTGATAACATATGTGGAATTTGCATCGCTAATGTACATTCTACGCAAGATTGTCCTACAATTCCTACATTTCAAGAGGTGTTATAAGAGCAGGCAAACGACACATATGGGTATCAACGGCCTTTCAATGGACTGGTAGGTAACACGTACAACTCTACTTGGAAGAGCCATCCAAATTTCAATTGGAGAAATGGCCCCACAGCCAATCCTAATAACTCTCATGGCGGGCCACCCATGCAAAACATGGCCCCACCTCAATTCTCAATGGAGGACACTTTAAAGGCGTTTATGCAAGGGCAAATGCAAATTAATCAATCATATCAACAAATGTTCCAAGAGCTTAAAGTCTTGGTTGATGAAATTACGGGACGCTTGAATGCTATGGAAGGGACCTTTTCGGCCCAACCTCAGCCCAATCTTAAATAAGCACATGAAATAAGCACCCCTAATCCCCTTCAACCAACATGTGGAGCAAGTAAAATCTATCACCACTCTTAGAAGTGGTAAGCAAGTAGACAAATCTATTTCGGTGAAGGCTGATAAGCCTAATGATCTGATAATTTCTGAGAATGAGGATGGACCTAGCTTGGCCCCACAAGAAATGGAACGCATTCACAAGCCCATAGAACCATTCCCTTCGATATTGGTTGCTCCAAAATCTCTCCCAAACTCTCATGATATTTTAGAGATTTTCAGACAAGTCAAGATCAACATTCCATTACTTGATGTCATTAAACAAATCCCCTCTTATGCCAAATTTTTAAAGGACTTATGCACAACCAAACAAAAATACAATGTGCAATAAAAGGCCTTTTTGAATGAGCAAGTGAGTGTCATTCTTACCCAAAATCGTTAGCGACTAATGGATTAAGCGTGCATTACTAGATTTAGGGGCAAGCGTAAATTTGATCCCATATTTGGTATACGAGCAATTGGGTCTTGGTGAATTAAAACCCACAAAAACCACATTGCAACTCATTGATAGATTCATCCGTATACCAAGAGGGATGGTTGAGGATGTATTGGTCCAAGTCGACAAATTCTACTACCTGGTAGATTTTATCGTCTTGGATACGCAACCATTTATGGATATAAGCACTTAAATACCGATAATTTTAGGTTGCCCATTCTTGGCTACATCAAACGCAATTATAAATTGTCGGAATGGGGTGATAAAATTGTCATTTGGGAACATGACATTAAAGGTAAACATGTTCCACATGTGCAAAAAGCAAAGGAATGAGGAAGATGATGAGCTCTTCAAGGTAAACATGCTTGAATCCTTTGAAGAAGAGCTCCTCCAACTTGAACCACTTGAAACTTGTGTCGTCCTTCTTTGGACATGACGGTTTTTATAGAAGGTTCATAAAGGATTTTAGTCATATCTCTAGGCCCTTATGCAATCTTCTTCAAAAGGATACCCAATTCGAGCGGGATGCTAAATGTAAATTAGCTTTTTCAAAGCTAAAGGATATGTTGACAACCGCACCTATCATGTAACCATTGGATTGGTCCATTCCTTTTGAGTTGATGTGTGATGCAAGCGATTATGCTATTGGGGTGGTGTTAGGACAAAAGAAGGATAAGAAGCCCAGCATTATTTACTATGCAAGTAGGACCTTAAATCTCGCCCAAGTCAATTACTCAACTACGGAGAAGGAGCTGCTAGCCATTGCTTTTGCTTTGGATAAATTCAGGGTGTACTTGATAGGATCCAAGGTCATAATTTACACAGATCATGCGGCACTGAAACACCTTCTTTCTAAGAAGGATGCCAAGCCCTATTTGCTTACATGGATCATACTCCTTCAGGAATTTGACTTAGAGATTAAAGATAAGAAGGGAGTAAAGAACGTGGTGGCGGATCATCTATCCCGCTTAGTTTTACCCGTTCCAGTGACGAGTCACCTATTGAGGACTCATTCCCTAATAAGCAACTCTTTGTTGCTATGCATCCACCGTGGTACGCTGATATTGCAAACGATCTTTCCACAGGTACGATGCCGACTCATTGGATTGCGCAGGATAAACAAAAATTTCTAAGGGAAGTGTGCAGGTTTTTCTGAGATGAATCATTACTTTTCAAATATTGCCCAGATCAAATAATTAGGAGATGTGTCCCTGATGATGAACAAATTATCAACTCTTTTTATCATAGTCAAGCATATGGGGGTCACTTTTCAGCCAAAAAAGGCTACTGCAAAAATTCTACAGTGTGATTTTTATTGGCTTACCTTGTTTAGAGACACCCACAAGTTTTGTAAAGCGTGCGAGCGCTAACAAAAGCTAGGAGGATTGTCCCATTGGAATATGATGCCTCTAAACCCAATTCAGCATCTTGAAGTCTTCGATTGTTGGGGCATCGATTTCATGAGACCATTCCCCTCATCTTTTGGACATGTCTACATATTGCTTGTTGTAGACTATATGTCCAAGTAGATATATGAGCAAATATGCGTGTGTGTGTGTGTGTGTGTTTCATTCATACTACTAGGAGCAAATCATGGTGTAAAAATTTTACAAATCAGATAATCCTTACCTTAGGAATAAGGAAAATTTGTTACGGCCATCTGGTGTTTACAAGCCCTAAATCATATGGTTAGAATCATCAAATCAAAGTATTACTTTATAATCATAAGAAATAAAAAGTGGCCATCTATTCAGTACATGTTTCAAGATGATGATTGGACCTATTTTTTATCTTGTCAATTTTGACAGTTGATTTTTATTTTATTGATCCAAAGCTTAAGGTCAATGTACCGGTTAACATGATTTTTGTATCATAGGTTGATCCTAGCTGTCTATAAATTAATCAACAATTTGGATCCAAAATAAGTAATCTTGTGTGCCATTTAAAAGGTTTGGGGATCATGCCAAGTGCTCCATGCTAGTTGCATGGGGACACATGTATATATACAAAGACGTAGGCCTAGCAATAGACGGATCATGATGAACCCTGTTTGTGTCGTGTCAAAAATGCCATCACCCAAACCCGACCGTTAACTAACAAGTCAAAATCTATAAACCCAAACCCATTACCTGCAAGCCGACTCATTTAACCCGTTAAATATACTAGTCAAGCTTTCGTGGGCAGAGAGTTGGAAAAGGGATCGATTCGACAAAGATTTTGGAGCATGGTCGTGTGGGGCCGTGGGCAGAAAGATGGAGAAAACTCTTGTGTGTGTGTGTGTGTGTGTGTGTGTGTGTGTGAGAGAGAGAGAGAGAGAGAGAGAGAGAGAGAGAGTCTTATTTACTGTCTTAGCTTCTTAGAGATTTCTCACCACACTAAAGATAATTACCAAAATATCCTCACTAACAGGTTAAACGGGTTTCATAGGTGAGACACTAACCCGGCCCATTATCTTAATAGGTCTTGATGGGCCAACTTGTTAGTGACCCAACACGATAAGGCCAGACCCGAACACTGAATTTTTCGTGCGGGTTGCGTGCAGGTTGGTGGGTCGTGTTGAATTTTGCCAGGCCTACACAGTGTTCCAATGCAACTAGTGTGTGCAGATTCACAACAATCTCTGTTGTACTGATCTAGTTGCAGTTCCCATCTATTTATCTAGATAGTGCTCTAGTTGCTGTTCCAATCTATTTATCTAGACGGTTCATTTGGTTCAAGGTAGAGCCATGGCCTATCATGTGAACATTACAGAAATATGAAAAATATAAACCATTTGATAAATGGTCTTTAATATAGTCGGTTAAGATAATTTAACCCAAGTAGGTCCTATAAAAAACTTGGTCCATCGATTTCTTAGGACCTGTCAAGGATTGCTTGTGATTCTAAGTATTCAATTTTGTTAGGCAATTTCAACCATCCCATCCATTACTTCAAAAATAAGGCCAAACAAAGGTGGATCAGATCATCCAATCAAAACAAAAAAAAGAAAAAATCATCCAATCAGTATTATTTTTGCACCATACTTACGAAATGTGTTTTGGACTTAAATGGACAGTTCAGGTCGACTGGATGGACCGTCCAGGTAAACTGATGAAACTAAGAGGGTGTCAGCCATCCATCCCAACCGCATATAAGAGGCGTCTCCCCTTAGAAAATAGGAAGAAAGAAAAGAAAGCGACAAACAGAGTAACCGCCCAGGCTGTCTCAAGTAACCCAATTGCACTTCGAAGATAAACGATTAGCCAAATGCTGATGCCGACGCCTATCAGTGACAAAATTGTTAGCCCCTCCTTCGCAACTATAAATAACCATTTGAGTTCCCACCCATTCAACGCTCATACACACAAACATATACACATACTGTATACGAGAAAGATAAAGGGTGCAGCAGTATGTGTATTGATGGTGCTAGCCGTGGCCCAATTGATGGTTGAGCCTGGCCACGCCATCTCATGTGATGATGTGACCAAATCCATAACACCATGCGTTCCCTTCCTGACTGGGTCTGTGCCAAATCCAGACAAAGCGTGCTGTGCTGGCGTCAATCAGCTCAAGGGCTTGGCGCCCACCACTGCCGATCGGCGTGCTGCATGCGCCTGTGTGAAAACTGCTGCGGCCAACTTCAAAAACCTAAACACCGATGCCGTGAGCTCATTACCAGCCCAATGCGGCACACCCCTCCCCTTCCCCATTAACAAGGACACCAATTGCGAGATGTAAGGGCATTTTCTCCTTCGACCCTGCTTAGAACTTTTGGGAATAAAATACTACAAACAACGTTGTATTGTTGTATTGCCAAAAGTTGAAATACAATATATATTTGCAAGTATTTTTGTTGGGTACATTTCCAAATTGAGAAGCATTGGTTTGCGCTTTATCTTATTATATATGTCTAGTATCCAACCTTGCAGTGGGCCACACATTTATGATCACTTGGGGCCACATCATTACACTAACTGATAACATTGGCTTTCCATTGATTCTGGCATTGTGTTGTGTGCTGCTCGATGAGTGGATGACCTGATGGTATTATTCTATCAGGTGATCATCATGGTGTGGCCCACTTTTGCATGGCTTGGATATTATACATATGTGACTCGTTTTGGTGAAGGAAATGGCTTTACGTACGTGAAAGTTCACATACTGCCACTGTATGTGAACCTTTCTCAATCATCCCTTAGCATATCATGGTTTCTGCGGGAAGTAATGGCGTGTGCCACTGTGTCAACTCAGTAGGATATCCAAGCCTTCCAGTGCTGGGGCACTCCGTGGATAGAACAGGTCACAAAATTTACACCAGTCCCGTCATCTGGTAGGCCAACCCTGCATAAAAACAATGGATGGTTTAAATCAGTCTGATCCAACATGCAGATTTGACCAACTTGATGATCGGAACGTCCTGATTAATATTGTGATCTTTCAAGATGACATACCTTTCTTTTGTGACCCGGATGCACAACACACTTAACACGTTGGCACGAATGATTCCTCTTTAAGTTGATATATCCTTTCTCCAATGAATTTTTAGAATGCTAAAGGAGCACTGACAATTTCATGCATTCCTATTCATGCAGAATCCCTTGAATTGGAGCTCGTTTGAGGGAGAAATAAAGAGAGGAGCATGCTCGCCCGTTGCTTCCTCATCTACCATGCATAAATGATTATGGTGAATGGATATTGTTAACGTCAGATTTTGTAACAGGATCCCCCAGATGTTCACCTTCTCTCCAATAGAGACTTCTTCCGCCGGACCTGAAAGAAGACAGAAAGCAATTAACGGCGGCCGGCGTCCGGCCGTTAGCCCTCCGATGCTTAAGTCAGATAAGGCAAGAAGGAGAATAACCAAGCAGCCGAGGCTAGAGATTGAATATTGTGTACCTGTATCTTAATGGAGTCATCTCCTTATATAGATATGAAATGATCTAATCTGTTACGTAAGATAACGAGATCCCGCTGATTTCGTGGGATAAGATTCTTATCCTCAGATAGAGGGGAGATCTAATCCAATGACTCATCCGATAATTTCGTCCCTTGATAGCGATCCCTTGAGATTCGGAACCATTGAAGAAGATAAGCCCAAAATCAGCCTATACGGGCTGCTGGTACTAAGGGCTAAGGGATGTCACCACAGAAAAAGCTGTTCGCATGTAGGAAGATGGTCGCGAGTCCAAATACTCGCTCATTCAGATGTAACACCTTTCAACGACTTGTGAGAAGGTCTGCTCGCAGGAAAAACACAACTTCTCTCGACTTCCAGTATTTGACTATCGATCACAACTTCTCGAAGCTTTGGTAGTCGAGCATCGTTTTTCCTAATATGAGATATGCGAACAGACGTTCTCGATAGTCGAATAAAGGTTCTCGCGAGATCGGAGTATCTTCCGAATATGCGAGTCGCAAATAGACGTTCTCGATAGTCGGATAAAGGTGCTCGCGAGATCGGAGTATCTTCCGAATATGTGAGTCGCGAACAGACGTTCTCGATAGTCGAATAAGGGTGCTCACGAGATCGGAACAGCAGGAAAACTTCTAGCAGACATCTCCGCTGTTTTGGCTATAACAGATGCCCCCCAAGTCCTTACCGTCAAGAATTCTAAGGGAAGGACTTATTCACTGTCATACGTAACCGCCCGTTATCTTTATCGAGACGAAACTGTACATGATTAGGCTGGAATTAATGATCGCTAGCTTTCCACAGCCTTTCCGCAGACAGGGAATGAAGAGACGCTCGCCACGTGTCTGAGGAGTTAATGGGCGTGCCTGCTCGACTGCCGCACCGAACGGAAGGCTGCCACGTATTATCATATGCGGCGGAATGATTGCCTATAAATATACGGGGTCCGCCATATCTCTGGCTTTCTACAGAAGTTTTTCGAACGAAAGAATTTTCCCGTCATCTTCCTCTCATACTCCTTCCTCCGGTGTTTTTTTTCCTTCCTTTATTCCTTCTGGGTATATTCCTTTTCTTTTTTTTTAACCATCTTATGGCTGAGGACTCTAACGAGACCACCGTCCCACTGGGAGATGCTACACCGGAATCCTCTGCTTCTAGTAATGCGAGGGTTCTGGCAGGCAGATACACGACAGCCGGATATCCTTCTATTTTATCGGAGGACCGGCTGGTTGAGTTACGGGAGAGGTATCTGATCCCTGACTCTATCATTCTCCGGTTGCCCGGAGATTGAGAGACACCAGATTCTCCCCCCCCCCCCCCCCCCCAGGGTGTGTGGCTTTCTATGAGTACCAACTCATCCTGGGGGTACGCCTTCCTCTCCATCCTTTCGTTCGGGATGTTCTTCGATGCTATAAGATTGCCCCCGGGCAACTTATTGTGAACGGATGGAGGGTGGTTCTGAGCTCCTTCGTCCTCTGGGCTCAAGCCGGCAACGGGGAGCGCACAGCTGAGGAGTTCCTCCGTATGTTTCCCTTGAAGAAGGCGCCCTCCAGCGAAGGCTGGTACTACCTGTGTTACTGGCACAGGGATAACTTCGTGCTGGGGAAGCCCTCCTCGAATTATCCCGGTTGGAGGAAGCGGTGGTTCTATGCTTCCGGGAACTGGGAGTCTGCCTCCTCTAGGGGTCCAGGAGTGACCCGTTTTTTCTGTGAAGGTAGGCACAGTCCCACATTGTGCTGTTTCTCCAATTAAAATTCTAGGGTTTATATATATTTTGACTGCTACTTGTGCTCGCAGGTATCCCGGCCCTAAACAAGCCAAACTTGAAGGGAGGGATTAACGAGAAGATAGTAAAAGTATACAAGGTGCCTGTTAGTGATAGGCACATCGAAGCCTGCTTGTCCTGCTTGCGACTCGCGGCAGCGGGATTGATATCCGACGAAGAAGTCACGATGACAAAGGCTGGAGAAAAGAGGGGTTTGTTGCCTCGACTAAAGGGCACAAACTCGAAAAGGCAGAAGAAGTCTGTCGGGGCTTCTCAACCATCCGTCCGTAAGGGTGGCGACCAACCTGCTCTTCTCGCGAGCACGGTGGGGGCACCAGCAGTGCCCAACATCCCCTCACTGGTGGTCGCACCTGGACCGCCAGTGATTAACATTACTGACAACTCTCCTGATGGGGCAGGATCCAGCTACCCCCCAGCTGATGAGGCTCGCGAGCAAACAGAACCTCGCGAGTCGGTGCCTGCTCGCGAGCTGACCCCTGCTGGCGAGTCGGTGGCCCCACCTGTTGCAAGCACGACTGGGTTGGTCGTCGCCCAGCCGTCTGGAGGTGGAACATTCTCTATTCCTCTCCACCTCCATCCAATTTGTAAATTTTTGTTCGACAACATTTTCGCCCAAACTTTTGGCTCTCTTCCCGAGCTAAGCCCTGAGAACCTTTTCCTTGAGGCGGGGGTAAGGATGGTTCAAGTAAGACCTCGGAGATTTTGTTTAACTTCCTTATTTTTGGGCTCTCAACTATTTTTCTCACGTTTTCTTTTCCATTTTGCAGGGCTTAGATCTCATCTTGCGGACGAAGCATGATATCGTCGCCGCTCGTCGCGTGATCGATGAGGCAGAAGGAAAGAGGATCGCCTTGGAGAAGGCGGTCCAAGGAAGGGATCACCTCCTCAAGTCCCGTGAGGCGGTGATCTCTAAGAGGGATGAGGAGAAGAAGATCCTCATCGAGAAAGTCCAAGTCCTGACCGATAGGTATCAGGCTTTGGATTCTAACTTCGCGAAGCTCACGGGGTTGAAGGAGAAAGCGGAGAGAGAGAGGGAGATCTTTCGTCAAGACAAGATCTCGCTGGAGGAGCGGCTCGCGGAGGCCAAGTCGCAGCTTAAAGAAGTCAACGAAAGTTTGGAGAAGGAGCGCTCCAATCTCGCACAGCTCAAGGTGACTCGATCCATTGGGATGAGGAGAGAGTCGCCTTGGTAAAAATGCTCTCGGAGGAAGGGCCTCGGGCAATTTTCGAGTTTCGGAACTCGCAGCTATACAACAATTAAAGATATGAGTCATATGATGCTGGTCGCGACTTTGCACTAAGAGTAGTTTAACGAATGTCCCCATCTTTTGATATGGGGGAATTCGGACGAGTCGCGACCATCATAGCTGCAGAGGAGCAAGCTACTGCTGAGAATGAGGTGACCGAAGCCACGCAGGCTGGAGGGGCTCCAGAAATGGGTCCTGAAGTCGAGAGCACGGCTCCTCCCCCGAGAGATTGATGTTCTTTTTTGTTTTTCTTTCTCCTGTACTCGCGAGCAGACATTTGTAAATAATTGACATATTAATGAAAAGATATTTTTGAAAATATTCTCGTTCTTGTTTACCTTCTCTTTTTCCCTTCACGCAATGAATGCCTTCTCGTTTCAATGAGTTATGCTCAACCCGGGGGGTCGTAGTGACCCTGCCTTCGTGGAGATAGACTAATCTATCGATTGAGAAATGAGTTGTGCTCAATCCGGGGGGTCGTACTGACCATTCCCTCGTAGAGATAGACTGATCTATCGATTGAGAAATGAGTTGTGCTCAATCCGGGGGGTCGTGCTGACCATTCCCTCGTAGAGATAGACTGATCTATCGATTGAGCCTCCGAATTTACCAAGGGTAGAAGAATGGTCGAGAGTACACACGTGCTCTCCTTCAGCGTTATTTTTTATCCATAAAATGGAAATGCGACCATCCAAGGTGAATTTATCCCTACCAAAGGTAGGCAATTGGCCAAGAGATCATATGTATTCTCTTCAGGGCTGTTCAGGTCCAAGTAAATGGAGTAGCGACCAAAAGATGTCTTTGACTTTTTATTCATAAAATGTCGTTGTGAACTACATCGAATCTAGGGGAAGTATTGCAGCAAATGCTCCACGTGCCAAGGGCGACGTACGGGTTTTCCCTACATGTCTTCGAGGTAATAAGTACCGAGTCGCACAATCTTAATAACCCGATACGAGCCTTCCCGATTTGGATCCAGTGAACGAGCGGGAACTCCGAGTTTTTGCTTCAGGACCAAATCTCCGAGCTGGAAGGATCTAGGCCGAACCTTAGCATTTCGATAGCGAGCAATACGTTGTTGATATGCGGCCGCTCGTACTTGGGAGGTATTTCTTCGTTCCTCCAAGAGATCGAGATGAAGTCGAAGATCTTCCTGATTACCCGCGGGGTCATACTGCTCGATCCGATACGAGGGCACTTGAATTTCCACTGGTACTACTGCGTCGACACCAAATGCTAAGGAGAAAGGGGTTTCGCCTGTTGATGTACGAGCCGTAGTTCTATATGCCCATAGTACTTCTGGCAGAAGTTCCGGCCACATACCTTTACATTCACCTTGCTTGGTCTTTAAGTGGTGCTTGATGATTTTATTCACTGCCTCAACTTGCCCATTTTCCTGGGGATGATATGGAGAGGTGCGGAGGTTACGTATCTTCCATTTTTCACAAAATTCATCAAAGGCTGCGTTGTCGAACTGCGTTCCGCTGTCGATAATTATAGTGTGAGGGAGTCCGAAACGGCATATGATATTTCTCCATATGAATTTAGTAGTTTGTTTCTTAGTAATCTTGGCTAATGGTTCTGCTTCGGCCCATTTGGTGAAGTAATCGACCCCCACTATTGCGAATCTGTTTTGTCCTTTTTCAGTAGGCAAGGGCCCGATGATATCGACCCCCCATTACGTGAAAGGCCAAGGACTATCTACTGGAGTCATTCACTCGGATGGTACGTGAGGTATAGGAGAATATCGCTGGCACTTGTCACATTTTTTAGAGAATGCAATTACATCTGCTTTCATAGTGGCCCAATAATATCCTTGCCTCATCGCCTTATATGCTAGGGATCGCCCCCTGGGGTGGTTACCACATGCCCCCTGGTGTATTTCATCTAGAACACGAAGTGCTTCTTCTGGATGAAGACACCTTAAATAAGGCAAGGAAAAACTTTTGCGTAACAATATTCCGTCTTGTAAGGTATACCTGGCGGCTCGATAACGAATTTGTCTTACAACTTTCTTGTTGTCTAGAAGGTATCCGTCTCTGAGATAAAGGATAATGGGGTCCATCCAACATGGAGATGATTGTACCGATATTACTTGCTCAAGAGTTGCTTGGTCGATACTCGGGTTCTGAAGATGCTCGATGGGGGATTGAATGTGATAACTCAGATTCTGGTGCAGAGGCGAGCTTTGCCAGGGAATCTGCGAGTTGGTTCTTCTCGCGAGGAATATGAATTATTTCATAAGTCTTCAGTTTTGCGAGCAGGATGAGGACACGAGATTTGTATAAGGCCATCCTTTCTTCTTTGGCCTCGAATTCACCAAGAACTTGGTTGACAATGAACTGGGAGTCGCTGTGAATTAGCAGATTTTGAATTGAAAGGACAATTGCTAGTTCGAGGCCAACGATCAAGGCCTCATATTCTGCTTCATTATTTGAGATGCGAGTATCAAAACGTAAAGCGTATTGGAAATGCGACCCGTTTGGGGCGACTAGGATTAGGGCTGCTCCGCTACCAGTGGCCCGTGACGACCCGTCCACGAAGAGGGACCAGGAAGGCTGGTCGCTGGTCGTGGAATTGTCATCGAAAGAGGAGTACGTGAATTCAGCGATAAAGTCAGCCACGGCCTGGCCCTTGACAGCGGGCCTGGGGCAGTACGAGATATCGTGCTCGTTGAGCTCGACTGCCCATTTAGTTAGTCGTCCGGAAGTCTCAGGTTTTTGAAGGCCTTGTCGTAACGGATGATTCGTTGGTACGAGAATAGCGTGGGCTTGAAAATATGGTCACAGTTTTTGTGCTGCCGTGACTAAGGCCAGGGCCAGTTTTTCCATATCAGAATAACGGGTTTCAGCATCTACCATTACCCGACTGATATAATAAACGGGCCTTTGCATCCCGGAGTCTTCTCGTATTAAAGTGGCGCTAACGGCCGTGGAAGACACAGATAAATAAAGGATGAGTTGCTCGTGCGCTACAGGTTTAGATAAAACAGGGGGCGTGCTCATATACTGCTTCAATTGTTGAAAGGCTTCTTCGCATTGTGATGTCCACTCCCAATTAGATTTTGCTGTAGCACGGAGGAGCTTGAAGAAGGGTAAGCATTTGTCAGACGCTCGCGAGATAAACCTGTTCAACGATGCGATGCGACCAGCCAAACGTTGGACGTCCTTAAGAGTGGTCGGGGATTTGATCTGTATCAATGCTTTTATTTTTTCAGGATTTGCCTCAATCCCTCGCTGGCCGACCATGAATCCGAGAAACTTTCCAACAGATACTTCGAATGCACACTTTTCTGGATTCAACTTCATCTGATATTTCCTCATTAGATCGAAGGCTTCTTGAAGATCAGAAAGATGATCATCTTCTACGATACTTTTCACGAGCATGTCGTCAACATAAACTTCCATATTCCTGCCGATTTGAGCAGCGAATATTTTGTTGAAGAGACGTTGATAGGTGGCCCCTGCATTTTTAAGACCGAACGGCATAACATGGTAGCAATATAATCCCCGGTCGGTGATGAAGGCGGTATGTTGGCTATCAGGTGGATGCATCATGATCTGGTTGTAACCAGAATAAACATCCATAAAGCTAAGCAGGGCATGCCCAGCTGTTGAATCGACCAGCTGGTCTATCCGCGGCGTTGGAAAACTATCTTTGGGGCATGCTTTGTTCAAATCTGAATAGTCGATGCACATTCTCCATTTGCCATTAGCTTTCCGGACGAGAACTACATTCGCGACCCACTCCGGGTAGTCAACTTCTTTTATGAAATTGACCGTAAGTAGCTTTTCGACTTTAGCTTTGATTGCCATTTACCTTTCTGCAGTGAAGGCACGTCGACGCTGGTGTACGGGTTTATGCTTTGGATCAATATTCAACCGATGTGCGATAATGTTGGGATCGATGCCTGGCATATCTTTGTGAGACCAAACGAACACGTCTTGATATTCGGTGAGGAGGCGGATCAGCTCATCCCAGACGGCTCCCTTCAAAGAGGATCCCATGCGGATAACTCTGGACGAGTTGTCTTTAGCTAAGTGAACCGCCACTGTATCTTCCCCAGGAGTTCCTGATTGAAGGGCGCTCTCTCTCGGGTCTAGGGAGTTGTTAGTCAAGGAGTTAGGTGAATCTTGTGCTATCGTCATGACAGGTGTTGCTGGGACTTTCTTTCGGTCTTGTAGGGCTATCTCGTAACAAGACCGAGCCTCCTTTTGATTTCCTCGCACAACCCCAACACCATTTGGGGTAGGGAACTTGACACACAAATAGGAAGGGTGTAAGGCTGCCCCAACCTTATTAAGCGATGGCCGCCCCAAAATAGTGTTATATGCTGATTTTCGATCCACCACGAGTAAGTTTATGAAGACGGTAGTCTTCGCTGGACTTTCTCGGAAAGTAACTGGGAGATCAATGCTTCCTTCAGGTAGTACCACCTCACCTCCGAAGCCGATGAGAGGGGTTGAAACTGGCTTGAGTAGGCTTCTGGCAAGTGCCATTTTGTTGAAAGCCTCCAGATATAGAATATCGGCTGAGTTACCTGTATCCACCATAATTCGATGAGTTAGATAATTTGATACCTTTAATGTGACTACGATGGAGTCCTCATGAGGGAAGTGAATTCCCGCTGCATCTTCGAGGGAGAAGGAAATTGGAGGATGGCTGGCCTTTGACGCACTGGATGCCTGTTCCAGCCAATAAATATGCTGGGGTTCTTTAGATGCCTTCCGAGCGTACGCTTTCCTTGAAGCTTGAGAGTCGCCTCCGCAAGCTGGTCCTCCGATGATGGTGCGGATTTCTCCAGTAGGCTCAGCGTCCTCTTGGGCAGTATGATGATGAGACGGTTCCTTTTTACGTGGTGAGGCTTTTGCCCTTTCTGGTGATCGATTTTTACGAGCGACACAGTCCTGGAGATGGCCCTTTCGAATAAGGGCTTCAATATGATCTCGTAGAGAGATGCAGTCCTGGGTTCTATGCCCGTGATCTTTGTGGAAGTAACAGAACTTGCTCTTGTCTCTCTTCTCGGGATCAGATTTGATCTTTGCAGGGCACTTTACATATGGTTTGTGTTTAATCTCCATTAAAACCTTTTCATGAGACCGATTGAGAGGAGTGTAGTTATGATATTTACCAGAATAAGGCTTCTTAGGAGAACGGTCGCGTTGATCACGACGATTTTTTTTATCTGCAGAAGAGGTTTCTTCTGGCTTGCGTTTCTTGCCCTGTACTCCATGGCTTGTCAATGGGACTTCTTCTGCATTGATATATTTCTGAGCTTTGGCTTAGAATTCTGCCATAGTTTTTGGAGGGCTCTTATCTAAGGCAAACCTGAATTTCTCGCTCGTTATTCCGGCTATGAGGGCTATGAGACCTTTTTCTTCAGTATAACCCTCAGTTTGAACGGCTTCGGCAGTGAACCGTACTGTGAACTCCTTTATTGTCTCCCCATGCTGCTGTTTCAGATCCATTAGATGGGAGGCTGGCTTCTTAATGCGAATGCTTCCCATGAATTGAGAAAGGAATAACTCCAATAACTGTGAAAAGGAGCTGATGGAACGAGGTTTTAGTCCCCGGAACCACGTACGGGCTGCTTCCTTCAATGTTAGGGAAAAAGCCCTACACATGATTTCTGAGCCATGTCCCTCCAACTCCATAAGAGACCTATATGTTTCCAGGTGTTCAAGGGGGTCACCAATACCTGTGTACGGGGTGATAACAGGGGTTCGATATTTTCTAGGTAACGGTGCCTCCATAACCTCGCTGGTGAAGGGGGACTCGGATTGATGTATCGCCGCCATGACGGCAGATGGTCGATTTGCCTGGTATCGCTGCTCTATAATGTCAAAACGATCATGGATTCTTTTGAGATCTCCTTCCCATGGTAAGGTATAGCCTGATGTTTTGACGGTGGAGTCCTAAGGTTGAGGTTGGCGAGACTCACTAGAATGTATGGAATGTGGAGGCAGCACAGGGGGGTGGTTGTCGAGTGGTGTTCGGTTTGACGGAGGATGATTTGGTTGAACCCGTGGTTCGTCCATAGAATGTCTGGAAGCCACCGGAATGGGTTGCGGTGGTAACCCCTCGGAGGGTTGTCTCTGCGGTTCGAGAAAATGCTGATCAAGCCGATTTGACAGGGCCTGAACTCCGGCATTTAGAGTTAGAAGAGTATTTCTGAGGAAACGCAGAACGTCGTCTTGATTTCCGGAGGCCTCCAATACTGGGTTTGCTGACGGCATATTTGGGGCTTCTTGAGGGATATTTGTCGAAGTGGGTAGAGGGACAGGTACGGTTTCCGTCTCATCGGGCGGAGGTGGTGCCTGCCTTGAAGTGGAAGGATGAACCGTCTTCTTAGGAGGCATAGTAGAAGGATTTTGATCAGTGGTAAGAACGATTGACTTTAACGATCAAGTCGTTCCCACAGACGGCGCCAAGTTGTTAACGTCAGATTTTGTAACAGGATCCCCCAGATGTTCACCTTCTCTCCAATAGAGACTTCCTCCGCTGGACCTGAAAGAAGACAGAAAGCAATTAAGGGCGGCCGGCGTCCGGCCGTTAACCCTCCGATGCTTAAGTCAGATAAGGCAAGAAGGAGAATAACAAGCAGCCGAGGCTAGAGATTGAATATTGTGTACCTGTATCTTAATTGAGTCATCTCCTTATATAGATATGAAATGATCCAATCTGTTACGTAAGATATCGAGATCCCGCTGATTTCGTGGGATAAGATTCTTATCCTCAGATAGAGGGGAGATCTAATCCAATGACTCATCCGATAATTTCATCCCTTGATAGCGATCCCTTGAGACTCGGAACTATTGAAGAAGATAAGCCTAAAATCGGCCTATACGGGCTGCTGGTACTGAGGGCTAAGGGATGTCACCACAGAAAAAGCTGTTCGCATGTAGGAAGATGGTCGCGAGTCCAAATACTCGCTCATTCAGATGTAACATCTTTCAACGACTTGTGAGAAGGTCTGCTCGAAGGAAAAACACAACTTCTCTCGACTTCCAGTATTTGACTATCGATCACAACTTCTCGAAGCTTTGGTAGTCGAGCATCGTTTTTCCTAATATGCGAGCTGCAAACAGATGTTCTCGATAGTCGAATAAAGGTGCTCGCGAGATCGGAGTATCTTCCGAATATGCGAGTCGCGAACAGACATTCTCGATAGTCGGATAAAGGTGCTCGCGAGATCGGAGTATCTTTCGAATATGCGAGTCGCGAACAGACGTTTTCGATAGTGGGATAAATGTGCTCGCGAGATCGGAATAGCAGGAAAACCTTCAGCAGACATCTCCGCTGTTTTGGCTATAACAGATATGTAATGCAAAATAAGTTGATGTAGGATGCATTAGGCTTAGGTGTATGACTTCCATCGTCAGTATGAAGTTGATGTTTGATGAAATGGTGGTAACGAGGTCTATGTATGCAAGAACCTTGGTCGGTAGAAAGTTGATGTTTAAAGATGTTTAATAAAAGTTGGTCCAAGTCCTTACTCATCCCTCGGCGGTAGACCCACAAGAATTTCAATGTGAGGTCATGGGTTCAAGTACCCATTGTGGTGAAATCTCACAATGGTGGGAGTGCATAAGGGTGTGAGTATTGGTTTCAAAATACAAGATGAGTACTTGTGAGAGTTTATTTGTGAGAGTTTATGGGATGGTCTACTTGAACATTGCATCTGCCTCACTTTTTAGGCTATACGCTAAAATAATTTGGAAAATTGGATGGACAGTATAGATTTTTTACAAACACCCATGGTGGCCCACCTAAGTTTCGACCAAGTCTGGGTAGTGGAGTGACCCTGGCGTCACCAAGTACAGTGCATCTCAGACGATGTAGCCCACCTTGAAGCATGTATTGTATATCAATGTAGCCCAATCTTTTCATAAGCTCACGGGACCTGGATGAAGGGAAAAAGAAATATCATATTGATCCAAAAAAAAATTTCCTCTCAAGAAGTTTTTAATGGTCAAACACCATTGCTTTCTATGTTTTGCTGCATTTGAGATTTGGATCCGCGTAATGTTTGTGTCCACACCACAAAATGATTTGGAAAAAACGAATGAACAGTGTAGATGTACAGTTCATTAACCAAAATAGACCCCACAGCAGGACACGGTGGATATACAGTTCATATATCAAAATAGGCCCACAGCAGGGCAGCACCGTGTTCGGTGAGATTGGGTCAGACCTAATCTACTCCCCCGCCCTGCAGACGCCAATTGCTAATTACTTCATGGTCGGTAGCGAAGTTACGACTAGGTGGGGCTCAGCTTGATGTTTGTTAGAAATCCACCACGTCCATTCATTTTGTGCGATAATTTTAGAACATGTCCCCAAAACTGAGGCCGATTCAAAACTCAAGTGAGCCACACGAAAGGAAAGAGTGGAGAAAGAAATTCCTACCGTTTAAACATTCCTCCGCAACACCTTGATGTTTCATGTTTATATGACATCCCAACCGTTTATGAGGTTACTCCTACTAGATGTACTGAAAATAATAATAATAATAATAATAATAATAAAAACTTAGCTTGATACAAAGCTATTGTACCCATATGAATATTTCAACGGTGGTCACTCAATCCCCACTATTTTTCTCTCGTGTGGTCCACTTGAGTTTTGGATATCTTATTTTTAGTTACATGTCCTAAAATGATTTCTAAAAGTGGACGAATGGAGTGGATTTCTTACAAACATCAAGCGGCCCCCTTCCCAGTGCGAGCTGCATGCCAAAAGCTTTGGCCCGAAATCCATGTCCACCCGTTTCTGGCACGGTTTCAGTTTGGGTGGATCCCTAACTAGGAGATCCACTATGATGTATTTAACTTACATCCACACCGTCCATCCATTTAAAAAGCTCATTTTGGGAAATGATCCCAAAAATGAAGCAGATCAGAATCTTAGGTAGACCAAACCCATGAAAAGTTTTTGATTGTCGATTACTACTGTTTCATGTATTATGGTACACTTGAGATTTGGATCTGCTACATTTTGTTGGAAGTTGCCCCAAAACGAGTTTTCAAAACAGATGAACAGCGTGGATATAAGGAAAATACATCAAGGTGGCCCCACAGTCAGGTATCCCTCAAAATTATAGGCGAGCTGACGTGACGGAGGCTTTTAACAATGTGACTGCCCACGGCAGGTGGGGCCCACCGTGATATTTGTGAGAAATCCACTCAGTCCTTCCGTTTTGGCAAGTCAATTTAAAGCATGAGACAGAATTTTAGGGGGACATGCAACTCAAGTGAGCTACACGACGGGAAATAGTGGAAAAGTACTTTCTACCGTTCAAACTTTTTAAAGGCTCCACCTGATATTTATATGCATCCCAAACTTTTCTTAAAGTGGCCCAACCACTCGTAAGGCCAACACCACTAGGATGAACTAAAAGGAAAAATATTAGGCTGATCCAAATTTTCTATGGCCCCACGAATGTTTTCATGATGGAGATTGGCCTTATTTTTTAGGTCATGCCATTAAGGGCCCGTTAGGATACCACCAAATAAGTTACTTTTTCTACTTACAGCAGTAGATAAGTAACTTATTTCAAATAAGTAAGTTTGGTTTATGATTAGTAGTAAGTGACTTTTTTACTTCGAAGTACATAATCACTTCAGCTAATTCTTTTAGCTTTTAACTTTCATGGAGAGATGAATGAGAATAAAAGTTAATAAATATATTGTTTACCAAATATACTTATTTTCCTAATAAGTAGAAACTAAGATAAGCTACTTATGGCATAAGTAACTTATCTTAAGCAACTTATGATCCAAACGGGCCCTAATACTTATTTTCCTAATAATTAGAAACTGAGGGCCCGTTTGGATTGTAAGTTACTTAAGATAAGCTACTTATTAGCTAAGTTACTTATCTTGGTTTTTACTTATTAAGTAGATAAGTATGTTTAGTAAACAGCACACTTATCAGCCAATAAGTAAATGAAGTGTGCTTGGTAATAACACATTGATAAGGAACCTTTTGAAAGAAAATTTCAAATCTACATATAATAAGCAATATATTGACATGAAAGGAAAAAGTTAAGTGTTGAGGCAGTTTTCCTAATAGAATGAGCTTTTCTAATCCCACATGCTTGCAATAAAGCTCATGTACATGCCATGCATGTGCTAGCATAACACGGTTGGTCCAAGATACATTCCATCCATTAGAACGGGACCACTATATGGATGCCCTGGCACAAGAATCAGGTTGATCCACTAGTCAGTGGGCCACAGTCTGCAAAACAAATGTACAGCTCTGGAATACTTGACTAAAGTTTTCTAACCCATTCATTTGTTTCCAATAGTCGGTCCACATGGTGAGTGGACTAGAACCATTTTTGGGAAAGATGTAAAAGATCAGATCAACTTGATTGATGGATTGGATCTTGCACCAATTAATGTAGGGCCCATCTTTGATGTGGGCTGTCCATTGTGTGAACCCCACCTTTGATGGGACAGTCCATCATGTGGGGCCTCCTTTGATATGGATAGTATGAGAAAGCAATAATTGAGTGAACCATGAGAGATAACTTTGATATGCAGCGTGACTTGAGAGTGATAAGTAGAAAAGCCAAATTGGAGGGTAGTTAATTAACATTGGAGGGTGACTAATAGTGTGGGTGTGTACTAACCCCCCCCCCCCCCCCCCCCCAAAAAAAAAAAAAAAAAAAAAAAGCAAAAGCCTGACATGAGAGAGATCAGTATAAAAATCAAAAGTCAAAAAGTTAAAAAAAAAACTTTTTTAAATAAGTACTTTTCAATTATACTTACCAAACTAGCTTAAGTGCCAAAAGTAACTTAACGGCTTAAGTTCAGCTAAAAAGTAACTTATTTGGTAGCATCCAAACGGGCCCTAAATGAGACGGAAAAACCAATCGACTATGGTGGATCGGCCTCATATTTTGTGAGAATGGATTTCTCACAAACACCATGGTAGGCCCACCTAGCTTTGAACCACCAAAGCAAAAGCCCCTCTAATGAGGGGGTATTTTTACCTTCTTCTTTTTTTCTTTTCTTTTTTTAAATACAACTGTAAAATCGTATGTAATCTTCACAACATACCACAGCAAGGGTGAATACAATAATGGCCACCAAAAGGCAGGCAACCTCCTTCAAATATGTTGAAAGCAGACATATTTTTTAAGATGAACTAAAAGACTCTTTCATCAAATACGAAATATCTCTTTCCAACTTGTATTTGTAGATATGCTTTCCTTTTCAAATGTTACGAGGACCTAGCTAGAGATTTGGTAATCCCTTATATAGTTTCTTTTTCTTTATAGTGATTTTTGTTGCGCAGCACGCCAACAACGCCGGTGACCCAAGATCCAATCTCCAGTCTCACCTACAAATGATAAACAGGAAGTAATAATAACTAGAAAGGGAATCACACAAACCAACAATCCACAAGACAGAGATTTACGTGGAAAAACCCCAACAAGGGTAAAAAACCACAGGTGCAAACTTCACTATGAAGAAAAACTAAGTTACAAGCAATACACTTACCTTCTCCTATGCTCCCATGCACAGAGATGGCCCTTTTGCTAATCCTCTCACCTTTTTCTCACCTTGGACGTATAGAAGCCCTAATCCCTATACCTAATCCCGGTTTACATCCCTTTATATAGTAAACCCAGCAATTAGAACACAAAATAGGAAACCCGCGTCTTAAGCCCGCGGTCGGTCGGGCGCCCGGCCAATACAAAAAACATCCAGCGTGAATAAAACATGAAATAGACCAATTTCGGGCGCCCGGTCACTTTGACCGCCGGGCGCCCGACTACTCTCAAAACAGTCCAGTGGACTGAAGATAAAACCAGGCTGAATATCGGGCGCCCGGTCACTTTGACCGTCGGGCGCCCAGCCGTTCACAAAACGGTCCAGCAGCCTATGGCCCAAATGGTCTGAATATCGTGACCGGGCCCGCGCCCCGACGATTGACTTGTGTGGTTGTCTCACACTCAACAATTTTAATATAGTTTTCCCATATCTATCCAATAGATGGGACCAATCGGACATTCGTCCGTTTGTCAGGATCTGTGGATGATTTCCTGATTTAGAATATCATATGGCGAATGTTAAACGCGTAGTGATTTGTTGTGGGGCCATCTGAATGTATAAGAGATTAGATCTATACAGATCCTACGAATCCTAAGGCTAAATTATGCAAGGGCCGAAACTCTCAGGTTGATCTGATTTTCAAATGGTCCACACCAATCCGATAAGGATAAATGTTGATCCTACTGTGAGTCATCGGTGCATCGGATCCGTTCTATATAATCTGGATTATATATGGAATGCATTTTTTAGGGATTGGATGATCTGGTGGGCCACAGGGATCATTGGTTATAAAGATGTTTAAACATGAAAATAAAAATGAGAAGTGATCATCTTGGTTTTAATGTAAGGTTCATGAATCTCCCCCAAAATTAATGTGTGTAGAAATAGAGGGATGGTCCAAATCTGCCCTAAGATGTCCTTAAATCCATAAAAGTAGAATGAACAAAGTAAATTTGCAAAATATTGCAAATCGAGTGACTTTAGAAACCATCAAGTTCTATCATCAACCGATCAAAACAAATAAAAATACTCTAGCGACTCCAAAGTGAAATTCGACCAGTCGACCAGAGTCATCGACCGATTGACAATGATCTTCGACCGATCGACCAAATTTATCAACCGATCGAAAGGGAAGAAAACTATATAGAGACTTAACAGAATTTTGGGCGGACTTGGCAATCTTGACATGCTCACCCACATGGCCTTGAAGTGAGTGACCGATTTGCATGTTATCTAGTCAAACTACCACCCGTACCTGGCCCAACAATAGTCCCTAACACAGCCCCGCAATAAAGGTTCCAAGTGGTACCAATTGGGCTTCTAGGATTTCCATCCCAAGGGTCATGATCACCCACCTGTTTATGCTTTAAGAATTTTCAACCTAAGAGATACAATCATCCTACCTATTTTTCAGTGTTCCAAACACAATTTCAATCATACATGATTCCAATAATACATGAATCAAAATATTTTCAAAACATCCCATAGTACTCTTGTTCGATCGTATCCATAATACATGTGATGTACATAAATCATCAAATTACTAAAAGTTTAAAACTTTATAATCATCATAAACGGTCAACACATGACTAAAGTGCAAGTGCAAAGTATTTTTGCAATTGTTGTGAAGTCTAGTTGAGTCGAGTCTTGTCGAGCCCCGGCCCGTCTGAAGAATGAAGATCCAAGACTTGAAGCCAAAGACGCTTTCTTACAAAACTTCAAGTTACACGAGTTCTCAAGGTGAGTTACATATAGACAGTCCATAGGATCCCAAAACATTGATTTTATTGGCTCATAATCTTTACAAATCCTCAGCCATTTGATCCACGGCTAATTGGTCAAGTTGATCAAGCTTTGGCGAAGCTTGGCTATATGTTAGAACCTTCGAAAAACAAGAAAAAAGATATGATTGAAGTTCGATACCATAGGCTAAGTAATAGCCTTTTAGGCAGGCCAAAAGAGTCTCTCGGTCGACCACTCACAAATGGCCAAAAATAGGCCAGGAAGTTTTTAAAGGAAAACATGATATTCGGCTGACCATGGCCGGCCGACAGTCCTTATCGGTTGACCAATATGGGTCTGTCTTTTTTTTTTTTTTTTTTTTTGTAGCAACATTTCTTAAGAAATCTTGGAAGATGGCCTAATTCGGCCGGCCATGCTCCAAATTCAGTCGGTCGACGACCCCATGTTTGTCAGCCGACAGTGTTGTCTGGCAGGCCGACAACTAATCATTTTATAAGCATTTTCCCCAAAATTTGGCATCTATAAGAACATCTTTGAGGGGCTTTAACAGTAAGCATTCAACACCCTGTTAGTCCACTTTTTTGTGGCATACCAATGCACCTGAGTTTAGTGTCGGTTGAGCTTAAAGAATACAAAGACCGAAGACTCAAGCGGACATGTTGCATCAAGGAAGAAGAAACATGTAAAAGAGATACCCTAGTGAACCTTGAACCTTGAACCAAACCAAAACCTAAACCTCTAGATGACCTTGACCCAATAGGCATACCATTAGTCATCTTAGATTAACCTTAGGTGTCCCAAAAGACTACCCAAAGAATAGCCAAAGAGTTTGCCCATGCTGCTGTAAAACACAACTCAAAACAGCTAGCAAAACAAGTCTACTGACTGGTTCTGAACTATTGTCGACCAGTCGACAGAGCTTAAACATGGACAACAACAGAACTGCTAAATCAACTGTCCTTAGGCAAAATTCGATCGGTCGCCCGAACGGTCATCTGTTTTGTCTGATCGGTCGGCAAAGGGCCATAATAGGACAACAACATTTCAATCTGTCCATGCCTAAATTGACCGGTTGTGACACAATATTCGATCGGTCGGCAGAGAGCTGTTAAAAGCCATTTTATAACCATTGGAGCTTTTCTTATATAAAGGCTGGGCTCGATTTTGGAATGAGAGAGAGAGATTTTAGTGCATTAGAAGTTACCCTCATTGCCCACACCATTAGCTCTAATCCTAAGCAATCTAATTTATCTTCCTTATGTTTAATCACAAGATGGAGCATTCAAAGCTCATGTGAAGATAGACTTGCTCTCTCTTAATCTTTAGAAGTTTAGGCACCTTGACCATAGGTAGATCCTTCATCTAAACCTCTCTAAAGATCTTATTAGGTTGAATCCCTCTAGGCAACAAAATCTTACTAGTTGTAGAAGATTCACATCATCTCCTATCACCTTGGGCATCTCAAGAGCATCTCAAGCAAGGTGATTGATTGGTGGAGCTGAGGTATTGGCAACGCAGCAGTAATATTATCGAGGGAGCATCGGGAAGCTGATTGAAGCACGAGAGAGTGAAGATCAAGCAACCCAAGAAGGCATTGAACAAGGGGCTCATTGGACAATTATGTATCATTGTAAGAGTCCGATTGCACTCCTTCCTCATGGAAGATTGAGTGTGAGATTTTGGATTTAAAAACTCGATCAAGTCTTTAAGGGTAGCCTCCAGTGAGAGTGTATGTTAGGTTCTAGGATTAGAACTGAAGGGTGGGGAGGATCCTTGTCAAACTCCTGGGTTGGATGGAACCTGTAAACATCTTGGTTGAGAGAAGAACAGGTAAAATCTCCGTCATAGGTTGGGAGGAACCTTGTCAAACTCCCCGGTAGGGTAGAACCAATTTGAAATACCTAGGTTGAGAGGAACCTGATTTAAACTCCCTAGTGAATATCAGTATGCTTAACGGATGAGTACTTGAATTGGGAATGGAGTAAACCCATAGTTGAACCACTATACATACTTATGTTTGTGATGTATTTGATCGCATTGTTATCTTGGCATTGTATGTTTGATTGCTTCATTATGAATGATTGATAGGAATGTATGCTAAGAACTAGTTAAGCACATTTACACATAAGATGTACTTTCACTAAGTAGTGTAGACTTGAGCTCATAAGATTCATTCTCATATAGTCTACATAGGTTGCATAGATTAGGTTCTTGATTAGTTAAGTCATTTGATTATCTATGCATGTTTAGGCTAGGTTGTTTAATTACTTATTATATGCTAGCCTTGTGATTAGACCCACTTAAGTTTGGAAGCTAAATATTCGTGGTTAATCAGTTTATAATTGCTAATTAGTTTAATTAGGCGAGAAGTTTTTAGAAGGAATTTTAAACGGTCCTAATTACCTCCATTCTAGGACTTAGTTGTAATTCTATAAGCTCCGCCAAGCTTCCATGTATAAGCATAAGGTATCCCCCGATGCAATTTCACACCCATCAAGAGCATTGTAAGAGTCTTTTCACAACCATCCCTAGCCTCCTTGCTCTTTAATGCTTGGAATTAAGCTTTCAAACCTTGTGTTATTAACACTTTCATGAGCATTCAAAGCTCAGTTTGAACAATGAACTCAAGAAAAGTATGCATGGCTGACTTACCCTCAGTAGTTAAGTCTCTTGTTCATTAATAGCCGTTGAATACTTAGTTTTGGAGGTTCTAACATTAACCCTTACATTCAATAGGAAGAAGGAACTCCATAACATCTCCCAACTACCCTTGCATTAGATTTGATGCATCATTCATGATCGGTAGCTAATATTGGGAGCATAAGAAGGAGCTTGAAGCATCAAGGTGTTGAAGCTACTCATCTCGGCACGTCATCGAGGCTCAAACCTTCTAGGTAAGTCTAATATTAAGAGTCAATTTGTTGTTATTCTTTGAGAGATTGAGGTCCAAAGATAGTGACTCAATCTTCAGAAATTTTCCTTGGAATGAGAAATTCCGGTGGGAGGATACGTGACCATCCTTGGATTAGGATTGGTGAGAGTTTGAGATCCAAACTCATCAAGTCCCTATATAGCTAGGGCATCGATGGATAGTAAACGCAGTCCTAGAAGTTAGGATGTGAAGGTTGATGTTTAACCTGATTTAAAATCACAAACATAGTGAAATCTGGTGCATTTAGAGAGAAGTGCGAGAATCAGGAGTGGAGTAGACCCAACGTTGAACCACTATATATCGTTGTACATTGGAATGATTAATTATTGTCTTTCTAGTTGATTATTCATCTTTGATTATGCTTACTTTATGAATGCATTGAGAAAAAATAATCATGCCTAGAATGTGTTTGATAAAATGCCAATGGTATCTCCATTATAAATTTATGTGTCTTATGATGTTCCATCTTATTCATACATGTTTGCTTATTCATTTGAATGTTCAAATCACTTAAGATAAGCTGGAATTTAAAAAGTCCTATTCACCCCCGTCCAGGACATTAGGTATATCTATAAGCTTCTCTACTAGCGATAAAATCACAATTTCAATTGGTATCAAAGCAGGTTCCTCCGTTAGGGTCGAATAGCCTAGAGTGAGATCCTAAGGAGAACTTGAAAATATGTCTAAGGAAGAATTTACCTCCATCTCCAAACTTATGTTATTTAATGGATTAAATTACGCATATTGGAAATCTCAGATGTGTCTCTTTTTTAGTTCCATTGATCCACCTATGGTAGTAGTTGGATGGAAAGCACCAACTGAGACAGTAATGATGGATGATGGAACTGAGGTACTTCGTCCTAAGTATCAATGTGAACTGCACATGATACCACTCAATGCACATATAATGTTAAAGGACTAGATGTTATTTTATATTCTGTATCTAAAGATGAATTTAGTCGCATTTTAAGCTGTGAAACAAGTAAACAAGCATGGGGCATTCTTGAAGTAACTCGTGAAGGCACAAGCATTGTGAAATGCTCATAACTACAACTCATCACTACTCAGTTTGAAAATATCAAAATGGAGGAGCATGAAATTTTTATGGAATTTTATTCCAGATTAATAAATATTACCAATGCTATGTGCGGGTTAGGAGAACGTATTCCGGGCAGTAAAGTATGTAGAAAAAACTTGAGATATTTGCCGGAACGTTTCTCCTCAAAGGTCATAACATTGTACAAATGTAGGGACCTCGACACCATAGAATATAAGAACTTTAGGGGTCCCTTCAAACTCATGAGTTGCACTTCAAAACTCCCACAAAATCTAAGAATATTGTCTTGAAAACCTCTTATAAGAAACACGAATTTGAATAAGACAGTGAAGAGAAATGGCTCTCATGGCCAAGAAATTCAGAAACTTCTTCAAAACTAGAGGAAGTACATCTAGAAGGAAACCCTATCAAAAGGGTAAACCTTTTAATTTTAAGGAAGAAAAAAGTAAATCTTTCAAAAAATCAAAAGACCATCAATGCTTTAAGTGCAGAGGATTCGGTCATATTGCCTCCGAGTATACTGACAAGAAATTAAAGAAAAGGGCAATCGCTGCCACTTGGGACGACACGGAGGACTCTGATTTTGAATTAGATTCATCCGAAAGTGATGAGGAGAAAGGATCAATAAAAAAATTGATGCCCTCCATCACTGAGATTGTTTCTCATGAAAAGGACACTGGAGACAAGAATGACCATGAACCCTCAGACACTAATGATGCATCCTCCGATGATGAAGAGGATGAAGAGGAAGATGAAAGCAATGGTCTACAAGAAGCCTACAACCAACTGTTTTGCCAAAGTATTACTCTTACCAAAAAGTTGAGTCAGGCCAATAAAATAAATGATGAATTGGCTGATAAATTACAAGAAGTAAAAGGAGAGAATGAGCATTTATTTCAAAAGGATTGTGAGTGGAAAAGGAAATACTCTAAAGCCCAAGAAAGAATCCTAGAATTAGAGGAAGAACTTAAGAAGACTAAATCCATTAATCGTGGCTTAAAACTGAAAATTAGTCAAGAATCCATACTTAAAGCTAGATATGCTGAATGTATAGAACAGTTAGATGAAATGTTAAGTATGGATAAGTCTTCTAAGGATATGAGTGGCCTAGGATATATATGATAAACAAAATTAAGTAGGGTTATGCACGGTTAGGTCGGTTCGGTTTTGAGGGGTGATGCCCAACCGAACCGACTCTGTCGATTTTGAATATTTAACAACCAAATCGAACCAATGAAGCCTCACTAACCGAACCAAATAAATTTTGGTCGGTTTAGTTTTGTCGATTTATCGGTTCAATGACAACGTTTAAAAAATTAAGAAGATCCAAATCTTTGGTGGACCACACCAGTGTAAAAACTGGTGAATAGCCATTAAAACTTTTTATAATTATAGGCTCCAAAAGCTTAAAGTGAAATTTGACTCTTCCCTTCATCCAAGTCTATTTGACCTTATCAATGGATTGAATGAAAAATACACATCGTAGATCTTCTTCAAGTGGGCCCTAGGACATTTTTAATGGCGAGCGTTCCATCAATGTTGTTTCCTATGGTGTGGTCCATGAGATTTGGATCTGATTAATTTTTGGGAACACATCCTAAAATGGGCTAAGAAAACAAATAGATAGTGTGGATATATAAGATATTATCAAGGTGGGCAATACAGTAGGGGTAATATATATAGTCGGTTCGATTCAATTGAAAACGGTTTATAATTTTCACAAACTGACATCTGAACCGATATTCTCGGTTTTTAATATATAAAAAACAACCCAACCCAAAATAGAATAGAAAACCGACTGAAACCGACCGGTTCAATTCAGTTCGGTCGATTTTATCGGTTTGATTGGTTTTTTGAACAACCCTAAAATCGGGTTAATAACTCATCCCCTTTAGAAACTAGGAAAGACGTACATAAGAGCTTTGGGAAGCAAGAAGAAAAGCTCACTTATATGTCATGTGTGTGGTGACATTGGTCACCTAAAGTTTAAATGCTTGGCCTTTAAGAATCCGGCTCAGAACTTGACAGGAAATTCATAGCAACCAGAAGAATGGTAAAGACAATGTGGAATGCTCCCAAGCAGACACCACAAAAAGCGAGGAATATGAAGAAAAAAATATCAAGTCCTCTAAAGAAAGAAAAGAGGATGAAAGATTTGATCAAGCAAGTAGCTATGCTCAACAAGAAAACTATGATGCTCATGCAAGATCATAAAAACAAGACAGCATCTCCAGATAAGTCCAGAACACCTAGAGAGCCCCCCAAGTTAACCATTAGTTCTAAGAAAGTAGTTTTCAAATGGGTAGTTAAAAACAAGTGTTTAGTCATTCATACAGCCCTAAGAGTAGGAAATAACACTAGATGATATCTAGATAGTGGTTGCTCCAGACATATGATCGGCGAAAGATCCTAGTTTTGCTATTATGTTGATTTTAATGGTGGGTATGTCACCTTTGGAGATATGGGTAATGGTACTATGAGGTCGAGTTGTGTGGGCCCCATTGTGATGTGTGTAGGACATCCACGCCATGCATTTGGTGGTTCCCCTTTAGGTTATAGGATATCCCAAAAAATCAGCCATATATGGAACTCAAGTGGATCACACCATTTAAAATTGTGTGAAAACATGTTAAAACGTTTAAAAACTCTTAGTGGGGCCCACTTGAGTTTTGGATATGGCTGAAATTTGGTGTGACCCCTCATCCAAGTGGGGCACACATAATGGATGAGCTGGATGTTTGAACTACATCTCAGATGCCCAAAAAATGATCATGAAGGTTTCAATGGGTAGGTAACACTTTCAATTGTCGCATGTGATGTGGCCCACCTAAGTCATGTATTGACCTGATTTTTAGAGCCGTGGCTCACCATGGAATGATGCATCTGATTGATGAAGTGGATGCCCAACACACATTTGGGGCCCACACAGCTCGACCTCATGGGAAGCTCCCATGAGGTTGACCTCATAGTACCATCTCTCTCCCAGTCTCTCTGTCACACACACAGATAGAGAGAGAGAGAGAGGGGGGGGGGAGAGAGAGAGAGTCTCAACTCCAATATTTGGTCACCATGAGGATCATCTGGTACAAAAATCATTCATATCTACTTATCCAATAGGTCACAATGTATAAAACAATTTCCAGCCATTAATAAATAGTAAAAAAGAAGTATAGCACACTTGATGATAGATTTTTTTACTGGATGATCCTCATGATAAGGCCACAGGTTACAATGTCAGACACGCATGAAAGTTGGAATTTATTGGCTGGGGAGACCATCACTTATAGAGTGTTTTTTTTTTCTTTCTTTCTTTTTTTTTTTTTTAAAGAAAAGCTCAACGATAGCCAACCAAACATCCAAAAATCCAATAGCGTATGGACACGGATCCTCATATGGATGGAACCACACTACGCCAAAATCGCATTTTTGCGACGGACCAAGTTCGTCGCAAATCAATATTAGCGACGGACTTGGTCCGTCGCATGGGCCGTCGCAGTTACTATGTGGCAAATTTTAAACGACGAATTATGTCCGTCGCTTTTAAACGACGAATTACGTCCGTCGCTAAATTATGTAAAGCGACAGATTTAGCGACGGATATTGGTCCGTCGTACAAAATTGTTGCGACGGATATCGGTCCGTCGTTAAATTTATGGGCGACAGCGTGATTGCATTTATTTAGGAAATTTAGCGACGGGTTTGGTTCGTCGCTAAATTTTCTGCAACAGAAATACCTGGTGCCCGAATTGTTTCTTAAATCTGTTGCACCTGACAGTCGTCCAAATTATTAAAAACAAAAAAAAACAGAAAAAAAAAACTAACCTGTAACCCTCACAAATCATCATTATATCATATACAAAATTTATAAATCCTTACATTTCTAGTGGAAAATAATATTAATATTTGTTACAAATCTACACATTTAAGTGAACCAATATTCTCCATATAATGAGCAACTAGGCTTTATTTTTGTCCTCGTTGAGATCAATCTCTTGATCATACGTGAAGCCTTCATTTCTACTCTTTCCTTTATAGCTGCGTCCACCTCATACGTTAGCAAATCCATCAACTGGCCCACCTGCAAAATTTAGAATATAAAACATAAGAGTGAGTTTTGTAATCTAAGAACAAAAAACAAAAAAACAAGCTTGATAACTATTATGCAAGAAGTTTCAGTGGGATGAAATTGAAAACTTGGAGGAAATCAGCTTTATAATCTACGAACAGAACCAACTAACAAAAACAACTAAAAAAATATTTGTCTAAACCAATCATGAAATTCTTCTCAAAATGAAATGGGTGAAAATTGGTTTGGGCATATAGCATCATTTAAAACCGATGCGGGGTCGTATTACCTTGTATCACTTTGTATCTGACTGCTTCAGGCAGATACAACTGTATTGTTCATGGACAATGCCAAGTGGTAGATGGGGCATTGTCCTGAGACCCACATCAGCTTGACTTGAGACCTAACCTAAGCTACCCAACCTTAGGCATTGACTACTAAACTCAATCTCAACATCCAATTAAATGGCCCAGTAGTAGATGGGGCATTCGCCATGCTAATCAGGCAAGAATGAAACAATTTAAAACTGTGGCAACAGAAAAGAAGAAGAAATCCCAAAGGAACAATACAGAGCAATACAGAAGTCATGGAAATGAAAAAGGATTTAATTTCAATCACATGTAAACAAAGCATATGAACCTCATAAACACCCCCCTCACACATGCCAACTTGTCACAGTCACATGAATAGGTTTGATGGCAGGATAACCCATGTGACCTAGGTGGTCCAATTGCAAAATGGGCTCCTAATAGTGACCTGGCTGGGACAGGACACCATTCCGATCAAAATGGGCCCACCATATAACTGTTTGGATTTTAAAACATTGATATGACATGTGCAGGGGCAGTTCCTTTACAAGTATTCTATAAACCAACAATATATAGGATCAACTTGTGTGAGCTGCGCAAAAATCCAGCCATTCAGTATATCAACAGTCCACACATATGAGATTACCCTTCAATGTCTTTTGTACATGAATTTCTTTTTATATGTTGTAGCTCATCTTATCAATGGAAAAGCCAAAAACATTTCCCAAAAACATCTAAACAGTGGGCTAAATCTGATGTTTTGAGTTATGTTCTTTGTGTTTTTAGGAGTACAATCTGTGGATATAAACAGGAAACAGTAGAAGGTGACTATAATCAAGTATGTAGAGGCAAGCAAGGTATTAAAGAAGGTTCAATCTACAGGCAAAAAGGCTGAGATCTTGCATGCTAATGCAACTTAGTGTCCTATTGATGGGATTTTTAACTTTTGTTCTCTTCAGAGAGTATCTTTGAAATAAAAAGTATATAAATGTGTCCCAAGAGAATCATCACTTAGTGGATCAATAAGTTCATCCGAATCCCATATTGGAAGCAGGTTGAATATACATACCGTGTAAACAAAGACAGAAGTAGGAAGACTGCTCTCTCGATAATTATGCGGTATGAACAGTGATATTTGGCGACATGAAATCTTTAGCTCTGGGTCCGGTTCACCTGGAGATAAGAGACCAATTATTTTAGAAATATATAATTTCAGGGGATAAAAAATACTCGGTCCACAAAAGAAGGTGATAAGAAAATAATGTGCGGGAGCCGTATTTAGTACAAATACCATCATAGATTGTCCAAGCCCTTGGAAACAAGGCATGATATGTGGAATGTTGACCACTCAAATTTCAGTCGCACGATGATATGCCCTGATCACCTGATTTTCTGAAAGAGAAAACAAAGAAAATCTGACACACAGGACCCACTAGCTTCTTGAGCATGCATACATTTATGATTTACCAGAACAAATGAACTTCAGATGCAATAGCTATTGGAAACTCAGATTTTTTCCCCTTTTAAAGGCCATTGGCATTCAGATATTAGCTTGGACATTTTGGCAATTAGTCCAATCAAGTCGAGGTTAGGATTGCTCAACTAACTGATTTTCAAACTGTAACTTAGCAACAGTGGTTTCCACAATTTACTTGGATTAATTTATGGATGCCACTAAACAATATATGTGCCTGCATATCAAGTGTCTTACTCTGCCGAAGTATTGAATTACTCCCAATCAGACAATGTAACATGAGAATTGTGTTTAGAATTATCCTACACAATCAGACCTGTCATGCTCCAAACCACAAGTGAAAAATGAACAAAAATCATTTTTGTTTGGATGCAATTCATTACAGTAAGGCTGACTAATTTGGAGCGATCTGTGTTTTTCAAGACCCAGTCCCACAGAAAACAGTCGTGATTGAATCCAGACCACTAAAAGCTTCATGGGGGCCACCGGAGTGTTTATTTCCCATCTAACCTGTTGATAAGGTCACAAAGACCTGGATGCAGAGACCACCTAAATATCATATTGAACAAAAAATTGTGGCCCATGAGAAGTTTTTTTATACATTCCACATAAACAGAAGCCATGTTCTATAGCATGTTCCAAGGAAAAGAGAAAACTATTAACTAAAATGGGAAACCAAAAACAACACAATCTTCTCTATTCTCTGTTATTCCAATGAATTGAGAAAATTTCCAATGTCCTAGTTCAGCAAACAGGTGTCTATATCAAAGGTTAAGATTGTTCAATCTTCTCTATTCTCTATTTTTCCAATGAAATGAGAATATATCCATTTCAGTGCAGCCCATTTTTAATATTTCCCAATTCTTTTTCTAACTAGCAAAGTTCAATAATTGGATGTTGTACCTGTATGACGCTGATTGCTTGTTTGATTGCCCACCCACATAGAGCCAATGTGACTGGAAATAAGAGCAAAGAGATTGGTTTCACAGACTTCACTAAGACCTGCCATAGGATAAACAATAAAATAAATAAATGAAAAAAAAGATGAAAAAGATGAGCTAGCAAAGTTCGATAATAGATTCACATGCAAACATAGCAAAGCTACACACGTGAATTGCCATGTCACTTGCTTAGAACAAGTGGGCCACAACATGAAGATCGTCGCGGTAAAAAATCAGATTGATTCATTCACCTTGGCATGCCAAACTGTCAACATTCAAATCAATGGACAGCCAATGTTTTGCATGGAGATGGTGTATTTATAAGAACATGCCGAATCTATTTTCACCTGATCATCAAAAGAACAAATATAACTAAAAAATCATCTAATTTAAAATAAAAAATCGAGACCAATAACAAACTATGGAGAACGTATATTGAAGTTTAAATTGGAAGATGGTTTGGAGTCCAACCATAGACTACATCATGTATATGTAAGTACTGAAACTATCTTTTTGTTTATCTATATCGAACTGTCCCAAGTGGAACAGATTTTGTTTACAGTTGCTTCAGACATTGGAATGGGTTTCCATCAATTCCTTAACCTAAGATTTACTGTAGGAAGAAAATTCAATCTGCCAATTCATCTATTTATAAGCTGAGCAAGTTCTCTGTGGGCCCAAATGCATGTAGCTAGAAACATCGAATCCTACCCGTCCACATGTAAACACACGTGCCAACATGGCAAATTTGTGTGATGTAGAATATTTTCATAGAGTGGGACACTGTCTTTTAGATCTTCTATCTAAAAAGTAGGCCTGTTTCGCTCCTCATGTGGACCACACCACAAAACAAAGGTACAGATGAAACCAATTTTTCTAGCCATCCTTTCATTTTACAAATTGTGGACCATTTAAGGAATGGAAACAACTCAACAAACTAAATAGTGCGTCCCACCTGATGGAACGTGCAGATCTTGCTCCCGCGTTCCATATCGGCACAGCCACACTAGATTCTGTGTGGATGGGCCAAGCTCATGTTGGGTGGATTTTCGAGTCGATTCTGTCCAAGTGGGCCCACCGTTAGGTAATCAACACCGTCCCTTCAATCGACCACCATCCAATATAGTGGTCCAATTTCTGACCTAGTCGTGGGAGGTGTACTGTTGCTACATTTCTTTCTTCCTAGATTTGCATACCACCAATTGAAGGGCTAGGATTGTCTCTGTCGAGGTGATTTTGGAGGCATCATTACCCCATATTCACCCATCAGATGGTCTAGATTATCAATTCATGGGCCCACTTGCACGAGACACAAGGCCAGAGGCCGCCACCCATCCATCCCTATGATCCAAAGTATGGGTTTCCATCAATTCCTTAACCTAAGATTTACTGTAGGAAGAAAATTCAATATGCCAATTCATCTATTTATAAGCTGAGCAAGTTCAAGAACCTCTAACAGGTTGTTTGGTGGACGCCACAATCTCTAAAACATAATTGTCATCAACTAAAATGAGAATAACTTATTTTCAGGCGTCTAATAAACAGGCCCTGAAGGATTCTTTAGACCGCTTTTTTTTAACTGTTGTCTATTTTATTTTACTACCTTGAAATTTATAGAAGATAAATATCTAGTTCAATGCCAACAAATGTGTCCCATAAAAATCAGAATTCTTGACAATTTAAACATTTACCATCAATTGTTATGGTCAAGCTTGGAATCTGCATGGAAGTATCACATACAAAATGTGTGAAAGAAAATTCTCCTAGCCAATTTTGGGAATTATAGGGTGCCCAATGTTGTACCACAAAAATCAGACAAATGTAAACTCATTTAGCCTTTGGAGAAAAGGAAATAAATGATGAAATAGAAGAAGAAAAAAAGACCAGAAAAAAGTGTACCATGCATAGGTGAAACCATAGAAATCAGAAAAATTCCATCCTAATTCCTATTTAATGATCAGATCAGTGGCTCACTACAGATTGCTACAACAAAAGTGAAAAATGGTCCACATTCATTGGGTAACATGAAAAAACAACATCCACAAATCAAATGGTTAGCATTATGCAATCAGCACAATTTCAAGGTGATGCCCCATCTATAAAAGGGGGTGTCACATGAAAGCCCCGGATCACTGCACAAACCACTCATGAATGCACTTATGACACACACAAATGCTGAATCCAGATGGCCCATTTTCAATTACAAAACACAAATGCACTGCATGTACTGACATGGCACATTCAAGACCTGGGCTGTCCATAGATTCCCATGGTGAGTGTTCTTCAGCTAGAAAATCCAACGGGTTCATTAATTAGGTGGGCTAGAAAGGAATGCAGTTAGAGAAAAAAATGACAAGGGTCTATGTTCTATGTTCAATGTTCATGTGTTGCTTACCTAATCTACGTATCGAATTGACGGTGGACAGTGATCATTCTCTGTCCAGTTATTCATAGACGTGTGGCCCACCTGATGAATGGACCAGCCTGATTTTCAGGCCACAACACAAAGTGGACCCAACCAATGATAAACCCAAATCTCACATATATACAGCACATTGGCAGATTTGGTAAGATGGACTTGAAATCCTACTCACAAGTAGACATCAAATTTCTCAAATAAGTGGCTTGAATTATGATATCCTATTTTATAATATTGGATAAAATAATGTTTAAACAAAACAATATTAGCACAACAATCACCAGTAAAATGAGCAACAAATGTCTACTTGTGACGAATGGATTGCAAAAGGCTCCGTTTAATGTATCACCACTTTGGCATGGATGTTTTGAAGAAACAAATGTTGAACTCATTTAAATTAATTAAAAAAAAAGTGCCTATCCAGTGGGTTCCACTGTTCTAGGGATGAACCCCATTGTGGATGAAGAATAGCTCGAAAAATAGCACACCGATCAGACAATCTCGACCAACTGATTTCACACTGCTGAACATTTTCTGTTAATAGTTCATTTGTCAGCCACCAATCGGCATATGCCCTATGCGTGATTTTGATGGCTCAGCTTGATTTAAACATTTAGATGAGTTGCCACAATTTAGTTGAGTTGCTAACACAGTGTCTAGCCAAAAAAACAAATTCAAAAACAATTTATTTAGGAGGAATGATCAGATATTCCCCAGCATGTTGCCCACCCACGCATGCATGCACAACTCGAATTAGTAGAGTTGCTAACACATACTTAGTCTAGCCAAAAAAACAAACTCAAAAACAATTTATTTAGGAGGAATGATCAGATAGCCCCAACAAATTCAAAAACAATTTATTTAGGAATGAGCAGATGCACCCTGGCATGCCATGTGTGTACCACATCAGAGATGGCAAATATTGGCCCCACCATGAACATCAAATAGCAAAAGATTCAGGGTGGACCACTCACCACGCTGGAGACACACCCATACAAAAATTATGGACAGTTTTTAATCAGACCTTCTATTGGCCTGATTCAATGTACAATGTGTGGCCCACTTGATGAGTGGACCAGCCAGATTTTTGCACCAAATGAATTGCATGACCACCATTTCCGAGGCTCAGATGTATCAGAATCGTGACATGAGGTCCTTGACTTACCCTCCACTCCTTATGTATTTTGGACCGAATTACTCAATCGCTTTTTTTTCTTTCTTGGAAAAATAGAAACAAAAACAATTTCACGAAAGTGATTCTGAAAACTGACCTTTGCCACCTGATTCATCATAGAAAGCACCTCATTACGACTCTTCTCACTCAAACACATCGCCATCCTCTCTTTCAAGTCCTCAAAGCTGCAAACATCCTGCAATGAGATCTCCAACGATGGGAACCCTGCCGACGCCGCCCCCAACAATGACAAGGACTCTCCATCACCAGCCGGCGCCGCAGCCCACCAAGAGCAATTCCTCTGACGCTTCGGGCTCCACCACGGGCTATCAATCCAGATCCTCCTTCCCTGCAAGCTGTCCCTCTTCCCATTAACCACCGACTCAGATCGGGCTTCCTCATCCTAGGCAGCAACATCACAGGAGCACGATCTAGGGTTCTCAAACAAAAAGTTGAGCCAAGCAGTGAGCGATGTAGATAACGTCCTAATCGTCTTCTCATGATGGATCTGGACTTTTCGGGAGGACTTTGATTGTTCGATTTCGAATGCTTTGAGACGGCGAGCGGCTTTGGATTTGGAGGCGGACGGGAGGACGGAAGGTCGGCGGCGGCATGGAGTAGTGGATTTTTTGAGAGAGAGAGAGAGAGAGAGAGAGAGAGAGAGATAGAGAGAGAGAGGGAAACAGAGAGACAAAGGGAGGAAGGGCGGGAGACGGTAGAGAGTGAGAGGGAACGAGGGATTTGGGGATTTTTAGGGGACGGGGAATCAAATTGCATGTGGAGTAACTCCGCACACTCTTATCGTGCGGAGTAAACTCAGTTGGGCCCACCTAGAATGTATGTGCTTTATCTATTCCGTCCATATGTTTTTCTAGATCATTTTAGTGGTTGATCCCAAAATTTAAGCATATCCAAATCTCAAGTGGACCATGCCACGGGAAACAGTGGGAATAATGATTTCCACCGTTGAAACCTTCCCAGGCCCTACAGTGATGTTTATTTGTCATCCAACCTGTTCATAAGATCACATGGATATGGATGAAGGGAAAACACAAATATCAGCTTGATCCAAAACTTCTATGTCCTCCGAGTCAACGGTAGACATTCAGTTCACACATTTCTTGTGGTGTGGTCCACTTTAGATTTTGATATGCTTCATTTTTTGGCACCATACCTAAAATATTCTGTTAAGATAGATGGACGGAGTGGATAAAATACATAAATCACTGTGGGCCCCACAAAGTTTACTCCGCACGCTAGGTGCGGAGTTACTCAGTACGCAATCCGCTCCCACATGACGGGGGCGTGAATTAGGTGTTACCCCGGGACAGCTTAGTGGGTGTTACCCCACCGTATGGCCCACATGGATGATATTTTGTATATCCATTCCGTCCATTTGTTTCTATAGCCCATTTTAGGATGATGTTCCAAAAATTATGTAGATCCAAATCTCAAGTGGACCATAACACTAGAAATAGTGTAATTGAGTGCCCCACCATTAAAAATTCCAAAGAGCCCATAACAAGGTTTTTGTAATGTTTATTTGCAATCAAAGCTCTTAATAATGTCAATAAAGTCTTGATGAAGGGAAAATATAAAGATCAAATTGATCCAAGACTTTTGTGGCCCACAAAACGTTTTTAATGGTTATACATCACTGTTTCTAGTGGTATGGTCCACCTGAGATTTGGATCTTCTTAGGATTTTGGATCACATCCTAAAATGATATGAAAAAAGAGATAGATAGTGTTGATATATAAAAACTACATCAAGATGGGCCCCACACAGTTAGGGTAACACCCACTAAGTTGTTCATGGGGTAATACCTAATTCACACCCCTTGGCTATTAATGCTTGGCTATGGGGCCACTGGCCGGTGCTTTGTGGGCCCCACCATGACGTATGTGTTTTGTCCACGCTGTCTAGCCATTTCTGAAGATCATTTTAGTGCTTGATCCAATAAATGAGCCAAATCTAAATCTCAGGTGGACCACACCACAGGAAAATAGTATTGACTGAATGTCCACTATTAAAATCCTCATAGGGCCCACTATATTGATTATTTGACATCCAACCTCTTGATTAGGTTATACAGACCTGGATGTAGGTAAAAAACAAATATCAGCTTGTTCCAAAACTTCCGTGGCCCCCAATAAGTTTTTAATAGTGGGTGTTCAATTAACACTGTTTCTTGTGATGTGGTCCACTTGAGATTTGGATCTACCTCAAATTTGGGCTCATACCATAAAATGATCTATGAAAATGTATGGATAGAGTGGATGAAACACATTCATCGTGGTGGGGCCCACAGAGCACCGATCACTAGGCATTGACTGGTGGCAAGGTCACTAGCCAATCCGCATCCGTTATCCCAACGGTATGACCCCAAGTTGATATATTTTATGTATATCTAATCCATCCATCTGTTCTTTTATATCATTTTAGGATGCAATAGCAAATATTAGAAAGATCAAATTCTCAATGGTTAGATTAGAATTTGGGGTCCAATGACTATACATTTATTAGGTTTTCACGAGGTCAACAAGTTGCAGCACAATTTTGACTTAAAAATTTGGCCTAATTTGGAAATCTAATCCATTTACTCTATTCTATTCATCAATAACTTTGATTTGACTGGTCACTTGCCCTGATCAAGTTTAAGATGAGAAAGATACTAAATAGATAAAATTGATCAATGATGGGCCATATCTTGTAACCTAACCATTAGATTTGAGTGAAATTTAATCTAAACATCTAAAGTCATTTACTTTTCAATTTGGACCAATCAGATTGTCCAAAATTTGTCTAGCTCTAGACAAACGGATCGTGCACATTTAAAGAGTCTTTTATATGGATATGATTCGGGCTTAATTTTGTTTTCAATAATAATTACCACGTTCTAAACATATCTGACCATTCAGATCAAGTTTAGGATGACTTGATCATAGAATTTGATCAATCTCATCATTATAAATTTTCCTTGCAATTAATTAACATCATTATATTAGGGCTTTCATTTTTTGCACCAATGAACATGTATGTATGCATAAACCAATCTGATAACCAGTTAACTGAATGAGTGTAATTTTTCATTTTCAACTATCCAATAAATGTCCACCAATAAATTTGGCCCACTCATTTCAAATTTCTCGCTTTTATTTAAACCACAATTTTTTTCCAACTTTTTTTTTTCAAAACTGATAAAATCTCTTCCTTTTTTTTATATCAAATATCTCAATTTTTTATTTTTTTTTCAAAATACGAAATCTCAATTTTATTTTAAATCTCAAATCTTCATTTCCTTTTCAAATCTAATTTGTTTTCGAACATTTTCAAACTTATCAGTTTTATTCAAACTTCTCAACATTTAAAAAATACTAATTCTTTTTTTTTAAACACTAATTTCTTTATGCCAATTTCTTTTCCAAAATGTCAATTTTATAAAAATATAATTTCTTTTCAAAAATTAATTTTTTTAAGCTTATCAATTTTATTCAAACATCTCAAAATTTTTTTTTTTCAAAATAACCTTTTTTGTCTAAAAATGTTACTTTTTTTTTAAAAAAAACCTAATTATTTTTTAAATCTCAATTCTTTTTTTTTTAAATCCGAATTTTTATCAAACATTGTCGATTTCTTTCCAACTTCTCAACCTTTTTTTTTGAAATCACAAATTCTTTTAAAACTTGTTAATTTTTATTTTCAAATTAATTTTTTTTATCAAAATCTCCATTTTTTTACATCACATTTTTTTCTTCAAAATTTCAATTTTATTTCAAACTTCTCTAACTTTTCAAAATGTTAATTTTTTAAAGCTTCTCAATTTCTTTTCAAAATATCATTTTTTTTAATCAAACTTCTTAATTTTTTCGAAATACAAAATCTTAATTTCTTTATAAAAATTTTAATTTTTTTACAAACTTATCAATTTTATTCGAACTTCTCAACTTTTTTCAAATGGCCATTTTTTTTTTTAAATCTCCATTTTTTGAATCTTATTATTTTTCTAAATCTCAATTTTACTAAAAAATTGTTAATTTATTTTCAAACCTCTCAACTTTTTTTGGTTTGAAAATCACAATTCTTTTTTTAACTTCACAATTTTCTTTTTCAAAATGTTTAAATTTGTGAAAATTTGAAAAGAAATTTCAAACATATTAATTTTATTCAAATTTCTCAATTTTGTTTTTAAAACCTCTTAACTTTTTCTTTCAAATTACTAAATCTATCATTTTAAATATCAAATTTTTTAATTTTTAAAAAATATCAGTTTTTTTCAGTATCTCATTTTTCTTAAATTTTATTTTCTGACGGACCTTAACTGGGGGATTTTTTCAGGCTGGGATTAGCGGCGAACCAAGTCCGTCGTTAAATAGCGACGGGCTAAGTCCGTCGGAAATTATAATTTTGCGACAAATTATGTCCGTCGGTAAATCCCGCGACGAAATCCCGCCTTAATTTCGCAAAAGCGACGGAATATTTTCGAATACGGCGAACCTTGTCCGTCGTTAAACCAAGAAATTTGTGCGCCGGTCAATGTCCGTCGTAAAATCCGTCGCAAATTGGCCTTTTTCACGTAGTGCCATGCGGGTTATTTTTTAGAGCGTTTTTCTTTACCATAACTTCCCCATCAACAAGGACACCAATTGCGAGATGTAAGGGCCTTTTTTTCTTTTTCTTTCCCTACTTCCATTATTATTATTATTATTATTATTATTATTATTATTATTTTGAGATCTAGGCCTTCTTTAAACTTTTGGGAATAGAATACAATCACGTTGTATTGTTGTATTGCCAAAAGTGGAAATGGAATATGTATTATTGGTTGGTGGGTCCATTTGCAAATTAAGAAGCAATAGTTCCGGCTTTATCTTATCGCATGTTATTAATTATTTCCGACCTTGTAGTGGGCCAACCTTGATGATCACCTGGGCCCACAGTAGTACACTTAACTGATACCATCGGCTTTCCTCGGTGAGTGGATGTGACCCACTTTTGCATGGGTCTAATATTATAGAAATATGATAATTTGGCGGGAAGAAAATGCATGGGTTTGATATTATAGAAATATGATTGTTTCTCAATCATCCTTTGGCTTATTATGTTTTTTGTTCATAGTAATATCACCCCGCAACTGATATTATGTTAGGTGAAGGTATAACCTGTCCCATTGTATCAACTATCTAGGACATCCAAGTCATCCATTGCTGGGGCTCTCCGTATATTGAAAGAACCGGTTACAAAAGCATTGGATGGTTTAAATCAGACCTTTGGATAGTTTGATCCAACATACAAATTGGACCAACTTGGTGATTAGACTGGCCTGATTATTGTGAATGGTGACCTTTCATGATGGCCTACCTCTTCTGTGATTCAGAATATGGAGAGTACACTTAACATGTAGGCACTAATGATTATTGTGAATGTTGAAAGTTATCATTCCTCTCTAAGTTGATACAGCTTTTTTCTAATTAATGAACTTTAATAATGCTAACTAAGAGCACTTACTATCTCATGCATTCTTATTTGTGCAGAATCCCTTGAATTGGAGTTCCTTGAGAAAGAAATAAAGAGAGGAGTACACTAGACTCTTGCTACCACATCTATCAAATAAATGGTCCTGGTGAATGGAGATGTAATGCGAAACAAGTTGCAATAGTATGTAACATGTCTACGCATGTAATGTCTTCCAACATCAATATATAAGTTGATATTTTGATAAAATGGCGGTAATGAGGTCTCTCTCTTTTAAACTTGAAATAACTGTGATTGTGACCAATGATCAGCATTCAAAAGGTGAGGAGAGAAATGTTGTGAGACCGGGAATGGCTTTGGTGGTATGCAATTCCCGACCATATAGGATTTTCATTAGTTGCATGTTAATCCACGTGACACTGATGTGCAGACATAAAGACCCCCCAAGCTGTGGGTGTCATTTTGGATGGAGCATAGATAAAAAGTCACACAAATCAAACAATCTTAACCACTCAAATTATGGGCCCCATTTTGGATGGAGCATATCTCTAAAATCACATTGATCAAACAACATTAACCTTCAAAGTAATGGGTATCATACAAGTACAAATTCAAACGAAAAACATAGACCAGATAGCCTTCAACAAACTGAAGCCAGGCTTGTCCGTGGCAGACTCCAAAACGAATCAATTACGAAACTGAAGACAGGCTTGTCCTTAATATACCCGAACAGACTTCAACAAAATAACAGAGAAGCCTAACCTCGACTTGTTTGTCCTTGCCAGGGAAGATGAGGACAAGTCAGAAAATAGACTGGTTTTTTGGGCTTGAACTTTTTGCTATCAAATGAGCTATAAAATAGACACAGCCCGATCCATAGCTCAAGTGGTAGACTGAGTAAAGATAACCTAGCGCGTTTCAACACTGAGCTCTTGGTATCGACTTCCAAGTGGAGGTGGCTAACATTGCGGTGTGACTAACAGTGGGGGTGGGTGTACTAATAATGGGGTGTGTGTACTAACCTTAAAAAAAAAAACAGGGGGGGCATAGAGTATAGCTTCAACGGAGGAAGGGATAACTGTAACCAGGTCTGCTCTATTTTTTTTAGAATTGTAAATACCTCCCATCTTGATCTCAATAACTGCAAACACCTTCCCTCTATTTTAAATGTTATTATAGATGTTTGAGTAATGTTTATTGAATGACAAAAATAATGTCATTTGAGCTTGTTTTGCATTACGTGTGGAGCCTTTTTTTTTTTTTTTTTTTGGACAATTCGAGCAGGGGCCTTAAAAAGCCCGGGCTCCGCCAATCGTATATATCAACAAACAAGAGAACAACAAAACCTCGACACCTAATGCATCCTAATATAGCCCAAGCCCACCTTATCAAGGAAAAGGAGGTGGCGGATCACCGGCGGCAATCCTAAAGCCGAGGAGAATATACGACAAAATTGGGAATGGCTGCCCCAATGGGCGAGCCCGTCGGCGACCGAGTTAGCTTCCCTTGGGTCTAATCTCCATAATGCTCATTAGTATTGAAATTACTTTAATGGTTTTGTTTTGAAATACACACAACAATTAGTTAGATAATTTTTGCATGCGAGTATCAAACCGACCAGCCAATCGGAGAGGGTTTGGAAAGGCCTTCACCACCATTTGAGAGTCAATTAACAAAACTACCTTAGAGACACCACGATCCAAACAAATGGCCAATCCCTCAGTCGCCGCCTTGAACTCGGCCATATTATTGGAGCCTCTCCCAAAACCCGCAGAGAATGCAAACACAACCTCCACCACGCTATTACGACAGATGCTTCCACCCCTGGACGATCCCAGGATTGCCTAAAGATGACCCATTCACATTAAGCACGCACCAGCCGACTTCCAGTCTTGTCCACTTCATGACCGCCCCAGTTGAGTACTCCTTAGCCGCTCCAGACCTCCCTGTGAAAGGAGGGTGAATACCCCTCCCTGATCCCAACCTCTACTAGGCCCCAAGAAGGCCCTGGACCAGCTACAGTCATTTGTGGATTTTTCGCACAATCGCTGCCCCATTCATTATGTGTGGAGCCTGATATTATTTATAAATGGGATGAAGATTGTGCATTAAACCTGCCACCACTGACTTTTTTTTTAATTAATTAACTTCTGTTGAAACCCATAGAAGGGAAAAAATTATACAGCCCGAAAGAGGTTCGGGCGGACTAATCCACAAAAAGGCCGAATGAAAACACCTATCATGTAGAAGCGGAAGAAGGAGAAAAGGCCCTCATCCCTCACGTAAGCACCTGAGGCCAATTTGGTCTAAGAAAATGCCACTATTAACCTTGACGGTGGCGAAATCGAATTGTATACTGAGTTACTTAGTAGGCTTTTATCGTACTAAGTAAACTCTGAGTTACTTAGTAGGCTTTTATCGTACTGAGTACTGAGTAAATGCCACAAAGAATGTATGTGATTTATGCATCTCGTCCATCCATTTTTCCACCTCATTTTAGGGTTGAGCCCAAAATTGAAGCATATCCAAAGCTCAAGTGGATCACATAAGAGGAAACAATTGAAATAATGATTTCCAACGTTGAAGCCTTGCTAGGGTCCATAGCGATGTTTATTTGTCATCCAACTTGTTCATAAGATCACACAAAGACACGGATGAAGGGAAAACACAAATATCAACTTGATTAAAAACTTTTGTGACCTCTAAGAATTTTTCAACGGTAAACGTTCAATTCATATTGTTTCTTATGTAGTTCACTTGAGCTTTAGATATGCTTTATTTTTAGACTCAAGCCCTAAAATTATGTGAGAAAATAGATGGACAGATTGGATGAAATAAATCACAGTGGACCCTACAGAGTTTACTCAGTATGCTTAGCTTAGCATATTGAGTTACTCAGTACGCAATCCGCTTCCCATGGTAGAAGGACTCTGTCCCAGCTTTCTAATAACCCTGATCAGATAAGAAAAGCTTTGATTTCATCATAAAAATAGATAGATGCTTATGAACTTCAACTGACTCATGACTGTGTTGAACTCATTGAGATTATCAACTACATTTCCTTCATTAGACATCTTCATATTGAACAACCTTTTCATCAAATAAACTTTCTTGGAAGAAGAGGGTTTTCCATACATCCTCGATAGAGTCACCATCAAATCTTCTCTGGTCTTCTCCTAAGAGATATTGAATGTAACAGATTTTGCGATAGAAAGTGGAATCATTCCTAAGGCCTTTTTGTCAATACCTCCTAGTCACCATCAGACATCTTCTCTAGTTTCTTCAATTTTTCTCTAAGAGGAAGATAAAAATCATTCTTATAAAAGTAATCATATATTTGAATCTTCCAGAAGCTAAAGTTCAAACCATTGAACTTATTAGTCCTCACATTTCCTTCTTCTGACATTGCTCCCACTCAAACCAAGACCTCTGATACCATTTGTTGGAAGAAGGATCCCTTCTCAACCAACCACATAATAATATTAAAATCGAAAGAAAATAAAGAAAAAGATGCAAAACACAACATAGAAATTTACATGGTTTTGTTTCGGTCCATCTACTGATTCACACCAATCCACTATGCTCAAAGGTAAAAAAATAAAATGAAGAAGCTACTCTTAATATAATGACGGCTATCTCTCTCTCTCTCTCTCTCTCTCTCTCTCTCTCTCTCTCTCTCTCTCGATAGAATATATTACCTCAAATAAATCAAGGTTTATATAAATTTTTATATGAAATTATGAAATTACCCTCTACTAAAGTATTGGTCAGATGAACTATTGAATAGAGTCTTTAATCTGGACAATTTTGGGCGCCATTGATCGACCGACCTCTATGGGTGATGTCGATTGACTGATCGATCGATCGTCGATTTGGGCAATTTTATGCAAGTGCACGGTTTTGTTTCTAATTCCGATTAGTTTTTATATAAACGGGTGTAATATTATGGGATTAATGTAATCCTGAAATGTGCTTAAATGTTTTTAAGGGTTTCTGAGGAGGAGAAGCAAGGATTTTCTTTATAAGTTTGGATTTTTCATCTCTTGTACTTTCATTTTCACGGTGATATTGTTACTTTGTGCCGTAGTTTTTTCCCGCAAAGGTTTTTTCACGTAAATTGCGTATGTTCTCTAGTTTGCTTTGCTTTTGCAATTATTATTACCTTATTTAATTCTTCTATGAGTTGCTTCTATGGTCCCAACAAGTAGTATCAGAGCTATCATTGGGAATTAGTTAGAATCTGAGACAAGACATCAATGGCTTAAAGCATAAATTTTGATATTGAGAAGTTCACAGAAAAAAATAACTTTGAACTATGGTAGTGAAAATGAAGGGCCTTGTAGTTCATCAAGGCTTGCATGATAAACTCTTTGGGAAGGACAAACAACCGAAATTTATGAAGGAATAAGAGTGGAACAAACAGGATCAGAAGGCAAACCCTATATCTAATTATGTCTATCGGATGAAGTCCTCTATAATGTTCTTAGAGAGAAGATTGCCACTGGAACATGGGCGAACTTAGATAGCCTTTATGCTATGAAATCTCTTTAAAATCATTTGTACCTTATGCTATGAAATCTCTTTAAAATCATTTGTACCTTATGCTATGAAATCTCTTTAAAATCATTTGTACCTGAAGCGATAGATCTATAATTTAAGATTGGCAGAGTGGGTTGATGTTAATGAGCACATTAGTCACTTCAATAAGCTAATTTGCCAATTGTAGAATGTGGAGGAGATGATCAAAGAAGAAGACCAAGCTCTTATTTTGATGAATTTCCTACTAGATTCATATGAGAATCTCGTAGAAACTTTGTGTCATGGTAGGGATACCATTAATTTTGATATTGTTATCTTAGGCCTTTAGTAGAGGCAGTTGAGAAAGAAAAACGGCAGCAAGCTAAGGTACCTCTACATATGGATGCTTTAGTTTTAAGGGGCAGAAATTCTGAATGAGAGAAGGGGACTTCATGATCTAGGTCCAAATCCAAGGGCAGTGGCAAGATGAAGTGTTAAAAGATGAGACACATAAAGAAGGATTGCAAGTCTCAAAAGGAGGAGAAATCAGACAACACAATGAAGGAAGCTAGTAAAGTGGAATCTATTGAGAAGACGGATGGCTATGATGTATTAACCATATCCAAATATGGATATCTCATTTGTGAGTATATTTTGGATCCAGGGGCATCGTTTCACATGTACCCTCATCGGAGTTGGTTCACCACATGTAGCAAATGTGATGGTGGCCGAATGTTTATGGGCAATAATCATGTTTGTAAGGTGGTTGGTGTCGGATCAGTGCGCATCAAGATGTTTGATTGCTTGGAGTTAGCGTATCCTAAAGGATGTACGACACATTCCAGAACTACATAAAACTTTGATATCTCTGGTAGCTCTTGAGGCATTTGGGTGCAAGTTCACCGATTTTGATCGTGTCCTACAAGTTTCTAAGGGGCATTCATTGTGATGAAAGCATAGCGTAGCAGTAACCTTTACGTGTTTATTGGAAGTACCATATCTGGTGGAGCTGCAACATCTATAACGAAGTCACGACAACACATTTATGGCAGGCGTGCCTAGGCCCACATAAATGAGTGGGGAATTAAGGTACTTTTTTACCGATGTTTAATTCTCATTTTTAAAAGTATAGATTTTAATATATGCAAGCATTGTATATTTGGTAAACAATCTAGATTATCTTTTAAATCGGGTAAACATGTTAATAAAGGTGTACTCAATTATGTCCATTCTGATGTATGAAGGTCGTCACTCGTGGTTTTTGGAGGAGGGTCATCATATTTTAATACTTTTATTGACGAATTTTCTAGAAAAGTATGAGTTTATATCTTAATGAATAAATCCGATATTTTTGCCACCTTCAAGATATGGAAGGCGTTGGTTGAAAACCAATCAGTGTAGAAAGTGAAGGTTTTGAGGATGGATAATGAAGGTGAGTTTAACTCCAAGGAATTTAATCGGTATTGCAAAGATAAAGGAATAATGAAGCACAACGCAGTCAGGCATACGCAAGAACAGAATAGTGTTGCCGAAATGAGGAATCAAACTCTCTTGGAGAGGGCCCGAAGCATGTTGAGCAATGCTGCGTTGGGCAAGGAGCTAAGGCCGTCAATACAGCTTGTTATTTAGTGAATGGGTACGACCATAAATTGTAAAATTTAAGAGGTGTGAAGTGGTCATGAATCGACTACTCAAGACTATGGGTATTTAGTTACAATGGCTACTCTCATATACTATCAGTTGAGAGAGATAAGTTGGACCAAAGGGTGAAGAAATGTACTTTCATTGGCAATGTGGATGATGTGAAGGTATATAAGTTGTACGATTGGGTCACACGGAAGATCACGATTAGTCGAGATGTCGGATTTGATGAGGATTCCTTGTTTCGAAAGGATTAAAACAAGGAAGCAAAAAAATCAATTATGGACGTTGAAATTGAGAAAGGTAAAACACAGAATGAAACTGAAATGCAGACAGAGGTACAAGAGTAGGTGGAGTAGCCACCTGTGAGAATGAATCCACTAACAAATCGCAGATTACCGACTAGATTGTTGAACCTCCAATTTATACATAATTTAGCCCACTACATCACATTATATGCATGGTTTGCATGTTTAAAAAACCCATCTAACGCATGTTTTATGATTGTAGGGATGAGAGCAACTTCGCCCAATTGGTGACCAAAAGGATCCATTTAGAGCCATTGGATGAAGATTAAAGGAGGACCAAAGAAAGAAGAAAGCAAGTAGAAGAGAGAAGAGGAAAGAAAGGAAGAAAAAAGAAGAGAAAGAACAAGGACCGACCGGTCCTGACCGGTCGGCCGACCTGCCGGCAACCTTGGAAGCTGCTAGACGAGCAAACAGGTCGGGCCGTCTATTTTACTCCCTAGACCAAGGACAGCATAGTCCGACCGGTCAAGATCGGTCGGCCAACAGGTCGGGTCTTCCTTTGTGCATGCTGGATGAATTGCAAACCTTGTCCGACCGGTTAAAACCGGTCGGCCGGCCGTGACCGGTCGGCCATGCATTAAACAGCAAGTTTACAAATTGGGATCCGATTTTCTTTGCGCAAGTGCGTAACCTTACGCAAATTCTGAAAGCTTCCGACGCAACAGAGCTTCCCCACTATAAAAGGACACTTAGGGTCTCTTCCTAAGGCATGATAGAAGCTGAGGAACTTCGTGGAGAGTGAAGAAAGCTGTCGTGGTGCGTTTGCAACCCTCCTAATTTCAGGTTTTTATGTTTTCTAGTTTTCTTTTATGAGTTCTAGTTGTAGTATGACAATGCTCGGCTAGAATCTCTCAGCTAAGGCTGAGAGGTGAAGCTTGTAGCTAATTTCATGTTTAATTCAGTTTAATTCAAGTAGTTTCACTTCAAGTTCGAATTTTAATTGTTCTAGCCTTATAAAGTTGATATTTTTAGAAGTTTTATGAGAGTTCATGTGCTTAGGACATGGATTCCTTGCAATTCTATGAGATTATCATGTTTTGCTTGATTAGATTTGAATTATAGTAACCCTTGAGCATGCCATAGTCCATAGCTAGCATGGCTTTTACTCCGAAGGCTATAATTTCGAATTCTATATGTGGTTAAATGGGACTAGAACTTGGAAGTTCAACTTAAGTGGAATTGAATGTGATTAATGCTTTATCTTCCAACTGGATGAGAGATAGAACTTCAAATCTAGTTATGTTTTATGCTTGGATTAACATGGGATTGTTACAAGTGGATCCTTGAAAGCCTTAGTTCCTTAATTACTGAATTTTCTTAAGTTACTGCTTTAGCATAATTCTCTAAATTGAATCTCTTATTTGTTGCAATCTTAGTTGCTGGAATAATTTTGATATTGTTCTATAATTCCCTGTGGATCGACCTCGATCTTACCGAGATTTATTACTACATCGTAGCCTTGCACATGAGGCGAGCGAACAAGTTTTTGGCGCCGTTACCGGGGAATTTAGATAACAGTTCTAGATTATTTTAGTGGCTGTAGAGTAGAAGTAGATAGTTTTTTCTGATTTCTTGGAACTAACACATTGTTTTGTTTTGTTGGATTTCTTCTCTAGTTCAAGCGAATCAGGTAATATCCTTCTCACTTAGTACTAATTGCAGATTTTCAATTTCTAGATTAATTTCAGATTTTTAGGACTTAGGATTAGTTTAGTTGTTAGTTGAGTGGTTTATATCCCATTGGGAACGTGACCACTTCAATCGTCTCCAATCCGAAGGTGGTCTAGTTGGACCATTGTCAGTCTATAGACGAGTCCGAAAATACCAAGAGCATTGTGATAGCTTGGGGAGTATGGATCAAACACCTATAAGGAATCCTCCCCCCTACTCCAACTACAAACGCAAATGAGATCATAACGTTCCTCCAATCAAATCATTGCAGGACTACCTACAACCGGCCCGTGTAACTACACCCTCATGCGTGGTTTTACCACCAACAGGGGGAAACATTGATATAAAGCCGGGTGTGATTCAACTCATACCAAAGTTCCATGGGCTAGATTCTGAAAGTCCATACTTACACCTAAAGGAATTTGAAGAAGTGGTAGCTACTTTGCAATACACCAATGCCTCTGAAGATGCCATAAAACTCAAACTCTTTTCCTTTTGATTAAAAGAAAGAGCCAAGACTTGGCTTCACTCTCTTAGACCACATTCGATAGGGTCATGAAAAGAGTTGACCCGGGAATTCTTGAAAAAGTTCTTCCTAGCTCATAAAACGAACACCCTTCAAAGAGCCATAATGAACTTTTTGGTTAAAGAGAATAAGTCTTTCTTCCAATGTTGGGAAAGATTTAAGGACCTCCTACTTGCTTGCCCACATCACGGCTATGAACGTTGGCGAATCATAAACTTCTTCAATGATGGATTAAGTTCCAATATGGGCCAATTCGTAGAGATGTGTGCAACGGCGAGTTTATGAGTAAAAATCCAAATGAAGCTTGGAGTTACTTAGACATGTTGGCCGAGAATGCCCAATCTTGGGATACCTCAGAAAAATCTAATAACCCCCAGCCTTCTCAAGAAAAAGAGAAAGGAGGGATCTATATCCTCAAGGAGGAAGACGATGTGAATGCAAGGTTAGCCAGCCTCATAAGGAAGATCGAGGCCATGGAACTTAGTAAGAGTGGAGTTTCAAAGTCCAATGATGCTATTGAGACCACGTGTGGGATTTGTTTCACCAATTTACACGCTACGCAAGATTATCCTACAATTCTTACATTTCAAGAGGTGTTACATGAACACACAAATGCCACATATGGTTATCAACGGCATTTCAATGGACCGATGGGTAAAACTTACAATTCTACTTGGAAGAACCACCCAAATTTCAGTTAGAAGAATGCTCCCCCAGGAAATCCTACTAACTCTCAAGGAGGGCCACCCATGCAAAATATGGCCCCACCTCAATTCTCAATGGAGGATACTTTAAAAGCGTTTATACAGGGGCAAACGCAAATTCATCAAATGAATCAGCAAATGTTTCAAGAGCTTAAAGTCTTGGTTGATGAGATTAAGGGACGCTTGATTGCTAGGGAAGGAACCTTTCCGGCCCAACCTCAACCCAATTCAAAACAAGTACATGAAGTGAGCATTCCTAATCTCTCCAACCAACATATGGAGCAAGCTAAATTCGTCACCACTCTTAGAAGTGGTAAATAATTTGATAAAACTATTCCGGTGAAGGCCGACAAGCCTAATGATCCAGTAAATTCTGAGGATGAGGACAGATCTAACTTAGCACCACAAGAAACAGAACGCGTTTACAAGCCCAAAGCACCATTCCCTTCGAGATTGGTCGCTCCAAAATCTCTTCCAAACTCTCATGATATCTTAGAGATTTTTAGAAAAGTCAAGATAAACATTCCCTTGCTTGATGCCATCAAACAAATCCCCTCTTATGCCAAGTTTCTAAAGGATCTATGCACAACTAAACGCAAATATAATGTGCAGCAAAAGGCTTTCCTAAATGAGCAAGTGAGTGCCATTCTCACTTAAAAGACCCCCCAAAATTCAAAGATCCCGATAGTCCCACAATTTCATGTATCATTGGAGACTACCAGATTGACCGTGCATTGCTAGACTTAGGGGCAAGCGTAAACTTAATCCCATACTCGGTATATGAGCAATTTGGTCTTGGTGAATTAAAAACCACCAAAACCACATTGCAACTCGCTGCTAGATCCATCCGTGCACCGAGAGGGATAGTTGAGGATGTTCTAGTCCAAGTTGACAAATTCTACTACCTGGTAGATTTTATCGTCTTGGACACACAACCGGTTATAGATGCTCGTACTCAAATACTGGTGATTTTAGGCCGCCCGTTCCTTGCTACATCAAACGCAATCATCAATTGCCGGAACGGGGTGATGTAATTATCCTTTGGGAACGTGACATTAGAGGTGAATGTGTTCCACTTGGGCAAAAGGCACAGGAATGTTGATGATGACGAGCTCTTCGAGGTAAACATGCTCGAATCTTTTGAAGAAGAAGAGCTCATCCAACTTGAACCACTAGAAAGCTTGGAGACATGCTTGGCACATTTCGAGGATTCCAAAGACCCCATCATTAGTGAAATTGTGCAAGCATTGAATATTGAGAGACCGGTAGTTGATACTAGCCGGTGGAGGCCCCATTTTAAAAGATTGTCACCAACCACATCAAGGCCTCTACCATCTAACATCAAACCATCGAAGCTTGACCTTAAACCATTGCCATCCGAGCTTAAATATGTATACTTGGGTCAAGAAGAAACATTCCCGGTTGTCATTGCCTCTCACCTAGGGAAAGACCAAGAGGTCAAGTTGATTGAGCTACTCAAAGAGCATAGGGGAGCCATAGGTTGGACAATAGCGGATCTCAAAGGGATAGATTCTTCGGTCTATACTCACCGTATAGACCTCGAAGAAAATACAAAAACGACTAGACAACCTCAAAGAAGGCTAAATCCAAACATGATGGAGGTTGTCAAATCCGATGTGTTAAAGCTACTAGAGGTGTGGATCATCTACCCCATCTCGGATAGCCAATGGGTGAGTCCTACCCAAGTTGTCCCTAAGAAATTCGATATTACCATCGTAGAAAACGCCCACAACGAGCTTATACTGACTAGAGTAACCACCAGTTGGCGTATGTGCATTGATTATCGGAAGTTAAACACGCTCACTAGGAAGGACCACTTCCCTCTCCTATTCATGGATCAAATTTTGGAGAGGTTAGCAGGTCATTCCTATTATTGCTTCCTAGATGTCTATTCCGGTTACAACCAAATTGAGATTGCCCCAAAAGACCAAGAGAAGACCACTTTTACATGCCCGTTTGGTACCTTCGCATACTGAAGAATGCCATTCGGGCTATGTAATGCACCCGCCATATTCCAATGATGCATGTTGAGCATTTTCTCGGACATGGTGGGTGAATTTCTCGAGGTATTCATGGACGATTTTCAGTTTTTGGTTGTACTTTTGATGAGAGCCTCAATCACTTGAAGTTGGTTTTGACAAGGTGTGAGGAGAAGAACCTCATTTTAAACTAGAAAAAAGTGTCATTTCATGGTACAAAGAAGAATAGTCCTTGGACATATCATCTCCTCTAATAGAATAGAGGTAGACTGGGCAAAAATTGATATAATTTCCAATCTACCACCACCCAAAAGCATACGCGATGTGCAGTCCTTCCTTGGACACACCGATTTTTATAGAAGGTTCATAAAGGATTTTAGTCATATCTCAAGGCGCTTATGTAACCTTCTCCAAAAGAAGAACCAATTTGAGTGTAGTGCCGAATGTCAATTAACTTTGTCAAAGCTAAAAGACATGTTAACAACCACTCCTATCATGCAACCACCGGATTGGTCCATACCTCTTGGGTTGATGTGCGATGCGAGCGATTATGCTATTAGAGCGGTGTTAGGCCAAAAGAAGGATAAGAAGCCCCATGTTATTTACTATGCTAGTAGGACCTTGAATCCTGCCCAAGTCAATTACTCGACTATGGAGAAGGAGCTCCTAGCCGTTATCTTTGCCTTGGACAAATTCAGGCCTTACTTAATAGGATCCAAGGTCATCGTTTACACAGATCATGCGGCCCTGAAACACCTTCTTTATAAGAAGGATGCCAAGCCCCGTTTGCTTAGATGGATCCTACTCCTTCAAGAATTCGATTTGGAGATTAAGGACAAGAAGGGAGTAGAAAATGTGGTGGCGGATCATCGATCCCGCCTAGTTCTACCTAATTCCATTGACGAGTCACCTATTGAGGACTCATTCCCTGATGAGCAACTCTTTGTTGTTATGCATCCACCATTGTACGCTGACATAGCCAATTATCTTTCCACAGGTGCGATGCCGATTCACTGGACTGCGCAGGACAAACGGAAATTTCTAAGGGAAGTGTGCAGATTTTTCTAGGATGAACCTTTACTGTTTAAATATTACCCAGACCAAATTATTAGGAGATGTGTCCCTGATGATGAACATAATTCCGTCATCTCCTTTTGCCATGATCAAGCATGTGGGGGTCATTTTTTCGCCAAGAAAACCACTGCAAAAATTTTACAGTGTGGTTTTCATTGGCCCACTCTATTTAAGGACACCCACGAGTTTTACAAAGCATGCGAGCGTTGCCAAAAGTTAGGAGGATTATCCCGTCGAAATATGATGCCTCTTACCCCAATTTAACATCTTGAAGTCTTTGACTGTTGGGGCATCGATTTCATGGGACTGTTCCCCTCATCTTTTGGACATGTCTATATATTGCTTGCCGTAGACTATGTGTCTAAATGAATAGAGGCTATTCCATGTAGAACCAACGATCATTGTACGGTTCTAAATTTCTTAAAAGGAAACATACTTTCCAGATTTTGAACGCCTCGAGTGATCATTAGTGATGGTGGTTCTCACTTTTGCAATAGGTCTTTTGAAGCCTTAATGAAGAAATATGGCATTAGGCATAAAGTGAGTACCCCATACCACCCACAAACGAGTGGGTAAGCTGAAATTTCCAATCGGAAAATCAAACAGATTTTGAAAAAAACGGTGAGGCCGGATCGCAAAGATTGGTTACTAAGATTAGATGATGCACTTTGGGCTCACTGTACCGCTTACAAGACCCCCATTGGAATGTCCCCTTATAGACTTGTGTATGGGAAAGCTTGCCACTTGCTTGTGGAGATTGGACACAAAGCCTATTGGGCAATTCGGGCATTGAACTTTAATGTTGATAAGGCTATCTCGTTTTGTAGACTCCAAATGAATGAGCTTGACGAGATCTGGAACGATGCCTACGAGAACTCAAGAATTTACAAGAGTAGGATGAAGGCATTTCATAAAAAACACATCTTCAGGAAATCTTTCAATGAAGGTCAGAAAGTGCTCTTGTACAATTCCCGACTTTATCTTTTTTCGAAAAAATTGCGATCTCGATGGACCGGCCCATACATTGTTAAAGAAGTTTTTCCTCATGGGGCTGTCGAGATAGAGAATGCCGCAAATGGTAACTGTTTTAAAGTTAATGGACAACACCTTAAACCATTTGTTGAGAAATTCGATTCAGAAGACATGTCCATCACTCTGAATGATCCTGTGTATCAGGATGATTGATCTCCTAGTCTGATGGAGGTATAGCGTCAGTTTAGTTGTTTTTTCTGTTTTAGTTTTGTGTGCTTAGTAGATTTAGTTGTTGGAGTTGTAGACTTCCATGATCGACTCTCTCAGGTACTATTGTTCTCACTCTCTTTTATTTTAACATTACTCTCATGTTCATGCTCATTGCAAATCTTTTTACATTGAGGACAATGCAAGATTTGGTTGGGGGTGAGATGAGCTTCCTCATCTAGTAGTTTGCAACATTTCGAGCATCATATTGTGCAAATTTTTTTAAATTTTCTAAAAATTTCAAAACTCTTTTAGAAAACTTTATTTCTATGCATTCGAGATGATACGAGTATAAGAAACGGAGATACAAAGTGAGTGATGTTGCAAGTCTTGAACTTCCCTTAATATAATGGTTTTATATGTGAATTTCCTTTTTTATGTGATTGATAGAAATATTTGAACACTTTTACACCTAGTTCACATTACACGATTTTCATGATTTGAAGGGATTATGTGATTTGTGGATTGGTTAAACTTAGATTTGAGGTGTTGAGGAACCAAACCGGGGTACTTTGTCCATCTTGTCCATGGGAAAATAACGAAAGATATGGATTTCTAAAAATCCCATCTAATGTAAAAGAAACAGGAAAAGGAAGGATGAAAATTGGGAATGATGGAAAAAATGGTGGAAAATTCTGAAAAGGGATACCAATTTACCAACCGGGGGATGGTCTAACCGTAACCAAAGCCGAAAATGAGACGCAGTGTGAAAGCCGTCGGAAGGACGGTAAGGCAAATTCCTGTCATAGGCTTGTTGTAACTCTATGTACCTTGAGGTCCATGGTTTACTTGATCTATGAAGAAGACAATCCCAGAAACTCATGAGATGAACTTTCACTATGCACACTAGGTTGAATTTGTTAGAGTTCTTCTATTTATTAATCAATCAGCGAAAATTTCATATGGACACTTATTATGTTTTGAGAGTTTAAGGTTTCAAATTCTATCACCTCATTTTTCTAAATTTTACACTTGTATGTCTTGGAATGGATAGAAACATAGTTTCTAAAGGAGAGTTAGTTTTTGGAGGTTTGAACTTGTTCCACGCATGTTTTGCTCGGGACTAGCAAAAAGCTGGTTGAGGGGTGTGTTGAACCTCCAATTTATACATAATTTATCCCACTACATCACATTATATGCATGGTTTGCATGTTTAAAAGACCCATCTAACTCATGTTTTGTAATTGTAGGGATGAGAGCGACTTCGCCCAATTGGTGACCAAAAGGATCCATTTAGAGCCATTGGATGAAGATTGAAGGAGGACCAAAGAAAGAAGAAAGTAAGTAGAAGAGAGAAGAGGAAAGAAAGGAAGAAAAAAGAAGAGAAAGAACAAGGACTGACCGGTCCTGATCGGTCGGCCGACCTACTGGCAACCTTGGAAGCTGCTGGACAAGGGACCAGTTTGGTCCGACCGGTCCTAACCGGTCGGCTAACAGGTCAGGCCGTCTAGTTTCCTCCCTGGACCAAGGATAGCATAGTCCGACTGGTCAAGACCGGTCGACCAACAGGTCGGGTCTTCCCCTGTGCACGCTGGACGAATTGCAAACCTTGTCCAACCGGTCAGCCATGCATTAAACAACAAGTTTCCAAATTGGGATCCGATTTTCTCTGCTCAAGTGCATCACCTTATGCAAATTCTGGAAGATTTTGACGCAACAGAGCTTTCCCACTATAAAAGGACACTTAGGGTCTCTTCCTAGGGCATGATAAAAGCTGATGAACTTCGTGGGGAGTGAAGGAAGCCGTCGTGGAGCGTTTGCAACCCTTCCAACTCCGGGTTTTTATGTTTTCTAGTTTTCTTTTATGAGTTCTAGTTGTAGTATGACAATGCTCGGCTAGAATCTCGTAGCTAAGGCTGAGAGGTGAAGCTTGTAGCTAATTTCATGTCTAATTCAGTTAAATCAAGTAGTTTCACTTCAAGTTCAAATTTTGATTGTTCTAGTCTTATAACGTTGATATTTTTAAAAGTTTTATAACAGTTCATGTGCTTAGGACATGGATTCCTTGCAATTCTCTGAGATTATCATGTTTTGCTTGATTAGATTCAAATTATGGTAACCCTTGAGCATGACATAGTCCATAAGCATGGCTGTTACTCCGAAGGCTATAATTCCGAATTCTATATGTGGTTGAATGGGACTAGAACTTGGAAGTTCAACTTAAGTGAAATTGAATGTGATTAATGCTTTATCTTCCAACTAGATGAGAGATAGAACTTCAAATCTAGTTGTGTTTTATGCTTGGATTAACATGGGATTGTTACAAGTGGATCCTTGAAAGCCTCAGTTCCTTAATTACTGAATTTTCTTAAGTTACTGTTTTAGCATAATTCTCTCAATCGAATCTCTTATTTGTTGCAATCTTAGTTGCTGGAATAATTTAGAAATTATTCTCTAATTCCCTGTGGATCGACTTCGGTCTTACCGAGATTTATTACTACATTGCAGCCCTGCACTTGAGGCGAGCGAACACGGATACATAGATGACTTAAACATTGCATTCTCCCTCATTTTGGATGAACGAGTGTAAAACGGGATTAAGGTAATCTGAAAACATGCTTAAGGATTTTCTAGTGTTTCTAAGGAGGAGAAGCAAGGGTTTACTTTGTAAGTTTGGATTTTTCATCTCTTGTACTTTCGTTTTCACAGTGATATTGCTGTAGCTTTTTCCCGCAAAGGTTTTTTCATGTAAATTGTGTATGTTCTCTAGTTTGATTTGCTTGTGCGATTATTATTGCCTTAATTTAATTCTTCTCTAAGTTGCTTCTATGGTCCCAACAAGTAGTATTAGAGCCATCACTGGGAATTAGTTAGAATTTGAGACGAGACATCAATGACTTCAAGCATAAAGTTTGATATTGAGAAGTTCACAGAAAAAAAATAACGTCGAACTATGAAAGGTGAAAATGGAGGGCCTTCTAGTTCAACAAGGTTTGGATGATGAACTCCTCGGGAAGGACAAGCGACCAAAATTTATGAAGGAAGAAGAGTGGAACAAACTGGATCAGACGGCATACCATATTTCTAATTGTGTCTATCGGATAAAGTCCTCTATAATGTTCTCAGAGAGATGATTACCACTGGAACATGGGCGAACTTAGAGAGCCTTTATGCTACGAAATCTCTTTCAAATCATTTGTACCTGAAGCGATAAATCTATAATATGAGATTGGTAGAGTAGGCTAATGTTAACGAGCACATTAGTCACTTCAATAAGCTAATTTGCCAATTGTTGGATGTGTAGGAGATGATCAAAGAACAAGACCAAGCTCTTATTTTGTTGAATTCCCTACTAGATTCATATGAGAATCTTGTAGAAACTTTGTGTCATGGTAGGGATACCATTAATTTCGATATCATTATCTCAGCCCTTTAGCAAACGCAGTTGAGAAAGAAAAACGACATCAAGGGTACCTCTATAGATGCTTTAGTTTTAAGGGGCAAAAATTTTAAACGAGAGAAGCGGACATCGTGATCTAGGTCCAAATCTAAGAGAAATGGCAAGATGAAGTACTAGAAGTGTGGGAAGATGGGACTTATTGTTGAACCTCCAATTTATACATTTGCCAACCCATTACATCACATTATATGCATGGTTTTCATGTTTAAAAGGCCCATCTAATGCATGTTTTGTGATTTTAGGAATGAGAGTGAACTTCACCCAATTGGAGACCAAAAGACCATGTTTAGGAGCCTTTGATGAAGGTCCAAGGTGGATCAAAGAAAGAAGAAAGCAAAGAGAGAGCAAGGAGAGAAGAAAAGAAAGAACAAAAAAATGCAAAAACTGGGTCCGACCGGTCAAGACCGGTCGGCCAAGAAGGCCCGACCGGTCAAGACCGGTCTAGACCAGTCGGATGCACTCCCTGGACACCTGCAAGACAAGCTAGACCGGTCAAGACTGGTCGGCCAGCCCTGTCCGACCGGTCAAGACCGGTCGGCCATGCAATTTTACACTTCCAGATTCCAAACAGCAGACTATTCCCGTGTCTGGTTTTTCGGACCAGTTTTCTGAGCCCATATTGTTGATATTTGGAAATATAACACATCCATGTCGAAGAGGAGCTCGACACCGAACTAACCCAAGTGGTTTCGTGTCGATCGGAGCTACGGATTGATCGTGGTGGCCAAAACAATACGAACTGTCCATAAAGTTCCAGATTTCGCTGTTCCACTCTGGGCCGGTCCAGGTGACCCATCATTGATGATATGAAGAATCTAATTTGACCATATTTTAGACCACATCCATATATGAATAACCACAAAAGTTTCAAATCAAAAGGATGTGTGGTTTGATCGTACCAGTTGAAGAAAGATGGACCATCCAGAAAGATCCAACTGTGTAGAGTTTATAAAAACCCTAAGTGTTCTAATTTTCGGACCACATTCTGGGATTTTTTTGGACAATCTAATCCATCTATCATGTAGAGGAGGAAGTGTTCTACCAATGTTCAAAATTTGGGATCAATCCGACATCTGTACACTCCGGAGCGTTGAAAGCAAGATGACTGGTTCTGAAGGTACCCGAAGTGCGCGATTTTGAGAGGCGGTTGGTGATCTGATTGGTGGGCCCATTCAGAGGATAATCTTGGAAATCTAAATCATCTATGAGGAAGATCACATTATAAGAAAGCAACAAATCAAATTTGAAGGCAATCCGACCATTGGTTAAGCCGTACCAAGCAAAACAAATTCTGCTATGTTGCTGTACTATTGCTGCACTATAAAAGGAGGTGCTCTCTTCTATTCCAAATCAACCAAGGACGTGGGGAGCAAGGAGTTCAAGTCCCAGGAGGCTACCTAGCCTCCTCCAGCTAGTTTTTCTTCCTTTTCTTAGTTCTAGTTGTAGTTTTAATATGCTTTTCCTTAGCTAACCTCTTAGCTAGAGCTAGAGGTGAAATTTGTAGTTGGTTTCAATGCTTTAATCCTTTTTTTTCAAGTACCATTTTCTTAATTTTGGATTTTGAAGTTCTAGTTTGAATAAAGTTTGGTTTTTTAGAAGTTTTGTGAGAGTTTGTGTCCTCCGGACATGAGTTCCTTGCAATTCTCTGAGATTACCATGATTGGGTTGTTTGAATTCCAATTGTAGTAACCCTTGAGCCATAGGCATGGCTGTTACTCCGAAGGCTACAAGTTCAAGTTCTATGTGCTTCATTAGAACTAGAAATCTGATTTTCAGATTTAAGTGGGACTGTTTGTGCTTGAATGTTATATCTTCCAATTAGATGAGAGATAGGACTTTGATTCTAATTGTGTTGTACTTGGATGAATGGATTGGCATTGGACTACTACAAGTGGATCCTTGATGCTCTAGTTCTTCTTATTTTCAGATTTTCTTATTTCATGTGAAAAACTACTTCCTTAAACTTCTTAGATTCTAGTTATTAGAGTACTTGGAATTGTTTACCTCTTTCCCTGTGGATCGACCTCGGTCTTACCGAGATTTATTACTACATCGCAGCCTTACACTTGAGGCGAGCGAACACTTATAAAGTTGGATTGCAAGTCTCAAAAGGAAGAGAAATCAGACACACACCAAATGAGGCCAATAAAGTGGAATCCTTTGAGAAGACGGATGGATGTGATGTATTAACCGTATCCAAATCTAGATATCTCATTTGTGAGTGGATTTTGGATTCAGGGGCATCATTTCACATGTACCCACATTGGAGTTGGTTCACCACATGCAGCAAGTGTGATGGTGGCTAAATGTTTATGGGCAATAATCATGCTTGTAAGGTGGTTGGTGTCAGATCGGTACACATCAAGATGACTGATGGGTTGGAGTTAGCGTATCCTAAGGGATGTATGATACATTCCAGAATTACATAAAAGTTTGATATCTCTAGTAGCTCTTGAGGCACTTTGGTGCAAGTTCACCAGTTTTGATCGCGTCCTACAAGTTTCTAAGGGGGCATTCATTGTGATGAAAGCACAGCGTAACAGTAACCTTTACGTGCTAGGTGGAAGTACCGTATTTAGTGGAGCTGGAACATCTCTAGCGGAGTCACGTCAGCACATTTATGGCACGCGTGCCTAGGCCACATGAACGAGCGGGGGATGAAGGTACTTTTTCACCAACATTTAATTCTCATTTCTAAATGTGTATATTTTAATATATGAGAGTATTGTATATTTGGTAAACAATCTAGATTGTCTTTTAAATCGGGTAAACATGTTAGTAAAGGTGTACTCAATTATGTGCATTCTGATGTATGGAGGTCGTCACTCATGGTTTCTGGAGGAGGGTCGTCATATTTTAATACTTTTATCGATGAATTTTTTGAAAAAGTATGGGTTTATTTCTTAAAGAATAAATCTGATATTTTCGTCACCTTCAAGATATGGAAGGCGTTGGTTGAAAATCAGTCAGTGTAAAAAGTGAAGGTTTTAAGGATGGACAATGGAGGTGAGTTTAACTCCAAAGAATTTAATCAGTACTGTAAGGATAAAGGAATAATGAGGCACAACACAGTCAGGCGTACACCTAAACAGAATAATGTGGCCGAAATGATGAATCAAACTCTCTTGGAGAGGGCCCAAAGCAATGCTGCGTTGGGCAATGAGTTATGGATTGAGGCCGTCAGTACGGATTGTTATTTAGTGAATGGGTACAACCATAGATTGTAAAATTTAAGAGGTGTGGAGTGGTCATGAATCGACTACTCAAGACTATGAGTATTTGCTTACGATGCCTACTCTCATATACCGTCAGTTGAGAGAGATAAGTTGGACCAAAGGGTGAAGAAATATATTTTCATTGGCTATGTGGATGATGTGAAGGTATATAAGTTGTATGATTGGGTCACACAGAAGATCACAATTAGTCGAGACGTCAGATTTTATGAGGATTCCTTGTTCCGAAAGGATGAACACAAGGAAGGAAAAAAATCAATTATGGACATTGAAATTGAGAAAGGTGAAATACAGACTGAAACTGAAATGTAAACAGAGGTACAAGAGTAGTGGAGTAGCCACCTGTGAGAAGGAATCCACCAACAGATCATAGATTACCGGCCAGATACATAGATGACTTTAACATTGCTTTCTCCCTCATTATGGATGAGGGGGATCTGTCTATTTTTCAGGAGGCACTTGATGATGTAGTTTTGAAAAGTATAAGGTGACAATGCAAGATGAGATAGATTCTCTATATAAGAATAAGACATGGGAGCTGGTGGAGCTTCCCTTTCTCACTCTTGCAGAGAAGCCCTTTGTTTAGATAAAGTGGGACTTGGCTCCTTGCGGGAGAATAAAAGATAGCCGATCTCCTCGCTTTCTTCATGGAGGGGCTAAGGCTTCAGGGGGAAGTTTCGAGTCCCCCCCCCCCCCCCCCCCCCCCCCCCCCCTCCTCTTTTTCCTTTCATTTTTTCGCTTTACGGCCGCCTGTATAGTTTTCCTTTTCCTTCTTAGCTGGGTTCATACAATAGGTGGTGCCTCAATGTCTTTTTGATCGAGCGCCCCTGAAGGGAAGATTGTCCCATTTGGCCGTTGGACAAGTTTGGAAAATTCACAGTGAAGTCAGCATGGAAGTTGAGCAGGCTTTCGGGGTCCCCCAAAGCGTGGGCTAAATGGATTTGGCATGTTAACATTCCCCCCAAATGCAGTCTATTCATGTGGAAGACCCTGATGGGAGGCGTCCCTGCGGATGATAAGATAAGGAGCAGAGGTATTGCTCTTCCTTCGAAATGTAACTGCTACTCTGATTCCAGTTCGGAAGAATCTATCATCCATCTCTTCTCCGCAGGGGAGCTGGTTCAAGAGGTATGGAAGAAGATCAGTAGCTGGTTTGGTTTCGCTTTTCGGACAGAATTGTCAGTGGAGAGGGTGTTTGGTCAGTGGTGGGGAGAAGCTTCATCCAAAAACTTGATTTCGCTGTTAAGAGGGCTAGTGCTACGGTGTTTGCCCTGTGGGAAATTTGGAGGGAAAGAAACAAGGTAAGGTTTGAGGGGGTTAGGAAAAAGGCGTCAAAGTGCTTATCAAGGTTATCCGTTAGATGGCTTGGGCTAGCAGGCACGCGAGGTCCGGGAACCACACCAACAGGAAGGTGCAGCAGTTTTGTCAGGAGTTGGGCATCCCTGATCCCAGGCCCCACTCTGCTTATCTCTCGATTTAGGTTTGGAATAAAACCCCGCATGGATGGGTTAAAATTAATGTAGATGGATCAGCCCGTGGGTGTCCTGGGCCGGCAGGTGGAAGCGGAGTTTGTAGGGACAACAAAGGCCATTTTCTTTTTGCTTTCTCCAAAGGGTTTGGATCAACATCGAGTGTAAGAGTAGACGTTCGAGCGCTGGTAGAAGGTCTAACTTTTTTTTGTCGAGAGGGTTTTACCCAGGATTGTGGTGGAAAGTGACTCCAAATCAATGGTGGAGGCACTAACTAGTGGGTCTTCCCGTAAATGGAGCATGTGGTTCTGGTAGGTGAACTTCGATGACTTGATGGGTAGGGCTCAAGTTAAGGCGAGGTTTGCGCCAAGAGAATCCAATCAGGTGGCGGATGGTCTTGCACGGTTGGGTAGCGATTGCCAATCTAATCGTGTCTTTGTGGAAGTGAATGAACTACTGATGGTAATCAAGGGTAAGTTGTTCTTGGACAGGGTGGGGCTGGGTACAGTTAGGGAGAGATTAGTGGGTTAGTTGTATATGCTTAGTGGGGTTCTTGACGGGTAGCTTAGCAGTTTTTTGTCCAAGGGCCAACCTGACTTGTTCGTGTATCTTTAGAGATATATATGAAATCAAATTCTATAAAAAAAGGTATAAGGTGAGATTGGTTGCAAAGGGGTATGCTCAGAGAGAAGGTGTAAACTTCAATGAGATTTTTGAACTTGTTGTCAAGCAGATATCTATCAGATTTATATTGGCATTGGTTGCTCAATACAATTTAGAACTTGAACAAATTGATGTGAAGACTACTTTTCTTGCATGGGGAATTGAAAGAGCATATCTGCATAAAGCAACCAGAAGGATTCAAGATACAGGGATCTAAGAATAAAGTTCGCATGTTGAGGAGGTCGTTGTACAGCCTGAAACAGTAGCTTAGGCAGTAGTACCAGAAATTTAATTCTTTCATGGTGAGTTACTGGTTTACCAGAAGTGAATATGATCATTGTGTCTACTTCAAGACATTAAGTGATAGGAAATTTATTATTGTTATATTATATGTTGATAACATGCTTATTGCCAATCATAGCATGTTTGAGATCAACGTATTAAAGACTCGATTATTAGGAACATTTGAGATGAAAGATATCTATAGGCTACAAAGAGGGTTCTTGACATTGATATACATAGAAATAGAGAAAGGAGCAAGCTATGGTTATCTTAGGCAGAATACCTTGAGAAAGTGTTGGTGAAGTTTGATATAGACATGGAAAAGTCGATCAGCGTTCCCCATATAGCTCACTTTTGTCTTTCTTCATAGTAATGTCCTACTACAGATGAAGAAAATTAAGTCATGTCCCGTGTGCCCTATTCAAGCGTTGTTGGCAGTTTGATGTATTCCATGGTTTATATGAGATCGGATATTTCACATACAGTGGGTGTTGTAAACAGATACATGTCTAATCCCGACAAGCAGCACTGAGAGGCAGTGAAATGGCTACTTCATTATATATGAGGTACACAGGACTATGTCTTGACATTTGAGAAATCAGGAAATAAATTGGTAAGTTATGTGGATTCTGATTATGCAAGAAATATGGACAATAAAAGGTCGACTTTTGATTACTCTTTTGTGCTAACGGGTGGAGCGATCGGTTAGATGTTGAAGCTTCAGTCTGTATTAGCTCTTTTCATAACTGAAGCTGAGTATATGGTAATGACGGAAGCATTCAACGAAGCAGTTTGGTTATAGGGAATGATAAATCAATCGGGGCTTCAGCAGGAGGTCATGCTGGTAATTGTGACAGCGAAAGCGCGATCAATTTGGCAAAAAACGCAGTTTACCATTCTAGAACTAAGTATATTGATGTGTGTCATCATTTTATCTGACGGGTGCTTAAAGAAGGTGGTGTGACTCTTGAGAAGATCCATATGACATGAACTTAGCTGATATGCTTACGAAGTTTATCCCTGCAGAGAAGTCCAATTTCTGTTCAGCTTCTCTAGGCTTGTGTTCGCTCGCCTCAAGTGCAAGGCTACGATGTAGTAATAATCTTGGTAAGACCGAGGTCAATCCACAAGAAAGGAAGTAAACAATTCGAACTATCCTAATAACTAGAATCTTAAGAGTAGTGTATGAAATCAGTTTTAAACATCGAACAGGAAAAATCTAATAATAAGGAATAACTAGAGCATTAAGGATCCACTTATAGCTCTCCTTGATGTAAAATTCATTTAGGTTTCTCAATTACTCAACTAAAATCGAAATCAAATCCTATCTAGCCGAATTATAGAGCGGTTATATTATCAAAACAATCCAACACATGTGTTGTTCATCAACCTGATTCCCTCAATTCAAGTTAGGACTTGAGCACACTCAATTGCATAGGTCAATCTTAGTTCCAATAGATTAAGATCATAACCATAATAATCATCAAACCTTGTCATAAAGCTTAACTAATACCATGGTTTGAACTTAATTCAAATCACATAAACAAACAATACATATTTCAGATTTCTGAAAAAGATGAAACTTTAGTTTAAAGTTCCCATATGGAGATCCAAGCTCTAGAGCGTCTTGAATCCAATTCCTCGGAGCATACAGGTCTAGATCTTTGGAAAACAAGTAAAAAACTAATGTAATTCTTCCAAACATCCATGAGTCATCATAAGATTAAGAAAAACTACTTAGAACTTTATTCAAACTTAAGAAAAATCATTGTTCAACATTAAATTCAAACTGAAACCTCAAAACCGAATTAAACAATCTAAGAAAACTATAAGATTCACCTCTTAGCTCTAGCTAAGAGATTAGCTAATGAAAAACATATTAAAAACTAGAACTAGAACTAAGAAAAGGAAGAAAAACTAGCTTTAGGAGGCTAGGAAGCCACCTATGACTTGAACTCCTTGCTCCCCACGTCCTTGCTTGATTTGAAATAGAAGAGAGCACCTCCTTTTATAATACAGCAATAGTATAACAACATAGCAAATTTTGTTTCGCTTGGTGTGGGTTAACCAATGATCGGATTGCCTGCAAATTTAATTTATAGCTTCCTTGTAATATGATCTTCCTCATAGATGGCTTAGATTTCCAAGATTATCTTTTGAATGGGCCCACCAATCAGATCAGTGACTGCCTCTCAAAATCATGCAATTCGGGTACCTTCAGAACCAGTCATCTTGCTTTTAACGCTACGGAGTGGATAGAGGTCCGATTGATCTTAAATTTTGAACATTGATAGAAACTTCCTCTTCTACATGATTGATGGATTAGATTGCCCAAAATAATTTCAGAATGTGGTCCGAAAATTTGAACACTTAGGGCTTTTTATAAAATCTGCGCAGTTGGAATCTCTCTGGATGGTTCATCTTTCTTCGACCGGTACGATCAAACCACACTTCCTTTTGATCTGAAACTTTGTGGTTATTCATATATCTATGTGCTTTAGAAGATGGTTAAATTAGATTCTTCATATCATCAATGATGGGCCACCTGAACCGACTCAGAGTTGAGTAGGCGGAATCTGAAAACTTTCTGAACAATTCGTATTGTTTTGGCCACCACGGTCAATCCGTAGCTCCGATCGACACGAAATCACTTGGTTATTTCGGGGTCGAGCTCCTCTTCAACATGGACTGGTTAGATTTCCAAATATCATCAAGATGGGCCCCGTGAACTGGGCCAGAATACCAAAAATGAGACTGCCTGTTTGGAAATCTGACTTCTTAAAGTGCATGGCCGACCTGTCAGCCGGCCGGCCGGACCATAGGTCGGCCTTCATAAAATTAGTCCAGAGAATTTGTTATTTCTGGAGGGTTTAGCCGGCCGGCTGGCTGGTCAGGCTGTAAATTGAGATTTTTTAGTTTTTCTTCCTCCATTGCATTGCATCTTTCCTCCATCTCTTATCATTTATTTCTTTGATCTTCAAGGCATTTAAGAAAGTCCTCTAAGCATCATAATGACAAAGTCTCTCTCTCATTCCTACAACCATAAAACTATGCATTAGATTAGTCTTTAAACTATGAAAATCATTCATAATGTGTGATGAATTGGGGTTAGAATATGCACAATTCAGAGCTCAACAACTTGGCGAAGATTTGATGAAGACGGAGTATGGACGAGAAGCAACGATGATGGAGCAATGATACAGGCGATGAAAGATTGAGGAGATCATCTTAGAGCAAGAGAAGTGAGAAGATTGAGATTGAAGCCTAGGTGAAGATTGTTGAATGGAGTCTTCTATCTGGACAATTTTTTGGGTCATCGATCAACCGACCGCTGTGGTCGGTTGATCGAAATCACCCCAAATAAGATAGAGTAGTCTCTGGACAATTTTGGATAATTTTGATCGACCAACCTTGGAGGCTCGATCGACCGTAGAAATTTACAAATATAATGCAAACTCTCTCGATATTTTTGGCATGTTATTGAGCTCCTAAATTATACATATTCTAACCCTATTGCATCACATCTTATGTGTAATTTCCATGTTTAAAACACCATCTAATGCATGTTTTGTGGTTATAAGAATGAGAGAGAGACTTAACTCAATTGATGTTCAAAAGATTACATTTAAATGCTCTTTGATGATGACCAAAGGTGGGCCAAAGAAGGAAGAAGAAAGAAGGAGAGAAGATAGAGAAAGAAAGGAAAGAAAAGAGGTCCGATCGGTCAAGACCAGTCAGCCAGGAAGGCTAGACCGATCGGCCAGCAGTGCTACCCCCTTGAATTCACACTGGACAAAGGGCTAGCCCAGTCCAACCGATCGGTCAAAGGCCTCCCCCCTCTCCTGCACTCTCTGGAAGTGGACCAAATAGGTCCGACCGGTTAAGACCAGTTGGCCAGTGTATTTTGCAGACATTCCAGCAACTTTTCATTGAAGCTCCAAAATTCATGCGCTGTGCATAAGTGGCTACACAATTCTGGAACTTTCTAAGTCGGTGGGGCCTCTCCATTATAAAAGAACACCTAGGGTTCGTTCCTAAGGCATCATAAAAGGCTTAGGACTTCATGGGAGGTGAAGAAGATCATCGTGGAGCGTCTACAACTCTTCCAAACTCGATTTTTCATGTTTTCTAGTTGCTTTTCATTATTTTTAGTTGAATCATGATGATGCTCGGCTAGAACCTCTTAGCTAAGGCTAAGAGGTGAAGCTTGTAGTTAGTTGTCATGTAGAATTCGTTTGATTCAAGTACTTTACTTAAAGTTTGGATTTTTAAGTTCTAGTTTGAATAAAGTTGGTATTTTTGGATGTTTTATGAGAGTTTGTGTGCTTTGGACATGGGTTTCTTGTAATTCTCTGAGATTATCATATTTGGATTGATTAGATTCGAATTGTAGTAACCCTAGAGCATGTCATAGTCTCTTGGTATGGCTATTACTTCAAAGGCTACATATTTGAATTATATGTGCTTCATTAGAACTAGAATCGTATTTTCCAACTTAAGTGGGATTGTTTGTGTTTGAATGCTTAATCTTCCAACTAGATGAGAGATAGAACTTCAAATCTAATTGTTTTATGCTTGGATGAATAAATTCATATGGAACTACTACAAGTAGATCATTGAGGCTTTACTTTCATTACTTAATAGATTTTAACAAAAGTTACTGTTTTTACTTAGTTTATGAATTTGAAATCTGAAATTATTGAAGTTTAAGTTGCCAGAATAGTTTGAATTGGTTTACCCTAATTCCATGTGGATCAACCTCGGTCTTAGGGAGATTATTACTACATCGCAGCCTTGCACTTAAGGCGAGCAAACAAGTTTTTGGCGCCATTGCCGGGGAATCTAGGTTAAACGGTTCTAAATTGTTTTAGTAGCTATAGAAGTAGTAGTTAGATAGGATTTTCTGTTTTCCTATAATTAGTTTTTTATTTTCTAGAACTAATAAGTTGCTTTGTTTTGTAGGAAATTCTCCTAGTACAAGCTAATTGGGTACTATCGTTTTAACTTAGAACTTTTTACAACTTTTTAGTTTTTGAAAATTTAGTTTAATTATAGATTTTTGTTTTAGGATTTAGGGTTAAGTTTAGTTTAGATTTTTTTTATTATGTGATTTATGTCCCATTGGGAACGTGACCACACAAATCGTTTCCAAACTGAAGGTCGTTTAGTTGGACCACTCTCCGTTCATAGACGAGTTAGAAAATACATAGAACATTGTGAAAGTTCGGGGAGTATGGATCAAACACCGTTAAGGAATCATCCCCCTCTTACTCTAACTACAAACACGAATCAAGAGGGAGTAAAAGAGAATGAGGTACACAATGCTTCTCCAATGAGAGCTTTACGAGACTACTTACAACCGGCTCATATGACTACACCCTCTTGTGTGGTTTTACCAACCACTGAGGGGAACATTGATATCATTAAAGCTGGGGGTAATTCAACTTTTACCTAAGTTCCATGGCCTAGATTCTAAGAGCTTATATCTACACTTGAAAGGGTTTGATGAGGTTGTTACTACCTTACAATGCAACAATGTGTTAGAGGATGTCATCAAACTTAGATTGTTTCCTTCTCATTGAAAGAAAGAGCCAAAGGTTGGCTCCATTCTCTTAAACCACATTCGATAGGGACATGGACTAAGATGACTTGGAAATTCTTGAAAAAGTTCTTCCCGGCTCATAAAACTAACACCCTTCGAAGATCTATAATGAACTTTATGGGAAAAGAGGACTTTTTTTTTTAAAGTTGGAAAAGGTTTAAGGAACTCTTACTCACTTGCCCACATCATGGATATGAAAGTTGGCGAATTATAAACTTATTTTATGATTGATTAAATTCCAACATGCGCCAATTTATAGAGATGATGTACAATGGCGAGTTCAAGAGCAAAAATTCAGATGAGGCATGGAGTTACTTAGACATGTTGGCCGAGAATGCCCAATCATGGGATACCTCGGACAAGTCTAGTAACCTCAAGCCTCCTCAACAAAAAGAGAAAGGAAGGATTTACATCCTTAAGGAGGAAGATGATGTAAACGAAATGATAGTCATCCTCACAAGAAAAGTCAAGGCTATATAACTAAGTAAAAATGGAGTTTCTAAGTCCATGGAAGCCATTGATAACATGTGTGGAATTTGTGCCGCTCATGTACACTCTACGCAAGATTGTCCTACAATTTCTGCGTTTCAAGAGGTATTATAAGAGCAAGCAATTGCCCCATATGGGTATTAAAGGCCTTTCAATGGACTCGTAGGTAACATGTACAACTCTACTTGGAAGAACCATCTAAATTTCAGTTAGAGAAATGGTCCCACGAGCAATCCTACCAACTCTCAAGGAGGGCCACCCATGCAAAAAATAGCCCCACCTCAATTCTCAATGAAGGACACTTTAAAGGCATTTCTGCAAGGGAAAACGCAAATCAATTAATCAAATTAGCAAATGTTTCAAGAGCTAAAAACGTAGGTTGATGAGATTAAGGGACTCTTGAATACTAGGAAATGGACCTTTCCGGCCCAACCTCGGCCCAATCCTAAACAAGCACATGAAGTAAGCGCCCCTAACCTCCCTAACCAACATGTGAAGCAGGCAAAATCCATCACCACTCTTAGAAGTGGTAAGAAAATTGACAAATCTATTCCGGTGAAGGCCGACAAGCCTAATGATCCAGTAAATTTTGAAAATGAGGATGGATCTAACTCAGCCCCACAAGAAACGGAACACGTTTACAAGCCTAAAGCACCATTCCCTTCGAGATTGGTTGCTCCAAAACCTCTCCCAAACCCTCATGACATTCTAAAGGCCTTAAAACAAGTTAAGATCAACATTCCTCTACTTGATGCCATTAAACAAATCCCCTCTTATGCTAAGTTTTTAAAGGACCTATGCACAGCCAAATGTAAATACAATGTGCAACAAAAGGACTTCCTCAATGAACAAGTGAGTGTCATTCTCACTCAAAAGAAACCCCCCCCCCCCCCCCCCCCCCCCCCCCCCCCTAAAAAAAAAAAAAAAAAATACAAGGATCCCGGTAGTCCCACAATCTCATGTATCATTGGTGACTATCGGATTGAGCATGCATTACTAGACTTGGGGGCAACCATAAACTTCATCCCATACTCGGTATACGAGCAATTGGGTCTTGGTGAATTAAAACCCACAAAACTACATTGCAACTCGCTGATGGATTTATCCGTGTACCGAGAGGGATGGTTAAGGATGTATTGGTCAAAGTCGACAAATTCTACTACCCGATGGATTTTATCGTCTTAAACATGCAACCAGTTATGGATACAAGTACTCAAATACCAGTGATTTTAGGCCACCCATTCTTGGCTACATCAAATGTAATTATAAATTGCCAGAATGGGGTGATGCAATTATCCTTTGGGAACATGACATTGGAGGTGAACCTGTTCCATATGTGCAAAAAGTAAAAGAATAAGGACGAAGATGAGCTGTTCGAGGTAAACATGCTCGAATCCTTTGAAGAAGAGAAGCTCCTCCAACTTGAACCACTAGAAAATTTGGAGACATTCTTAATACACTTTGAGAATTCTAAAGATCCAATTTTGTGTGATATTGTGCAAGCATTGAGTAATGAGAAATTGATAGTTGATACTAACCGGTGGATGCCTCATTTTGAAAGATTGCCACCAACTACATCAAAGCCTCTACCATCTAATATCAGACCATTGAGGCTTGACGTTAAACATTTGCCATCCGAGCTGAAATACGTATATTTGGGTCAAGAGGAAACATTCTCAGTTGTCATAGCCTCTCACCTAGGAAAAGACCCAATGCTCAAGTTGATTGAGCTACTAAAAGAATATAGGGGAGCCATAGGATGGCCAATAAAAGACCTCAAGGGTATAGATTCTTCGGTTTGCACTCACCGTATATACCTCGAAGAGAATGCAAAAATAACTCGACAACCTCAATGGAGATTAAATCCAAACATGATGGAGGTTGTCAAGGCCGAGGTGTTAAAGCTACTAGATGTGGGTATGCATCTACCCCATCTCGGATAGCCAATGGGTGAGTCTTACCTAAGTTGTCCTTAAGAAGTCCGGTATTATTATTGTAGAGAACACCAACAATAAGCTTATACCGACTAGAGTGACCACCGGTTGGCACATGTGCATAGATTATCGGAAGCTAAACACGGTTACTAGGAAGGATCACTTCCCTCTCCCATTCATGGATTAAATTTTGGAGAGGTTAGCAGGTCACTAATATTATTGCTTCCACGATGGCTATTCCGGCTACAATCAAATTGAGATAACCCCGGAAGACCAAGAGAAGACTACCTTTACATGCTCGTTTGGCACCTTCGCATACCGAAGGATGTCATACCACTACAAGAAAATGTACATTTACCGGCGGTTAAAAACGACGCCATATAGCTAAAAAACCGTCGGTATAATGTTTCCCGGCGGATACGTACCCGCCGATGAAAAGCGGCGTCGCTAAAGGTTTCTCCAGCTGTCGTACCACGTTTCCCGGCGCTTTTGATGTCTGCCGCAAAATATGTCTTTTTCCCAGCAGACAAAGATATTTCCCGGCGGTAAATCTATTCGCCAGGAAATCCTATATTATCGTCGGTAGATGCTTAAAATCCACCAGGAAATGTTTGTCAAAGCCCCCGGTAAATGCCTCATATGTTATTAAATGTTCCGGTAAAAGGCTCTTGAAAACCCTTCTTGACTGCTGGCATAGGAGGTGCTGACCGCCGGTAAAACATAGATATATTTTTATTCAATTGGAAACCTAAATAATGTTATTGGAACCTGTATACTATTGGAAACTTGATGAATGTTGCACAACATAACTAAAAATGTAACACGTAATATTTACAACTATAAGTAAAATAAATAAAATTTGTATTACTTAACAATAAAAATCATATAATATTTACAACAATAAGTTGAATGGTTTTAAATACTTAAAAAAAAAAGATCCCTCCATCCGTCTCTGCAGACAACATGTTAGCCCCCACCCGTCTCTGCCTACAACCTGCAAAACTAGAGGCATGATATAAACAATACTTCCATCCTGTCAAAACACAAGAAACTAAGATGAAAGCCCCAAACATTAATCTAACATTTCTTAATACCTTCCACTTTTCCAATTCACTCTCGAAATTTGATTGACGAGAGGTAAACTTTGACTTCGTCGGTCATAGCAATATTGCATTATTTAGGTACGATAACCTTCATTTGCGCCATTTGAAATTAAGGATAGAAAATGAGAAAAAAAGAAAAGAAAAGAAAACATGAATTTGTGAATCTCAGATTCTCATCTATACCAATAATAGGCGGCCTTTCCCATCCACAAATAGTGGGTTTTAGTTCCTTCAATGCTCAACCTATTCTCAAGGTGATACAACTGGGCGAGCCATGACAACTTCAACTCATGCTCAACTCTAGCCATGTCCTGCATAACAACAAGTAAATTGGTCAAAAATGCACCAGCAAAATATAACTAATAATTAAAAAGACATTAGATACAAGTTGGAAAAAAAACTTGACAATGAGGCACTGAACGATGTAGAAAACAAGGACAATAATTATGAATGCATTTATAAAATTCGAACCATGCATTAACCATAGGAAGAAAGTGTAAATCATCCATGTATGACATCATAGACAAAGGCCATGTATGAACTACCACAAAATTTACCAATGCCCCTATTTGAGTCCACACAATTCTAGATGAGATGCTCTAAAATCATATCCTTCATAAAGGCAAAAATGAAAAGAAACAAATTGAATCATGTTTTCCTCCCTAGTGAAACACGACCACCACCTCAGTTCATGAATGACATCATTTGAGAATAAACCAATGCATAAATTTGTGTCCAAACAAGCCCCCCTGGGAGCTTATTGAAATATGGTTTCTTCTCTGTTATGGATATAAACAACAGTCTGGATTGCAACTCGCCAAGGGACTATACCGACTCACCCTACATAGGCCAGAATCACAGTTTGGTTGGTTTCAGTCCCATTTTTTTGGCCAGTTGACTTGTTCAATTTCATACTGAAGCTTATACAATTCCAACTAAACATTAACACATACCTAGAATGCATCCTCCCATTGGTGAACATCTACCTCGACACCTAGAAGTAAACCCTGTTAGCTTGATCATATCTTGCTTTAGAACAATGAATAAACGAATGCTAAGACAAGGAGGAAAGTGAAAGATAATTGAAACAAAAAGCAACATGAATTTCCATTATTGCAAGTCATCAAATCATCATGGTCACTGAAGCACTATCCTAATAACATGTTTCATTTGGCGGCATGGATTTTGGGTAGTTAGAAATTGAGATTCATGATGTTCAGCTTGCATTAGTAACAGATGTAGACCAAAGAAGCAAAGAACGTTAGCTTGTAATAATTGCAAGCAAATCGGATTGACAGTTAAATCAATTCAAATAAAATTCAGGGGGCGCGGAGGGGAAGAGGGGAGTTTTGGGGTTTTGGACATTCATCGGGCACGCGCGGGGGTATAGAGCGGGATTTGCAGATTTTTTTTTTTTTTTTTTTTTTTTTATCTTTTGGGATTTATTGCCGGCAGACAGGGTTAGGGTCTGCTGGCACAGGTTAACCATAAACTCATGTCTAAATCTGTTGGGGCGCTCTGTTCTTTAGATTGCCGGCAGACACGCAATCCGCTGGAGATTCTTACATTTGCTGGCGGAAAATACCGTCCGCTGGGAAAAAAGTGCCGGAAATGCTATACTTTCTTGTAGTGTACGGACTATGTAATGCACCCACAACATTCCAACGATGCATGTTGAGTATTTTTTCAGACATGGTGGGTGAGTTTCTCGAAGTATTCATGGATGACTTTTCTATTTTTGGTTGCACATTCGATGAGTGTCTCAATCACTTGAAGTTAGTTTTGACAAGGTGTGAGGAGAAGAATCGTGTATTAAACTGGGAGAAGTGTCATTTTATGGTACGAAGATGAATAGTCCTTGGACATATCATCTCTTCCAATGGAATAGAGGTAGACCGGGCTAAAATTGATATTATTGTCAATCTACCATCACCCAAAAGCATACGCAATGTGCGGTCCTTCCTTGGACATGCTAGCTTTTATCGAAGATTCATAAAAGATTTCAACAAAATCTCATGGCCTTTATGCAATCTTCTTTAAAAGGATATCCATTTCAAGTGGGATGCTGAATATCAATTAGCTTTTTCAAAGTTAAAAGACATGTTGACAACCGCACCTATCATGTAACCACCGGATTGGTCCATTCCGTTCGAATTGATGTGCGAAGCGAGGGATTATGCTATTGGGGTGGTGATAGGACAAAAGAATGATAAGAAGCCCCACGTTATTTACTATGCGAGTTGGACCTTGAATCCCGCCAAAATCAATTACTTGACTACGAAGAAAGAACTCATAGCCGTTGTTTTTGCTTTAGATAAACTCTGGCCTTACTTGATAGGATCTAAGGTCATCATTTACATAGATCATGCGCCGCTGAAACACCTTCTTTCTAAGAAGGATGCTAAGCCCTGTTTTCTTAGATGGATTATACTCTAAGAATTCAACTTAGAGATAAAAAATAAGAAGGGAGTAGAGAATGTGGTGGCGAATCATCTATCCTGCCTAGTTTTACCTGATTCCATTGACAAGTCACCTATTGAGGACTCATTCCCTGATGAGCAACTCTTTGTTACTATGTATCCACCATGGTACGTTGACATAGCCAACTATCTTTCCACAGGTGCGATGCCGACTCATTGGACTGCGCAGGATAAACGAAAATTTCTAAGGGAAGTGCGCAGATTTTTCTAGGATGAACATTTACTTTTTAAATATTGCCCAGATCAAATAATTATGCGATGTGTCCCTGATGACGAACAAATTTCTGTCATCTCCTTTTGTTATAGTCAAGCATGTAGGGGTCATTTTTCTGTCAAGAAAACCACTGCAAAAATTCTACAGTGTGATTTTTATTGGCCCACTTTATTTAGAGACACCCACGAGTTTTGCAAAGGATGCGAGCGTATAAAAAAAACTAGGAGGATTGTCCCATCAAAATATGATGCCCCTTACCCCAATTCAACATCTTGAAGTCTTTAACTGTTGGGACATCAATTTCATGGGATTATTCCCCTCATCTTTTGGACATGTCTACATATTGCTTGCCGTAGACTATGTGTCCAAGTGGATATAGGCGATTCCATGTAGAACCAATGATCATCGCATGGTTCTAAGGTTCATTAAAGAAAATATACTATCTAGATTTGGAATGCCTCGCGCCATCATACGTGATGGTGGTTCTCGCTTTTGCAATAGGCCTTTTGAAGCCTTAATGAAGAAATATGGAATTAAGCATAAAGTGAGTACCCTATACCACCCACAGACAAGTGGGCAAGCTGAAATTTCAAACAAATTTTGGAAAAGAAGGTAAAGCCGGATCCTAAAGATTGGTCGCTAAGATTAGTTGATGCTCTTTGGGCTCACCATACCGCTTATAAGACCCCTATTGAAATGTCTCCCTATACACTTGTCTATGGGAAAGCTTGTCACTTACTCGTAGAACTTGAACACAAAGCCTATTGGGCAATTCAGGCATTGAACTTCAACATTGACAAGGCTAGCCCGCTTCGCAAACTCCAATTGAATGAGATTGATAAGGTTTAGAATGATGCTTACGAGAACTCAAGGATTTACAAGAGTAGGATGAAGGCCTTTCGTGACAAACACATCTTCAAAAAATTTTTCCATAAAGGTCAGAAAGTGCTCTTGTACAATTTTCGACTTCATTTTTTTTCTGAGAAAATTGAGATCTTGATGGACCGGCCCATATATTATTAAAATTTTTTTTCCTCATGGGGTTGTCGAGATAGAGAATGCTGTGAATGGTAATTGTTTTAAAATGAACGGACAACGCCTTAAACCATTTGTCGAGAAATTTGATTCAGAGGATATGTTATTTCCTCTGAAAGATTCTATTTATTGGGATGATTGATCTCCTAGTCTGATGGAGGTATAGAGTAGATTATGTTTAGTTTGTTTTTTTTCTGTTTTAGTTTTACTGCTTTAGTAGATTTAGATGCCGAAGGTAGATTCCCATGATCGATTCACTCAAGTACTCTCATACTCACCCTCTTTTTTTTTTTTATCATTGCTCTTATGTTCATGTTGACAGTATATCTTTTACATTGAGGACAATGCAAGATTTGGTTGGGGGTGAGATTCTTGGAATCTAGCAAATTGTGACATTTCGAGCAACGTTTTGTATAAATTTTTTAATTTTTCTGAAACATCAAAACTCTTTTGGAAAACCTTATTTCTATAGACTTAGGATGTTATAAGTATGAAAGGATGAGAGAATTAATTGATAAGATTTAAGATTTCTGAATTTTCTCAAATGTAATGGTTTGCTATATGAATACCCCCAATGAGTTGATTGATAGAAATTTTAACATTTTTTAGTCTAGTCCACATTACACAAGTCTCATGATTTGAAGGGATTAGTAGATTTGTAGTGAAGTGTTTAAGAACCAAGCCGGGAAACTTTGTCCATCATTGTTTATGTGCAAAAAGAGAAAAGCATGAGAGATGGATTTCTAAAAATCCTATCTAATGTTTATAAAAAAAAACAGAGACTGAGGATGTGGTACTCATTGAATATTTGTGAAAAAAGGGCTACCTATTACCAACCAGGGGATGGTCTACCTGTAACCAAAGCTAGAAATGGGAAGTAGTATGAAAGCCGTCGAAGGAATGGTAAGGCAAATTATTGTCATAGGCATTTGGTTGATTCTATACACTTTTAGATCTTTTGTTTAGCTGATTTATGAAGAAGGTAATCTTGAAAAGTCAGGAGATGAATATGCACAATGCACACTAGACCATATATGTTCGGATTCATCATAAATCGATGGGGATTTGTTGAGCTTCCAATTTATACATTTTCTAACCCATTACATCACATCTTATGCATGGTTTGTATGCTTAAAAGACCAATCTAATGCATGTTTGTGATTGCAGGAATGAGAGAGAGAATTCACCTATTTGATGGCTAAAAGAATGCTTTTAAACCCACTTGAGGATGAAGGAAGATGAGCCAAAGGAATGGAAGAAAGAAGCAAGGAAAAGAGAGAGATGACATGGATTTAATACCAATTTGAAGGATTTGGAATGACTAGAAACGCAAGCTTTGATGAGCCAAAGAAGTGGAGAAAAAGCCTTGAAGGAATCAAATTGAAGACCTAGAATAGCCAGAAAAGTATATTGCAGAGCTGCAGGGCCAGAAAAGTCAAGTGCAGAAAATTCAGCAGATAGCCCTGTAAACTAGAAAAATTGTAAAAATTGGCCTTCAGGTTGGTCGGGCGCCTGAAATTGACAAAAAAATTCAGTTATTGCTGGAACTTTCTGGACTTGGCCGGGCGCCCGACCAAAACGTGACGGGGCCCCCGACCAGCATCCGATTATTTATACAAGTGCGTAAATCTTTACGCAATCCAAAGCGGTGGGTGGTTTTTCTTATAAAAGGACACCTTGACATCCTTGCTAAGGTATCCTCGAAGAGTTCTAAGTTCTTGGGGAGCAAGGGAGATCATCGTGGAGCGATCGCAACTGTCAGGCCCCAAATTCGGTTCTCGACGTCCATTTGTTCGCCCAGATCATTTTAGGGCCAGGCCCCAAATTTGAAACCAATCCAAATTTTAAGTGGACCGCACCACGTAAAATAGTGGAAATAATGATTTCTACTGTCAGAAATCCTTCGGCCCACTTTTAAGCTTCTAGCTTGAATCATATATCCAATATTGGGCTCATTGGGCCCACAATGAGATGGCCCAGTTGATAGACGGAGTGGATCACTCTTATGTGGGCCCCACTCGATGAAAACTACGAAAAAACAAAAAAAAAGAAAGAGAGAAAGGAAAGGAGGGACGTCCGGGCGCTGGGCGTACCAGCGTCCACGGACGCTGGCTCATGCTGCCAGTTGGAGGCCCAGTAGTGGGTCCCACCATGATGCATGTGCTGTATCCACACCGTCCATCCGTTTGGGGAGATCATTTTAGGGCATGACTCCAAGATTGAGTCAGATCCAGGTCTCAAGGGGGCCCCACCACAGAAAATAGTAGGGACAGTAGCCCTACCGTTGAAACCTTCTTATGGCCCACCATGATGTTTATTTGAGATCCAACCTGTTCATAAGTTCACACGTACATGGAGGAAGGAAAAACAAAAATATCAGCTTGATCGGAAACTTCTGTGGGCCCCGCTTATAATATATATATATATATATATATATATATATATATATATATATATATATATATATATATATATATATATATATATAAAGGGGGTCGCTGGACAGATAGCATCCAGGGGACGATGCTGCCCAGCAGCCTTCTGGCGTCACCCTATGGGCCCCACTCGCTGGGCCCACCTAGAATGTATGCGCTTTATCTATTCCGTCCATATATTTTTCCAACTCATTTTAGTGGCTGAGCCAAAAAGTTAAGCACATCCAAATGTCAAGTGGACCGTGCCACAAGAAATAGTGGGAATAATGATCTCCACCGTTGAAACCTTTCCAGCCCTACAGTGATGTTTATCCGTCATTCAACCTGTTCATAAGATCACATGGATATGGATGAAGGAGAAAACAAAAATATCAGTTTGATTCAAAACTCTTGGAGCCCATTTGGGTGCCATGCTCCAAGCAGCGTGCTTTGGCACGCTGCCCAGCAGGTGGCCTACCCTGTGGGTCCCACCACGATGCATTTGTTTTATCTATGCCGATCACTATTTCTCCATATTATTTTAGGGCCGTGGGCCCTCATAATGAGGTAAATACAAACCTCAAGTGGACCACACCGTAGGAAATAGTGGTCATTGACGCCCACCTTTGAAACCTTCCTTGGGCCATTGTAATGTTTATTTATCCATCTAACTAAAGGTGATGGGGCCCAACTTTGGGTCCCACCTTGATGAATGTTGGGTATACCTTGTCATTCTTCTTGGCAGGGGTGTGGGCCCAGTTTTGGGTGGGCCACACGTAGAAAATAAGGGTGGTTGAACGCCTATCATTGAAAACTTTACAGGACCCATCTGTTATGTTTATTTGCCATTCTTCCTGTTCATAAGTCACCCAGCCATGGGTGGGGTTCCACACGTGTGGTGTGCGGGCCCCACCATGGTGTTTGATTGCCATCTCACTTGATTAGTGGGAAAGCACAAATATCGGGTTGATCCCAAACTGTTGGGGCCCATTGATGTATGTGGCTTCCCCACTCCTTTGTACGGTTATACCCAACCACGGGTCCACCTTGTTATGCCTATGTTCTATCCACGTCAGCCATTGGCCACCATGGTGCGATATGTATGTCGGCCATCCATAAGGACTGCCTTAATTTTTGTGCTTGATCCAAACCATCCAAATGAATGGACCCTAGCATGTTATGTACAGGATGGCCTTAGGACCACCTCAGTGTATGTGTTCGAATGACCGCGTTGTCCATCCCGTGGACCCACCTTGATGATTAGTTGTGTAAACCCTTATTGAAAGGTCATCCTTAGAGTTTGCTCGATTCAAGTCACAGGGCTACCTTCTTAAACTCACCCTGTTGAGCCGTCTTGTCAATTCACCTTGTTAACTCACTATGTTGACCCGCCTTGTCAACCTGCCTTATTGACCCACCTTGTTGACTCACCATGTTGATTGATCTTGGTAACTCAGCTTGTATACTCATATGACTCACCCCTTCTACCCTTGTACCCAACTATTAAAGACTACCATATTGTGTATATCTCATCCACACCGTCCGTTTACTTATAGGACGAGTATGGGGCTCATCCTAGACATTCGTATGTCATCTAGGCCATCCATTATATGGAGCCTATCTTGTAGTATGAGGTTAGACCTGTTGTCCCTTTTTGGACCTCAATTGTATTGACCATCTATCTCAGATTACGCTACCATTTATGATCCTCTGTCATGACCTGTCTATCTTGCAACCCCTTCTATGACATTCCTTTTACGGACCATTATTGTGTTTATCTCCACTGTACTACAGGATTATGGGTCTCGGCATGATTTTGAGTATTCTACTCTTGCCGCTCAAGTAGGTTCTACCTTTGATATGTCGGTAGTGTATTCAATCATTTTCTTTCCATTTGGGTTATTTGAATGTTGAAGGTTAATCCACACCATTCAGTTGTTGGACCATCTATGTTGTTGTATACCATCCATTTAGAGTCTTATCTCTTTATGTTTGCTTGTATTATAAGTGAATTATCTTTTTAAGCTATTTTTTAGTATGTCTGTTACCACACGTAGTGTTGTTAAAATACTCATGTGTGATCTTTATACTATATGCTTCGACGACCACCATGCATGTGTAATGAGTATGCATCCCGAATCACCATTGTTAGTTGGGAACCACTAGGGCATAAACGCATTCATAAAGCATTCGAGATGTAGTCGCGCAAATGTAATTCACGTGCTCTCTATCGCAAACCTCTCCAATAGGTATGGGACTATCCGAGGACAGGAATCTATCATCCTGACTTACACTGTATGGTAGGCATAACTTAGCATACCTTGTAGCCCTTAGTGCGAGATTCCCTGGCTAGCGACATCCCGCACTATGACTCGATCATTCATATGTGTCCCCTCATCTTAATCATATCTCAAATAAGTTGGACTAGATTGATTTATAGCCATCGTGGTAGATGGACTACTTGTTGGCACTCATACTGTATACTTGACTCATGCATCATGAATGCTTGGCTCATCTGATTGTCATGTATCAACCGGCCATATCGGTCGTGATTGTCGTGCAGTTCATTACCAACTGACGGTGACATTGTGTTTGAGACCTTATAGTTTTATGGTGCTCTTTGGAGACTTGCACGGGCATGTCGTCCCACGTTTGTATGCATGGTTGCATTTCGCACCGTCTTCTTGTGCCGCATATAGCATGGTTACTACGTTGCAACCACAACTCCATCGTGGTTTGCAGAACATCGAAAATATGTGATCTTTAAACTGGATGCCAAAGATGTCCCTGGGTGAAAGTCCCTGATCCCGTTGGTACCAAGGTGGGTGCTCCATTCAAGGACCGGGTGATTTAATCATACACCAGTATGCCGAATACCAAACGGCGGTGTTTTCCACTGCACGTGGTCAGTTTGGAAGGAGGTCTGACCTAACCTGCCGGAAGAGTGTTGGCAAAGTGGGTTGAGTTTGACCAGCTGTGAGTAGGTCCGCTATTGTACTAGATAGGCTTTGGCATTCTACTGGTGAGTAGTGAGGTATGTGAGACCCCGGTGATGTTCCGCTTCAGAGATGGTATTAGTATCACTGTATGGTGTTGGACGGTCTTAACGTGGGTGGGTGTGATGTGGGCGGGGCTGTAAGCCTGGGCGAGCTACCACACTGGGCGAGCTACCAGTTCCGAGTCCTACATTGCTTACGTGATTGCATTATGACTGTTCGTATCTGGACCACTGTACTGAGAGGTGGTGATTTGCATACATGCATTGGATCATTGTATGTGACATTAGGCCCTGTAGGCCATTGCATAGTATGAGTATATAGCCTTGGTAGGCTGGTTACCTATATTGCACGCTTGCATAGCCATGGTAGGCTAGTTATATGTATTGCATGCTTGCATAGCCGTGGTAGACTGGTTATTCATATCACATGATCGAGTAGCCTAATTAGGCGAATTCTTGGTTTAAAGTTCTCATCATGCTTTACTGCTTACTCTGATATTTATCATGCCTATCATACGCATTGCGCACGCACACACGCACTCACAAAGCTTCATTCGAAGCTTATGCGTGTTTGTTACGCTGCAGGTTATAGCACAGTGTATCAGCAGTGTTGAGTTGGAGTTGGGAGTGCAGTAGCAGGAGGTGCTGGATTGTGCACAGTTTTTATATTTACGCATTGTGTATTTACTTTGTGCACAGTTTTTATATTTACGCATTGTGTATTTACTTTTCAGTACTGTATTTAAACGATATGATTTAGTGGAAATATTGTGTTTGTCTTTGATGGTACTCATATGGTGATGCTCATGTTCAAAAAAAAATCAGACCCTAAAATCCTCCTTGTAGTATCCCAAGATCGGAACCTGACGTGTAGGGTTAGGATCCGAGATCGGGGTACTACGGAGGCTGCCACCTCTGAATTCGGGTTACAGCAAATGGACGTCGAGAACCAAATTTGGGGCGTGACAGCAACTCCTCCAACTAGGGTTTTCTCTAGCTTTTCATGTTTTTCTTAGTTTTTCTTTGAATTCTAGTTGAAGCATGATAATACTTGGCTAGAACCTCTTAGCTAAGGCTAAGAGGTGAAGCTTGTGAGTAGTTATCATGTTGGATTCGTTATAATTCAAGTACTTTGCTTTGAAGTTGGATTTTTAAGTTCTAGTTTGAATAAAAGAGATATTTTTGGATGTTTTATGAGAGTTCATGTGCTTCAGACATGAGTTCCTTGCAATTCTCTGAGATTATCATGTTTGGATTGATTAGATTCGAATTGTAGTAACCCTAGAGCATACCATAGTCCATTAGCATGGTCGTTACTTCAAAGGCTACATATTCGACTTCTATGGGCTTTATTAGAACTAGAACCTTGTTCTTCAACTTGAGTAGAGATTGTTTGTGTTTGAATGCCATATCTTCCAACTAGAAGAGAGATAGAACTTCAATTCTAGTTGTGTTATGCTTAGATGAATGAATTCACATGAAGGCTATCACAAGTGGATCCTCAAGAGCCTTAGTTCCCTTTAATTACAGATTTTTACAATTACTGTTTTAAGTTAGTTTATAAACCTGAAATCCTTAATTTATTGAATTTGAAGTTGCTGGAACAACTTGAATTGGATTACCTTATTCCATATGGATCGACCTAGGTCTTACCAAGATTTATTACTACATCGCAGCCTTGCACTTGAGGCAAGCGAATAAGATTCTATATGAACACTTATTATGTTTGGAAATCTTAGGACTTCAATTTCTCATCATTTAGTCTTTCTGAATTTTGAATGTCTTAAAGTCCACAAAAGCATAGTTTCTAAGAGAGTTGAGTTTTCAGAGAGGTGGATTGTTTCACACATGTTTTGCTCGGGACTAGCAAAATACTGGTTGGGGAGTATGTTGAGCTTTTAAATTATATATATTTTAACCCCATTGCATCACATCTTATGCATAATTTCTATATTTAAATGACCATCTAATGCATGTTTTGTGGTTATAGGAATGAGAGGAAGACTTCAGTCAATTGATGTTCAAAATATCACATTTAGAAGCTCTTTGATGATAACCAAAGGTGGGCCAAAGAAGGAAGAAGAAAGGACAGAAGAGAGAAAGAAAGGAAAGAAAAGAGGTCCGACCGGTCAAGACCGGTTGGCCAGGAAGGAAAGACCAGTCAGGACCGTTCGGCCAGCAATGCTACCCCCTTAAATTCATGCTGGACAAAGGGTTAGCACAGTCCAACCTGTCAAGACCGGTCAGCCAGTGTATTTTCCAGACATTCTAGCAGTTAATTGAAGATCCGAAATTCATGCACTGTGCGTAAGTGGCTACGCAATTCCAGAACTTCCTAAGTCGGTGGGGCCTCTCCATTATAAAAGGACACCTAAGGTTTATGTCAATTACTTACAAAAACCTTACCTACCAAAACAAAATACATTACATGTCAAAATTCAAATAAATTTTACAACTCGAAACACTAAGACATGTAAACTATGCAGGCTTCTCTTGATTGCTCCCCCATAAGCTGTCAAACCCTGAAACACAAAACAAAAATTTATTTTGGTGGCACTTGAACTTTCTCTCCCTTCTTGTCAGCAATTGACAAACTATTCTCTCCCCCTTAATGATACATCAATTAAGGTTAAGGTAGAGTACATAGTATGTCGCAGTTAATTTTTAAAACATGCTAACTAGAGAGAGTATAGGGTGCATGAACATATAAAACATGGAGCATGCATGAGAACATGATTAATAAGAAAATGTATTATTCTAAGCATAGTTAATCATGCACAATTGGTCATCTATGATATACATTAAGCATTGAAAGCTCGAGGGCTTATAGCCCAATCAACCAACCTCCTCAAAAGATGTACATCATGACCAAACCTATGCAAAGATTAACATATATACAATTAAGCATAAAATTTAGCAAGATTAGCTAATCTAAGCAGGATGATAATCTAGTAGCAAATATATTAAATAAAAGCAAGATTAAATTATCAAAATTTGGGCTAATGAGGCTTGAATCCTCTGATTTGTCCATACACACAGAAATGGGGCTAAAATTCTTAGATTTTCCTATTAAAACATTTTTAACTACCCTTACTAACTGTTTAGCTTGATTAGCCTAAGGGTAACTAATTTCCACAACACCTTCATAAAATGTAGCAAAAGGTAAGGGGTTGGAACTCCTTCTCATAAAGGGAAAGCGGTGGTGATCCTCTCTTAGATTAGGGGGAAGAGAAGTAATGGTGGAAGCCATAAGAGCTCTCATTATATTTTAGCTCTCATCACTATTGGAGTTAATAGATTCAGATTTTGACTCATCCGTATCCTCCCATGTGGCTACCATGGCCTTTTTACCTTTCGGTTTAGGCATTTCTGGACAATCCAATGCCCATGTTGACTGCAACCGTAACATCGGACGAATGAAGTTTTCAATGATTACCCTTTATGTTTATCATCATTCTTGTCCTTCTTGTCACGGCTACTCCATATATCAACTTTGAGCAATCTCTTGAATCTTTTATTAAGATCATCATCTTCATTATCGCTATCTTCAGACGACTCACTTTTAAATTTTTTTTTTTTTTTGCCTACGTGAGTGTCTATGTGAAGATTTCAAAGCGACGTCTTTCTTCTTAGAGGTGGCCCTAAAGTGTAGTTCATGAGTTGTAGGGAACTTATAAGTTCTTCTACTTTTATGTTATCTATGTCTCTACACTCCTCTAAGGCTACTACCTTGGTACTTGTAACATTCCGAGATTTCAGCTCCCGTGGATTCCACAATAGGCCGAATTTTCAGTTGTTATTGTGGACGCTCGCCTCTCCGCGCTCCCGAGTTCTCCCTTTCTTTCGGAAAAGGAGGTGTGTGCGCGCGAATCGTCGTTTGTGCCACTAGCTCGCCTCGTTCGCGAGGGCTTTTTATGAATTGTCGTATTAAATCGGATATGTTTGGATGAGTTCGTATAAGACCAGAGTCGCTACTAGCTAGTTACTTCGAATCAATAATCAGCTAGACCCGGTAGAAACGTTAGAGAAGGGAATCCGAAGATTCCTTCCTCTAAAATGACTCATTTTGATCTGTGGCCAGAGATTCAAGCTAAGGGATCACGGTTACAGGGTGGGAAGATGTTAAGCACCCCACACTACCCTTACCGAAGTACGGCCTTTACTTCACAGAATCGAACTAATACTTGAAAGTTTGATTTAGTCCTCGTATATTCTCATGAATGATATGATACATGAATGCAGGTCTGAACAGTAAGAGTTTCTGATGGGCAGGTTTCCATTAACAGGCAAGCCCAGAGCATATGCTCGAACTGACAGGTGCTTTATGCAGGATGCATGCTGTGTGTTTGAATAATCAAAGTGTTGGTAGTGATATGATAAGCAGGGGGGTTGGAAGAAAAGTAAATGTTGCACTTATGCTAGATGCGAAAGAGGTGATGCTGGTAAAAGAGTAGCTGGATGGACGGACGTGTCGTAAGGGTTTGCTTTGAGTGTCTAGATCAAGACTTGGATAGCTTGGGAGACTTGGACTAAGGGCAGGCTGGGCTGGACCAGGGCTAGGCTCTTCTCACTTCGGCTCTCCTTGGTGGAGCGATGGGCTAAAGGGATGGAGATGGACTCGGAACTAATGGGATTTCTCTGAGAGTTGAGGGATGCTGAATGTGAAGGGGAGAAGGGGTATTTATAGCTGCGAACAGTGGCAACAACTGTAAATAAGTTTAGGCGGCACCTTAGGGGCCTCCCGTACCGCCGCGCTACTTCATCTTCGGAGCCTACGGCCCCCGAACCTGAAGCAAAAAAGCCCGAGGTTCGAGGTCTGGACCTGCTCCGAAGTCGTGGCTCGAAACCAGGTGAGTTGACTAGGTTTGAAAGATAGGCTGACATGGTGATTTGACTCAGCGGGTTGACCCACCAAGTTTGACTTTTTTTAGGATTTTTTGACTGGTTTTTCTTATAAGGTTTTTTTAGGCTAATGTTCAGGGGTGAGTTGACTGGGTTCAAACTTGAGTTGGGCTATGGATTGGGGCTTACAAGGGTGAGTTTGGCTGGGTTTAGACATGAGATTTGGGGGATATAATCCTCCATTTATTCAGTTATCTCTACCCACATTGTAGCCGAAGGTGGGGTGTTTACAGTTATCTAAGACGTGTCAAGGATAAAATTCTTGACATATCACTATGCTTCCATATATTTGAATTTTAATGGCATTCATGCACAGAGACGAAAGATAAACATGTGATTTAATGAAATTTTAATCTACGTTATTATTAAAAGTTCATGAAACTAAACCAAACAAATAATCAATTATTGCTTTCATTAAGAAAACTTATTACACAACGTGAAAAAGCACTAAATTCAACTCCATCATTCAACGGTCCTGAACCGTCGAATATAATGCGCAAAAGAAATTGATGGTCCAGACCAGTCGAATTAAGGACCTGAAATTCGACTGTTACTGATAGTCGAATTAGCTCAGTCGAAATTAACGCTAGAAAAAATTCGACAGTCCAAAGACGTCGAATTTAGGACCTAAAATTCGACTGTTACTGACAGTCGAATTAACACGCGAAAAAATTCGACGGTCCAGAGCTGTCGAATTTAGGACCTAAAATTCGACTAGTACTGACAGTCGAATTATCTCAGTCGAAATTAACACGTGAAAAAATTCGACGGTCCAAAGACATCGATTCGAATTTAGGGCATTAAATTCGACGGTTAAGGACCGTCGAATTAGCACAGTCGGAAATTAGCGCGCGAAAATTTTCGTTTACACGTGAAAATATTCGTTTACGCGCGAAAAAAATCGACGGTCTAAACTCGTCGAATATAGCGCCTTTAAAACGTCGACGGTCTAGAACCGTCGAATTCTTGAAAATCCAACACTAAAAAAAATTATGATTTTGAAAAAAAAATGGCTAACGTTAAAATAAGGAAAACTAGGATTTTGAAAAAAGAAAATGGGCGATATTTGAGAAAAATTGAGATTTAAAAAATCACTGAGGTTTTGACACAAACATTAACATTTTGAATAAGAAAATTAAATATTTTAAAAAATTTTGATTTTGAGAAAAGAAAAAGTTTAAAAGTTTGGAAATTATTTGGCAATGTTTGGAAAAAAATAGATTTTGAAAAAAAACAATTGAAATTGAAAAAAACATTTTAAAAAATTACATCTTGAAAAAATTGATATGTTTGAATAGAATTGATAAATTTGAAAAAAAAATGTTTTATGATAAGTTTGAAAAAGTTCAAAAGTTTGGAAAAAAAAAACAATTGGGATTTTAAAAAAGACTGAGATTTTGAAAAAAAAAATTGAGCTTTTTAACAGAATTGAAATATTTGAAAAAAAATATTTAAAAATATTTTTTTGAGATTGAAAAAAATTAAAGAAATTTGAAATGAGTGGACAAATTTACTAGTGGACATTTATTGAATGGTTGAAATAAAAAATTACAGTCATTGAGTTTATCATATTGGTTTATGCATACCCACAAGTTAATTCACTTGTACAAAAAATGAGGGCCTAAGTATAATGATGTGTAATTACAAGAATAACTTATAATGATGAGATTGATTAAATTCTTTAATCAGGTAATCGTAAAGTTGATCTGAACGGTCAAATATATTTGGAACGTGCTGAATAGGTTATAGAACAAAATTCAGCCCAATCTGACATGAAACGAATTAGACCCGTCCAAAACACTCTTTAAATGGGCACGATCAGTTTGTCTAGATCTAGACAGATTTTGGACAATCTGATCGGTCAAGATTGAATAGTAAATGACTTCAGACGTTTAGATTAAATTTTAGTCAAATCTAACTATTGGATTGCAAGATATGACCCATCATAATGTTGATCAATTTTGTCTGTCTAATATCTTTCTCATTCGAAATCCGATCAAGGTGAGTAATGACTAGTCAAATCGACGATATTGATGAGTAGAATAAAGTAATTACTGGATCAGAATTCTAAATTGATCCAAATGTTTTTTTTAAAATTGCATTGGGACTTGCTGACCTCATGAAAATCCAAGAAATGTGCAGTCATTGGACCCTAAACTCTAACTTAGCTGTTGAGATTTAGATTTTAAGTCTTAAGATTTGCTATGGCATCATAAAATGATATTTAAGAACAGATGAACGGGATATAATATACATAAAATATTTCAACTTGGTACTCACACGGGATATAATATACATAAAATATGCATGGATTGGCTAGTGACCCTGACTAGCCACTAGTTAGTACTGATCGATGCTCTATGGGCCCTACCATGATGTATGTGTTTCATCCACACCATCCATACATTTTTTCAAATTATTTTATGGTATGAGCCCAAAATTGAGATAGATCCAAATCTAAAGTGGACCACATCATAAGAAATAATGGTAATTTAGTGCCTCACCATAAAAAATTCTAAATTACCTGTCTCAAGTGTACCATTTCTATGGTTCCACCATAATGTATGTGTTTCATTCACGCCATCTATACATTTCCCCAAATCATTTTATGGTATGAGTCCAAATCTCAAGTAGATCTAAATCTCGATCAAATGGACCCAATCACAAGAAACAATGTTAATTAAATGTCCACCATTAAAAGCTTCTTCGGGGCCACGGAAGTTTTGGATGAAGCTGATATTATACCGATTTAAAGAGGAATGCAAGGAACGATATGTGATCCACTGGATGAGATCTAGACCACTCACCGGGTCATCCATACAGTAGAATATCCAAACCTCAAAATTCTCATAGATCAGACCGTCCAAGAG
>PVNU02003663.1:0-42197 GCA_003013855.2 Liriodendron chinense | reverse complement strand
AGAAGTTTTTAATGGTAGGCGTTCAATCACCACCGTATCTTGTAGTGTGGTCCACCTGAAATTTGGATCTTGCGTATTTTTTGTTCCATGCCATTAAATGAACAGGAAAAATGGATGGACAAACTGGATATATAACACATACATCAAGGTGTGCCAGGATCTTGCGTATTTTTTGTTCCATGCCGTCCACCCATTTTTACAGCCCATTTCATATGGGGCAGATCCGGATCCCAGATCAGCCCACCTCGTGCATCTGTAAGGATTTAATGGCCACCGTTGGAACAGTGTTGGGGCCTACTGAGATGGTATCTGCCCCTCAAGACCTGTTGATAAGGTCATACAGCACCTGGACCACGTAGGTTCCACCTTGATCCCAAACTTCTGTGGGCCCCACCTTTCGAAACAGTGGGGATTGTTGGAAACTCCTGGGCTCGACCTGGTGTCCAGCAGGTCCCCCATGATGCATCTGTTTAGCCACGCCGTCCGCCCACTTTTCCTTTCTAGTTCATTTTCAGCGTGTGGACCACTGATCAGTGAGGCCACACGTGACGTGCATGACATCCACGCCGTCCATCTGTATTGCCAAACCATTTTAGTCCATGGGCCCAAAAACAAGGCAGATCCAGAAATTAGGTGGACCGTGCAAACAGAAAACAGTAAAGTCCCACCCTCCAAAAATGCAGGAGCCCACTGAGATCTCTAATTGCTGTTCTATTGGGAGATAAGATCACGTAGACCTGTATGATGAGAAAGCATAAACATCAACTTGAATCCAGGGCTGGGTGGGCCCCGCCTCTGAAAAAAGTGGGGATTGAATGAACTACCCTGGTCCAACGTGGGAAACTTAGATGGACCCACCGTAGACTGGGGCCCACATGCCGAGTTCATGGAATCCACACCGTCCAACTGTTGTTCCAGCCCGGTTTAATCAATGGCCCGGATCCTAAGCTTAGATGGACTATACTTCAGGAAATCGGGGAATAGACGTCCACTATTGAAACCTCCTTCGGCCGTGATTGTGATTTTATTTTTTTTTGTTCTCCGGCTAAACCTGGGCAGGTGGGACCCACCTTGGATTCCAACCAAGATGTAAATGTCTTGTCTAGGTGGCCCACCCAATCTGGCCCAAGGAAAGGACCATCGGCCCTGATGGGCCGACCGAAATGAAACAGATCCAAGGCTCAAGTGTAATTAATGCACCCTTGGTTGGGCCCGTGCCCCTTCTGTTTGCAGACCAAACTGGTCTAAGTGGGGCCCACTTCTTGATTCCCACCATGTTTTAAAGGAACCTGCCATAGCCCTTCAACCATCTGATCAAGGAAATGGGGGGCGGGGCCTTGTGGGCCGTTCGATTTTGCAGGCAGATGCAAACCCCAGTTGGAGTGCACGGTTAGAAACGGTGGGGAATGCCTACCGTTGAAACCTATTGAGGCCACCGTAGCAACACAAGTGGGTACACCCTACCATGATGTTTTTGGTCACCCCCAGCTGCCCGCATGGGTGGACCCCACAATGAAGGAAAATCCAAAGCTCAAGATGGGCCCCACCACCGAATCAGTAGTGGTTAAGCCCAAAAATGAGGCGAATCCATAGTTTGGGTTGACTGGACCACCCGGAAACCATGTTGATTGGACGCCCACCATTAACCCTCCTTGGGGACCCACCATGTAGTCTTGTAGGGCCCACAAGTGTGGAAACAGCGTTTACCCCAGGATGCATGGGTTATATAGCCACATCACCCGTCCATCTTACCACATCATTTTGGGTATGAGCCCAACTTTGGGTAGATTCTTTTGGGTATGTGCCATCCCACCTTGGGACTCTTGAGATATGTGGGAGCCCGTTGTTTGGGTCCCACATTGTGCTTGTGCTTACACCTATTTAAGCCTGTTCTTTAGATCATTAGCAGCCCCTTGACCTTATTTGAGAATAGTCATAGAGTCACTTTGATTCCTGTCGTGGGCTTACCATGATTGCTTATGGACCTTCCTTTTACACACAACTTAGTTGGAGTGGGTCCATTGCCGTGAGAGCCAACTCACATTTAGCCTTGTGGGTTACTATTAGACTTAATTAGAATCTAAGCCCCACCTCTTGTGAATGGTGTGTTATGCTTACTTTGATATTGCATTTTCCTTATAATGTTGGCATATAGCATTGCACTCATGTTAGTACAATGATTTTATTTGAGTTGATGTGGTGCTTTCTTTATGTTAATGTGGCACTTTCTTTACATTGATGCATCAATTACTTTATGCTAGATGTAGCATTGCTCTTACATTTAAGTTAATATTGCTTTACATTGATTTAACCTTGCTTTATGCTTGATGCGGTATTACACACCTCATGCATAGTAGTTATATGATTGTACATCGTCATTTCTTAACTGCATCATGTATATATGACTTAGATGATGTCTCTTGTCATGGTTTTTGCTTGCCTATATGTGGCAGGGCTGCTTTGATGACCCTACGACTTAGGGCATTTCAGGGGACCCGTATGAGATAGCGCCGCCCTACATATATGCATGGCTTTCATGACATGGCTGCATGACTTGGATTATAGCTCATGCATTCACGCATTTGTATGAGGCATTTGCATAAACACCTTAGCGACACATCAGGGTTAGACACCACAACCATATCGTGATTGACAGGTATGGACACCAAAAATATGTTCTACCACTTGGGCGCTATGGATGTCCTCGAGTTAAAGTCCCTAAACCTTATAACTATAGGATACTCCAATGTCTAGACCGAGTGGATACAGGAGTGCACAAGTGTCGTACACTAGCAGGTCGTGTCTCCTACTATGTTAGGATCGATTAAAAAGGGGTACGACCTCACCTACCTGGAGTGTGGAGTGGTGATTGAGGTCCAGTTTGACTAGCCCGAAAATGGTTCCGCTACTGGTGTGCCGAGTGGAATTTGGCATGGCTATAGGCCTTCCACCGGTGAGGCGAGTAGTGGGGTCTCTTACTATTGTCATGGTTGTATGCTACCGACTAGCGCTTGTGTATTAGACCCCTGTGATTTCAGATGGGAACTGTTCAGAGATGTGAATTAGAAATCAGATTGGTATGTTGCGTCGTATATGACATTCATGAATTCATATAACACTCGAGTTTGTGGATGCGTAAATACAATCCTAGTGCCATTCAATCATGGGTCATAGTCCCAAATAGGTATGAGACTATTCAGGATCAGAAGGCTATCATCTTGGAATTACTTCACATATTGTTAGGTATGGAACTAACATGTGTTGTAACCTTGAGTGTGACGCCCATACTGGTGCCACTATGTGAAAGTGAGAAGAAAACGCATTTTGTGACAATCGTGGACCGTTGACAAAATCCTTTAGTTTAGAGATGATTTTAAACCATCTCTAAATTTTGACTGTTCTTAACCATCTCTAATGTAAAGAAAAATCTGCAAAATGACATGGTGACTTTTTCGACGGTAAAAAACTGTCTTTAATGAAAAATAAAAGACTGGCTCTTGATCGTGTGTGATTACCAATGGTCTAAAACCGTCTTTATAGCTATAATTACAGGCAGTTAGACCTCTTTAATTTGCACTTGTGCGACCCCGATCGTCTTGGCTCTCATTACTTTTGCTTTCCCTCTCCGTTGTCCATCCCTCGCCAGCATCTTAGACTTCTCGGCAGTCACTACTCCTGCCTTATCAATGATGCCGATCTTACACAGGCGTACAACGATGACCCTTCTTATCCCATTCACTTGGGACAGTTTTTGGAAATGCCAAGAAAAAATCCCCTCAGCCATGAAAAATCCTCCCATCAATTCACACTCAGAAGATCTCCCAGATTCCTTCCCAAATCAAGAACGACAAAGAACCTGACTCAAAGAATCAAGTACGCTCTTCATAGATCTCCTTCTATTGAAAATCCCCATTCAACAGGAGATTCTCCAAACAAATCCAATAACAGAATACAACTCTCAGATTAATAAATTACACAAATGGGTTAAGAAAATCCGCAGCATTGGTCGACAGGGCTTCGTCTGACTTGAAAGGCCTTAATAAATGCCAAAGAGAACCTAGGTCTAGAACTGCGATTTTTTGGAGAAATAGGTCTTTTCGTAGGTGAATAGACAGAGGGGTTGTCGAATCGATTGAAGAATGTCATGTAGATTGACGGGTTCTCAAATGAGTGTTGAAGAAATCTTCAAAGGAATAGGGTTTTCAGGTAATATTTCCGCCATGATGATGGTGATGATGCGGATGGGTTCCGCCAGCGGCTCAGGCGATTGTGCAATTCGGTGAGATCTACGAGAGTATGAAGGGGGCAAAGCAGCAGCAGATGATCGAGCTAGAGCAGCAGCAGATGGAGTTTGCAAAGGGGTTGGAGTTTTAGAGAATGCAACTGTTTATGGATTTAGAAGTCCAGCTTGAGAAGTGGGCAAAAGAGCTGCTGCCAATGGTTAAAGGAATCTCTGTTCTTTCCTTCACGATCTCCCTTTATTTCTTGCACTTTGATTCCTTTATCATATGAAATATGTTTCTTTTACTTTTGTATGTGGATTTCTATTTATTTCATAAATATACCTTCTTGTTATCATGATTTTTTTAATTATTACTTGTGACATGCCGTTTTCTAGGAATTGTGATTTACAATTCATGATTTCAGGCATTTTTTCTTGCTTCTGTTGCATCTATTTTGTGTGTTTGGTAATGTTTGAGAGAATTTCTTAATGATTTTTTAATTCAAAAAAAGTTAATGTTGGATTGTTAAATAAATTACGAATAAATAGGGTGCTGACAATTTGCAGTGAGAGTAGTGTGGGAGTAAATCCCGCCATGTTTTAGGATGGGATTTGAGGATTAAATATGTATTAGATTCTGCCCACTGCATGTAGACAGTGAGAGATAGGTGTGCACGGAGATCATTGGTGGCCGAAGTTGGGCCTTGTAACTACACTTTACATTGTGATGCTCACTATTCTTTGGCTACGCGTGTGACATGTGTGCGGGCATGCCAAAACTTAATTTTGCGCCTCGATTCCAACCGAACAACGATGACCCTGAGTGCTAAGAAAGGTAGATACGTCGTTATCGACTGTATATGACCAAGATCTGTAGAGATCGGTCACTTAATTAGCCACTCGCTCAGTTGTTTAGTAATAATGATCAAGCGATGTTTAGAGGGTAGGGTTCATCCTACAAAAATGGGTTGTACCTTTGCCTTCCAAACGAAAGAACTTCTCACAACATAAAATTAAAGGAACAGAAAGAAGAACTTACAATCGGTCATGCGGACGATCTTCACTTCTTCTTTATCAATAGAAAATATAATTGTAGAGAGAGAAATTTTACTGATTAAAGAGCTCAAACTTACTGTTATGAAATGTAATCTCAAGGGTTACACTACGGAACATAAACAATGTAATTAGGCTAAGGAAAGTAAAGAAAAACTGATTACGCTAAGAAATATAAATAACAAGATGAAGAACATAATAAGCTTGAGATTGAAACGTAGATTTGGTTTGGTTGGTGCTGGAGGACTTGAAACTATTGAAAAATTCCTCCTTCTATTATAGTTTAATCGCCCATCTAGATACTTTTCCTGCTGGATGGTTATACTAACCGCTCGCCCATCACTTGCCTTCTAGATTTTTCTTCACCCCTCTTTGCCATAACCGCTTGCTGACTTAGCCATGTCTATTCGTCCAACTTAGTGTCGTGACATTACAGACCGATGCCAACTGTGTCACTAGGAATTTTGCCATGGCTTCGTGCACCCAACGGCTACTCACCAACGTGTCCTTTTATGATTGGCTCTTTATCTAGATTGGCAGAAGTAATGTATAATATTTTCCCATCACTTGCCTTTTAGATTTTTCTTCGCCCCTCTTTGCCATAACTGATTGCTGACTTAGCCACGTCTATTCGTCCAACTTAGTGTCGTGGCATTACAAACCGATGCCAACTGTGTCACTAGGAATTTCGTCATGGCTTCATGTACCCAGTGGCTAGTCCCCAACTTGTCCTTTTATGATTGGCACTTTACTTAGACTAGCAAAATAAGGTATAACATTTGCACACCCCCCCCCCCACTTACATTTTTTTTTAAAAGGTAAGATGGTGTGTGATAGACGTTTGAGCCTTCATTAAATGCTATCGTTCTTCCTTACCACATGTCAAGCGTAAATTTGAAATGTATCATCGATTTCAATTTTTGACGATGAATGCTCTCGTACGGATTAAATCCCATGTGGCCACATGTCAAATCTTTATACTCAAACGAATCGTCATCATAGCCAGACATTAATGCTTCCTCAATCGATAAAATTCAAATTCAGTTTGTTTTCTTCCTTTTACAATTTTTTTGCAAATGGCTTCTTCTTCTTCGACTCTTTCATTTGACTTTGCTAAGATGATCGATGCTCTGGATAATCTGGTCAACTTTTATACGAATGAGATGATGTTTACTAGTGAAGCCAAGGGTAAGAAGTATTATCATTTAGGTCCTTCGTTCCTTCCTGGAGTCAAGGCAAATAGTCTTTCTTCATTAAATTTATTATTCCCTATCTGTCCTAGTGAAGGGATACTCTTACGGGATGTTTCGCTTCCTGAACCTCAAAATGCTTTAAAACGCCCTAGATCTTGCCGACTCCACTCCTTGACTGGAAAATATGGTTCAAGCGTATGGAGGCCCAATTTAAAGATGAATGGGAGGAGATGGGTGTTTATGAATGCATTAAATTATCTACCATCTCTTACAAAGCAAACCCTGCACTTCTTTCTGCAAGTTCGATATTTTGGAGTAGATCTACTAATTCTTTCTTTTTCGGGAGTGGTCCGATGGGTCCCACGATTATGGACATCTGCGCATTCACCCATCTATTTTCCTTCGGCGACATCTTCTTTCCTAATTTGCTAAAGATGAAGAGCAAAGATTTACACCTCATGGCAACAAAGCATACTCTCTTTTCTTAATGAATTACAAGAAGAAAGAAGGCCCGATAGAATACGAAGAACTCAAAGCCTTTTTCTTGTTCTGGATCTGTCGGCATCTTTTATGTGTGAATGCTCTCAACGTTACACAGGAGTACATTGCCCTGGCTGAAGCACTCGCTCAAGACCGAAAGTTAGCCCTTGCCCCTTTTTTTTAGGGAACTTATACCGGAGCATGTATGATTTGACCACCAAAGGCGTTTTTATCACTATGGTGGGCCTTTATGGTTGGTCTAGATGTAGCTTGTTGAATACTTCAATTCTACCTTAGTTGATGGCCTTCCTTTGAATGAGGTTTATACTTCTTACGGCCATCACAACCTCAGGTATGAAACAAAAACACATGATTTTTCTGTATATTTGATCCATCTATTCTTCACTCTGAACGCAGACATGATTTCTCGCTTCTTCTCACCTTTCTACAAAAGGGAATTTAGCCCGGTATGCCTTATTAGTGTAGCCGATGCGGATGATCAAGTTACTATATCTTTAATAACTGAAGCTTGGGAGAGTTATTTGATCCCCAGAGATCTTCCAAATGGTGGTGTCATCGATTTGGGTACGAACGCCAAAGCCGGAGTCGAACAATACAATCTGAATCTATTTGCTCCGCAATGCAGCCTCATTCAGGGTATTCCGTGTCCTGGTACACAGAAGACTCTCAACCAGCCTCCTTACATTCATGAAATCCTTTATGACATTAAGGATAATCTTAGCCTTAACATTGTTGATGAAGACATCAAGGAAACCATTGAGCTTAAAGGATTCGTAGACCGACCGAGCGTCTTGGACGTCTTTTTTGAATGGTGGAATGAGTGTTACCAAAGGCTTATTCTTCAATCAACAGGAGTTATAACGGCCAAACTTGCCAAGTTGGTAGAGCCATCCAAGGTAAGACCCACTGTAAAGGAAAAGAGGATAATTAGATATGTTTTCGATGTACAGAGGATTTTTTAAGTCTAAGATGAATTTGAGCTAAAATGAAAGTTTTAAGCCCAAAAGAGATAAGCTTAAGAGGATTGAAGAACTAATGGTAGTAAAGAACAAAGATTGACGATAAAAAAAAGCTTAAGGCCAATTTGGTTCCACATATTAATTAATAGTATTAGATGGTATTGTATTAGAAATACCATGGTTTAGGCCTCAAGCGATGTTTGTTTTCTACCTTGGCTATTACACTTCTATGCTTTGGAAAATGAGCATGCACCATTGCTGCACAGTAAGGGATATGAAGAATCCCTCTCGACCATGGCTAGAGATTTTCTAAATCCGTCTAAGACACGGATCTATTCTATGTGAATTCCAAGAATAAGTGTGTTTACGTAGACAAGTTTTATGGGTCCCTGCATTATGTGTGGGATATATCCACACCATTAATCCATTTTTCGAGATCATTTTTTGGGCATTACCCAAAAAATTAGGCAAATCCAAAGCTCAAGTGGACCACACCACAAAAAGCAATGGGATTGAATGCCTATCATTGAAAATTTCTTGAGGGCCACGAAACTTTTAAATCAAGCTAATATTTGTGTTTTCCCTTCATCTAGGTCTATGTGACCTTATGAACAGGTTTAATGGAAAATAAACATCAAGGTGGGCCCTAGGAAGGTTCCAACAGTGAGTGTCATTATCCCCACTACTTTCTGTGGTGTGGTTCATTTAAGCTTTAGATTTGTTTCATTTTTTGGGCATATGCCATAAAATGATCTCGCAAAATGGATTGGTGGGGTCTGCAAAACTTGATGACATTAAGAAGCTAAAGGGCAGTGGTGTGTGACTTCGTACTTCTAAATATCCTTCAATCCTATTGTTTCCAAATGTGGTTTCAAACTAAAATCTTGATCAACATTTTCACCATTTTTATTCCAAACATGGAATAAGATATCTTTCAAACCTGAGATTTCAAGACAAACCCTAACACAAGGTCATTATTGCATCAAACCAATTCCGTCCCACCTAATCCCCCTTAATATCATGTGCCAAACATGCCCTTAAGTACTTTAGGAGAGAGTATGAAAATAGTGTGTTGAAAATAAGAAGAAATAGTAGATTTTGATCAACCAAGCAGAGATGTTGATCGAACGACAACCCTTTGATCAAAGTCGATTGATCGGTTGGATGTTTCGAAAATCAACTAATTCTTGTTGGACATATTTTGTTAAGTTCGGTCGATCGAAACTAGGAGTTTGATTGATCTAAATTTAGGTAACTTATAAAGAATACTTGCTGGACGTTTTCATGTGTGTTCGATCGACCGAGCAACTAAGTTTGATTGACCAAAGAGAGCTCGATGGTAATCGATCGATCGAGGATATCAATCGACAGCTTTACGGCAAATTGCGAAAGTGAGAAACTTGTTTTCAAATTTTAGTGGAATATTTCTAATGCGGTGTAAAGTCGGTTCTCAAAGTTATTTAAAAGACTCTAGGCTCATTTTTAGATATTACACGTAAAAGGGAGAGAGAGAGAGAGAGAGAGAGAGAGAGAGAGAGAGCTATAAAATTAATTTTACTGTTAAATTGTGATTGTGTTGATTAAATTCCTAGTTTGGAGAATGAATTGATCTGTAAAATCGATTGATCTATTGTTAACTTCGGGCACAATATATGCTTTTGATTCCCTGTGATTGATTTCCTAGATCTTCGTGAGAGATCAATATATCTTGAGTCATATACCTTGTTGGATGCTTGTGGTTGAATTTAAAGATTTATATTCCAATTAGAATGAATTGAAATATGATTCTAATTACTAATTAAGTTATATACTTGAGGAAGACGAATTGGTTTAAGAATTTGTTAATTGGGGATTCCTGGATCCTTAGTGCGTCATAATTATTATTTATACCTTTTTACTTTCTTTGGAAACCATAATCTTCAAACCAATTTAGTTCTAGTTGTATTCTCAAGCACATAGTCCCTATGGAATGATCTCGGTCTCACCGAGTTATTACTACATTACAGTCCTACGCTTGGGATTGTTTAACAATGAGTTAGGGTTTTGATCTAGGGTATGGGATTAGGGTTCGAATTAGGGTATGGGATTATGGTTAGGGTTTCCATTCAACTTGATTAACTTCTCAGCTTGGAGTGGGGGTGTCAATAGCGTTAATGTTGAAAGCGTAATCACAGTCATCCAAATAGTATTGGCTCACAGGATCAAACAGTGATTAATCTCTCATGCAAAGTAGGTTTGACTTATAAAGCAGTGTGAAGTTTACTCTCCCCTTCTCTTTTTTGTTTTTTTTTCCTAATTTTTCAGTATTCCTCCATTAAAATAAACCTATAGAAGCTACAACTATCTATTTTCTTACCTTTTATGCCAAGAGAAAGTCAGACACGAACATGATGAGTAAGTGGATACTAGTCTTTCATTGGGAAAAGATGATGCAAGAGAAGAGAAGAGAATGCCAGAGTGAGTAGAAGGAAGCACACTAGAGAAGACAAGGTAATCAGATTTTTGTTAGAAAAATGTCTAGGCCCACCGCAAGAGCTTTGCTTTGGAGATGAACCAGTTTTGATTTTCCCTCCCAAAAGTAAAAAATGACCTATTGGAGTACTTGTTGCCTGTGAACCTACTATATGTCTTTCATCATTTGATCGAAGCCCACTGTAAGGTATGTGGTCAATCCACGCCATCCATCCATTTTGGTTTTTAAAGTTAGGTTATGAGCAAAAATATCATATCCAACAAGAAATGGTGGATTTGAACTACCACTATTCAGAGCTTCTTGGAGGGCATGAAAGGTCTAGATCAAGCTGAAATTTGTGTCGTCCTACCATCGAGACCCCGTGGGACCTTTTGAACGATTTGGATGGCTTCAAGGACCAAAGGAAGGTTTCAATGGCCCAAGTGGAATATGACATGGGTTCGAGGCCTTGCCTCCTTGGTAGACTCTGTGGAGTTTCAACAAGGATCTCGGTTTCGAAACCCAACGGTAGTGAAATATCCACATTGTTGGTGGGTTTTTTGTGCGATTGACTGAGTGACTGGGTTGCATGACTAACCAAAAAAAAAGAAAATAGTAAAAAAAAAAATCTTCTGCACACACAATTAGAGGTGGGCACAAACCAAGCCAGCTCGAAAGCTCGGCTCAGATTGGTTCGAAAAAGCTCGGCTCGGATTGGTTCGAATGGAAGTTCAAACCAAACCAAGCCTCCAAGTCAAGCTCGTTTGAAAAAACAAACCAAACTCAAACTAGGGCAGTTCCGGCTCTGCTCGGCTCGGCTCGGCTCGGCTCGAAGCTCGATTTGATTCAGTTCGGTTTGATTCGGCTCGTAGATTATAAGCACACTGTTTCCTGTGGTGTGATCCACTTGTGCTTTGGATATAATTCCATTTTGGGATCATGTCCTAAAATGATATGTAAAACATATGGATGACATGGATAATACATAATACATATAAATGATGACATGGATAATAAATAATACATATACATGAATGCACATTGTTTCCTTGCACTTGTAAAATTATGCTTGTGTACTTTTGTTTGGAAAATACTCTTTGGAGGATGTTAAACATCATATAGTAAGATGTTAAACATCATATAGTAAGATATGTTTGTACTTTTCTTTTCTAACTTTTTAAATTCTTTCTATTTAAGTGAATAAGGAAAAAAAGAGCCACTGTCTGTTTGAACTCGGCCCGGCCCGGTTTGAAATTTTCAACCAAGCCGCTCCCGACTCGAACCAAATTTTTCTAGAGCAAACCAAACTCGAGCCATCTGGGTCGGCCCGAAACCCAAACCAAACCAATCCACAAACTGCGGTGGTCCAAAAACAAACCAAACCAAACTAGGGCTAACTCGACTCGGCCCGGATCGTTGCCCACCTCTACACACAATAGCCTTTAAAAAGTGCAAGGCTGGATGCCAGGGTGTTCGGGGCATTCCCACAAAATAAAAAAGCAGTCAAAAGATTTTTAAAAAAAATGATTTTGTAAAAGGGAGCTAAAATTGGGCCTACCAACCAACCTCGAGTCTGCTTAGAGAAAATTAAAAGACTGTTAGAAGTCTAAAAATAATTAATATGTTTTTTAGAATACCTAAAAAAAGAAAAACTTCAACTTTCTTAATCCAAACGACAAAAACGGCGTCATGAAAGATTAGCAAATCGATTATCATGTGCCACATTGATGGCTGCTCATCAATGATACGGAGGGTGGATGTTGGGCTGATGCAATGCAATTATTCATGAGACGCCTATGGAAAATATGAGACAGATCGAGAACTCAAGGGGCATGAGAGAAAACAGATGAGGATTGAACTTCTATCATTGGAGCATTCGTGGGGCTATAGTAGTTTTGGGTCAGACTAATAATTTTGTAGGAATAACCTTAGTAGTTATGAACTCTATGGATGACATATAAACATCACCATTGACCCAAGTTTCAGCGGTGGGGCATTTCCCCACCCACCCACCCACCACTTACTTTTGACATATAAACATCACCATTGACCCAGCTAGCTTCCCGTCTCAAAGGAAGCTCTTGAGAAAGGCATTGGCAAGCAAACCGCGTCCACACAAACCAAATTCATTCAAACGATACAAAAAGACAGGAGTGGATTAGGTGAGACCCCGGATCCAACAAGGTGGGTGGGACCCCTGACTGGAGAGATCATAGTGATGTATGTTTCTTAAATCCACACTGTCCAACCAGTTTGAAATATCATTGTCGGGAATAATCCAGAAAATGAAGCTGACTCAAATTTTAGGTGTACCACACCACAGGAAACAGTCCTGATTGAATCCCCAACACTAACAACTTGTGAGTTCCACCATTTATTTTCCATCCAACCTGTTGATAAGGTCACAAACACCTAGATGAAGAGATGTTGAACAAATATTTTGTGGCCTACTTTTTAATGGTCAATCACTATTGTTTCCTGTACTATGGTCCATCCGGGATTTGAAACTGCTTCATTTTTAAGACATTTTACTAAAATGAGATTTCAATATGTATGGACAGTGTGAATGTAGTCAAATACATCACATTGGGCCCCACAATAAGGATCCAATCCACCTCGGTGGTCTCGGGTCTCACCTAATCCGCTCCCATATAAAATAAAAGACAATGCCGTAGGCGAGGGTGTTACCTGCGCAAGAGCGGATTAGGTGAGACCCGGCCTCACCCAAGATGGTTCGGCGCTAACCATGGGGCCTACTTTGATATATTTATTATGTATCACCCTCCCTCCATTTTTCCATTATATCAGAAAGAATGCAGATCCAATCATCAGGTGGACTATAACATTGGAAACAGTGGTTATTGACCATTGATGGGCTATAAAAGTTCTAGATGAAGCTGATATTTGCTTTTTTCCCATTCAGTCAGGCTCATGTGACCTTATCAATAGATTAGATGGTAAATAAACACTACAGAGACATGAATGTGCCTCATAAGAAGTTTTTAATGGTAGGATGGTCAATCACCACTGTTTCTTATGGTATGGTCCACCTGATAATTGTATTTCTTCATTTTTGGGACAATGATCTAAGATTACCTGGGAAAAGGGATGGACAGATGGATACATAATACATAAGGTGGGCCCCAAAATACCCTTACGGTAAGGGCCGCACCGTCTTAGGTGCACCTGGGGTCTCACCTAATCCGCTCTCTGCGTGAGCAGGTCCGTCCGTCATCAGACAAATCACATGCATTTCAGACAAATCACATCAATGCATGTGCCGTATCCCAATAATCACTTGATTGAATACAAACTCCTATCAATGCATGATTGACATATGCAAGTTGAATGCAGACTCATGGTTGCAAGTAAACGGCCCACTTGATAAATGGGCCAGCCTGAAGTATTGTGTAAAAGTGGGTAGCCAATTAGGTGCAGCCCCGGCCTAACCTAAGAAGGTACGTCCCATCACATGGGATGAATTTATTCTATATCCAGGCGTCCATCAGTTTTTTCAGATTATCTTTGAACATAGCCCCAAAAATGAAGCCAATTCAATTCTCAGGTGGACCATATTATAGGAAACAGTATTGATTGTCCATTAGTGGGTCACAATTTTTTTTGATCAAGATGATATTTGTTTTCCCCTTCATCCAGTTTTATGTTACCTTATCAACGGATGCAAAATAAACAATAGTGAAACATTATGGTGGGCCCTAGTAAGTTTTTAATGGAAAGTTCAATCACAACTGATTCCCATGGTATGGTCCACCAAGTCTTGAATCTGCTTAACTTTTGGGTTTATGCTGTAAAATTATCTTGCAAAACTGGTGGACAAACCCTAAAATGATCTTGCAAAAAGCGTGGATTTAAAATTCATACATTAATGTTTCCCATGGTATGGTCCACCAGAGTCTTGAATCTACTTGATTTTTTTGTTCATGCCCTAAAATGATCTTGCAAACAGATGGACGGCATGGATTTAGAATGCATACATTAAGGTACGCCCCACAGCAAGGGCCGTGCCATCTCGTGTATGGCCGAGGTCACACCTAATCCGATTCCATAAAAGCGACTCGTACATATTGAGCATAGGTGCGGTTTTATGTGACTGTGATGTATTTTCCTTAAATCCACACTGTTCATCCATTTTTAAAGTTCATTTTAGTGCATTTTCCCAAAATTGAAGAGATCAAAGTGTTAGTTGGACCACACCAAAGGAAACAGTATTGATTGAATCCCTACCTTTAAACAAAATTCATGGGAGCCACCGGAATGTTTATTTGCAATCATACCTGTTGATAAGGTCACAAGTATCCAAATGAATAAACCATACAAATATAAGCTTGATCCAAAGCTTTTGTGGCCCACAAGAAGTTTTTAATGAACAATTACCACTGTTTCCTATACTTGGTCTACCTGAGATTTGGATATGCTCACTTTTTTCATGATGCCCTAAAATGAGTTTTCAAAACAGATCTATGGTGGAGATAAGGCACATATATAAGGTGGGCCCCACAGTCAAGGATATCCAATCCAGATCCACCGACAGCCGTACCATGCACGTGATGTTTGTTCATGGAGCTTCTGGAATAAGCGTGCCACATTTTCATATTCTTAAGAAGAAGATTTGATAATTGGTCAAGCGTGACAGATGATATGCGGGCACTAAAAAATTGTGCACATAACATAAAAGTAATTGAAATTGGACCGTCCACATTATGGGACCAAGCTTATTGTGAATATAGGTCCAAGGGACCTATTTTAGTGAATAACCATTTAATAATCATGAGTTAAGATAGTTGGCCCAATCTAATTTTGAAAATGTTCTCAACCGATTGTTTTTTCAAGGGAAACTAACCTTTTCCTAAAAGATAAAAAAGCCACTATCCACAGCCAATTGTCCATCTCAATTAGTGCTTTCTGGGAAGGGAGTATCAAAAATACATATATTTGTTTTCTTTAAAAAGTAATAAGTTAGAAAATTTTGAAGCCCACCTCATATGCTTAAGACATCCAACATGTCAAACATATACATCCACACAAGTTAACCATACTAACCTAAAATCTTCCTGATCGGAGCACATGAATTTTGATATTTTCGAGTAATATATATATATATATATATATATATATATATTATATATATATATATATATATATTATATATGAGTCACTCTCAAGTCCAACCGGTTGGACCACATTTTGCAGTCCACCCAGTTGATTTCTCTAAACCTCTTAAGTGCTTGTGACATCCGATCCTCCTAGTAGGTTGGCCCCACCATGATGATCTTCTAATGCAAAAATCAGCCTTATCCAATCATTATGTCAGCTACAATATAGAAAATAGTATATAGCCATTGATTAATATCAAAATTTTAGTGTGGTACACTGGGTTAGTGGATGAAGTTGATTTTTGTATGAATTGTTCTTCATGGTGGGGCCAACCTATTTGGAGGATTGGATGTTACCAGAGCTTAACAGATGGGAGTAATCCACTGGGTGGACGCAAACTGTGGTCCAACCGGTTGGACTTGAGAGTGCCTCTATATATGTGTGTGTGTGTGTGCGCCGTGTGTGGTGTGTTTGTTGTAGCCCACGTTTATTTAGATCAATTAAATGTTTTATTATTGTGAATATCAGGGCAAATTACATCTATGACAAGTTGGATATAGAATAAATCTTACATGTTCCTCATAATTTTTAGACAATAGAGATTGTGGTAATTTCTTCTCAAAAAGTACTTTCCTGACATTCCGGTAGGTAGAGGTTGTCATTGGGTGTATGAATATTCATGGACATTGACGTCGGATGCCGGACTCATCTGACTATTGGGGTGCGCCGCCCTGAACCCTAGACATTAGATATTACTCTTATAGGGCATGATGCTTGATATGTACGCACTAAAGTTTTTTTAAAACACCCGATTGCTAGCTCATGCGTAACTCGTGGATCTTATGTCACTGATTGAGTTACAGACACTCAGGTTGATGGAACAACCTTACCCTCTAATTTGTGAACATATATTTATTGAAATCTAACTGTTAGATGATTTTCTAATGCATGGTGATGATGGGTCAGAAATCATATGAAAAATCACTTTTGACAGGTCTAAACCGTTAATCATGTGCCTCATCCCTCCAAAATGGTAACATCCTTGGAATCCCGTTTCTTTGTCCACCTTAAAGGTGGCATGATGTTGGTTGGGAAAAATTAGATAGTTATAAAGTTTCATCAGTTCCAAGAATAGGCAAACACTTGAGTTACGGACTTTTGAAAAATGGTAAAATAAAGTCAAATAAAGAAATTTAAATGCTAACTTTTAATGAATTTATTCCTTTGGGTGGTTTGGTCTAATTAGATTAAAATGTGAGTGGCTTTTCATGGAAATCCCATAAATTACCTTGAGTGGATTAAGTGTTAACCTTACTGTGGGTCCCACCTTAATGATTTGTTCGTATATCCATACCGTCCATCCATTTTTCCAGCCCATGTTAGGACAAGGTCCCAAAATTAAGCAGATTCAAATCTCGGGGGTCCACACCATAAGAAACAGTGGTAATTGAACGGTCACCATTAAAAACCCTCCTAAGACCCACCGTAATGTTAATTTTCCATCCAAGCTGTTGATGAGGTCAACCAAACTGGATGTAGGGAAAAAAAAACAAATCTAGTCTTGATCCAAATCTTTTGTCGCCCATAAAAAGCTTTTAATTGTCATTCACCACTGTTTCCAGTGGTGAGGTCCACCTGAGATTTGGATCTTCTTTATTTTGGGGTCACATCCTAAAATGAGCTGGAAAAGCGGATGGATGGTGTGGATATACAAAAAAAAAAAAAAAAAAATCATCTAAGGTGAGCCCCACACGGTAAGGGTAATCTGCTCCCTACAGATGCGTGGGCAGTGGCTGCCCTCTTTCCTCGGTGTTTCCCTTTCCTGACCTACTGAAGTATTGTACAATGCTAGACCACAGGATTGTAGACAGAGAAGATGGTGTACTTGTATATACGGCTGCAGCGTGTATGGCTATAACCGTATGTCAACGTTTATACACACCTCAAAGACAATGAAAGTAGCAGAGGAAGGAAAGTAGTAAAGAGGTTTTGAAATTGGACCAAAATCCAAATAAAGTGTGGTATCATATGATACTCGGGCAAGGTATAATGCTCAATACGCAGGTAGTAATAAATTATACCCGTGACATACATTACCTTAAATTAGAATGGGAAATTTGTGGGACCCAGCGTCTCCATCCTCTAATTTGTGGACACTTGTTCGTTGAAACATATAGGACCATCTGGCAGAGTGGCTTGTGTATCGTCTATCACACTACGGGCAGAGTACCAAGTTTTTTCTCATAAAAATAGACAAGGAAGAAAGGCTTTACGGTCCGTTGGGCCAGGGAATACCTAATTAGACCAATCACGATTAGGTAGGATCCGGTGCCAAAGGAAACCTAGTACTACACTAGACATCTCCTCAAATGTAGGTAGGTAATGGAACAATAACCCGATGGGGTACCTGACCCAACCCATTAGACCCGACCCTTTGTTAAATGGTATGATCTAGGTCCAGGAACAGACCAGTTGCTAAATGGGTCTAGGTATGGTTTCCTTTATATTAGGCCTGACCCGACCCAATTCGAACTCATTAGCAAATGGACAGGTTTGTTCTATGGTTACAAGGGACCCATTAGGCCTAGACCCATCCAACACCCAGTTTTTAACCTGCAAAATACTTGGCATACCAAGTTCAGACCAGACCCTTTAGACCCAACCAATTTAGAAAATGGGCTGGTCTGGTTTTGGCAAACCCACCTCAGAACCGACCATTTACAAGCCCTAAATCTAGGCATGTTGATAAGACTACTTGCGGGAGTAGGATTTCACAACGTCACCTCATGCACCATCTTGGCACTTGAGCATGTGATCAGGCCCACTCATCAAAAGGCCCCACCGTGTATGTCAAGGAAGCAGATTGTGTACTACCCCACCGATACCTAGGTAGAGACGGACAGTCCTGGAAGGGGCTCTATGGGGCTCACCGTACGTGATATATGCCATTTTATCCACATAGTCCATCCATTCTGACATATCATTTTTAAAGCATATAAGCCCAAAAATGAGTTAAATCAAAGTCTTGACCGTAACCCATTACAGGAGCAGTAGTGGGGGTGGAATTCCTTCCCTTGAGAACATCATGGGGCCACAAAAGTTTTTATGTTTTTCCTTCATCTAGGTCCATTTGGCCTTATGAACAGGTTGGATGGTAAATAAACATCACGGTGGGCCTTATGAAAGTTTCGACAGTGGACGTCATTGTCACCACTGCTTCCTGTGGCGTGGTCCACTCAAGAATTCGATCTGCCTCCTTTTCGGGCTCATGCCCTAAAATGATATGTCAAAATGGATAGACAACGTGTATGGATAAAATACAAACATCACATGTGGGTAGAGGTGGGCAACGATATTGGCCGAGCTGAGTTAGCCCTACTTTGGTTTTGGTCATTTTTGTGCCACCCTAGTTTGTGGATAGACTTGGGTTTGGGTTTTGAGCCACATGGAATTTAGTTTGCTCCAAAAAAATCTAGTTCAGGCCATGATCAATTTGGTTGAAAAATTCAAACCGGGCTTAGCCGAGTTCGAATAAGTGACGGCGTTTTTGTTTGTTTGTTTAAATAGAAAAGAACTTAAAAAGTTAGAAGAGCTTAACTACTACGCTTGGTTTGGTTTGAACTTCTATTTGAACCAATCCCTGAGCTGAGCTTTTTCAAAACCAATCCGAGCTGAGCTTTCGAGCTAGCTTGGTTTGTGCCAACTCTACATGTGGGCTCCACATAGCCCCTATCAAGACAATTCATCTCTAGGTATGGTGTGGTAGCACACAATCAACGTATGTCTGGCTACCTGAAAACCTAGCCATTCAGTTCAATGAATAGCCACAATTTTAACTGTCTAATGACAACCGTTCATAAATCTTGCTTGGCTGGTGTGCAGGTGTTACCCATACAATGGGTCCTGACATTTTTTCAGGAAGGTAGGAATTCAACACCAAATAGTAATACTGACATTCGTACAAACACAATAAAAATTCGGCCCATCATCATACATATAAGACAGGGAAGCGGATTGCGTCCTGAGTAACTCCGTGCGCTAGCATGTGGTGTAAACTCTGTGGGGCCCACAGTGATTTACATATTTTATTCACTCCGTCCATCCATCTTAACAGAAATTTTAGGTATGTTGTAAAAAATGAAGCATATCAAAATCTAAAGTGGACCACACCACAAGAAAAGTGTGAACTGAATGTCTACCATCCTCGTGGACTAAATGTCTACCATTGAAAAATTCTCGGAGGACATAGAAGTTTTGGATCAAGCTGATATTTGTGTTTTCCCTTCATCCATACCCATGTGATCTTATGAACAGGTTGGATGACAAATAAACATCACTGTAGGGCCTGGGAAGGTTTCAATGGTGGAATTATTCCCACTGTTTCCGTGGCATAGTCCACTTGAGATTTGGATATGCTTAAATTTTGGGCTCAACCACTAAAATGAGCTGATAAAACATATGGACGGAATAGATAAAGCACATACATTCTAGGTGGGCCCAACTGAGTTTACTTCGCAATCCGATTCCATAAGACAGCTTTGTTGTTTTCTCTATTAAAGAGTGCGCCACCCAAAAAAGATTCCCCCACCAAACCCACCTTGCCCGTCCTCTATATTCAATACAACCTTTTATTTTGCACACGCGCGTACCCAGACAAGCTGATGGACAGTTAATTACTGTCCACCCCCTCGGATAACTTTCAACATAGCACATGTGTGCAATATCCGACCCATCTAATAGGTTGCACCCACCATGAGGATCATCTTCTGTCAATTTCATCCCCATCCACTCATCAAGTGGACAACAATTGTATTTTAATATAGAAGCTGCATGGTGTGGCCCACTTTTTTTTGCCAAGAAATCGTGATGCCTTGCATAAAAACAGCACATGTGCAAATCATCCCTCATCTCCAAATAATCGTGCATGCAGGATTGTACGTTCAGTTACAAAAATCTCACTAGTTAATCAGTGGGCCCCACCTGAAAATGTTTATGCTCGGTGGTAGACTCACGAGAGTTTCCACACATGTGATGAAAAAGGAGCGTGGATTGCGGGGAGTCGATTAGGTGTGGACTGGCCTCACTGAGGACAGTGCTTCCCTTACTGTGGGGCTCACCTTGATGTATGTACTCTATATCCACACTGTCTACCTTTTATTCCAGGTCATTTTAAGCTATAAGCCCAAAAATAAAAGAGATTCAAATCTCATGTGGGTTATAACATAAGAAACAGTGGTAATTAGCCATTAAAAAACATTTTCTGGAACACAAAAGTTTTGGACCAACGATATATTTATTTTTTCCTTCTTTATCCAAGTTTTTGTGATGTTGTCAATGGGTTAGATGGTAATAAACATTATGGAAACATTAATGTAGGCCCTAAGAAGTTATGAATGGGGTAGGATTAAATCATGTGGTTGGAAACTGGTGGTGTGTCATCCGTCACACTCGACTCGAGTATCGAAAAGTCATGCTAATATTTTAATGCCGTGTGTTGACTGGAAGCCAATGGAAGTCATGTATGTGCAGCCGATGGAAGTCATATAGATAGTCTGAGGAAGCTCCCTCGAAGGTCCACTTTCCTGCTGGCAAAAGAAGATAAATGATCATGCTCGGTGGGGCCGCAGCAACTCAGCTCTGATCCCGATCCGGCAAGGTAGGTGGGACCCTGACTGTGAGGCCCACCTTAATGTTGTATATTATCTATACCCTTTATCCGTTTTGCCACCTCATCCAAGGGCATGGGCGTAGAAAAGAAGCAAATCCAAATCTGAAATGGACCACACCACAAGAAACAGTGGTAATTGATCATTAAAAACTTTTCTGTGAGGCACAAAAGTTTTGGTAATTGATCATTAAAATCTTTTTTGTGGGCCATAAAAGTTTTGGATCAATCTAATATTTGTGTTTTCCTTTCATCCAGGTCCGTGTGGCCTGATCAACAGGTTGGATGGGAAATGAACATCAACGTGGACCTTAGGAAGTTTTTAATGGCGGTCGTTCAATGACCACTATTTTTTGTGGTGTGGACCACCTGAGATTTGAATCTGCTTCAAATTTTTTGGCCCATGCAATGCCGTTCAATCCAATGGTCAAATAATAATCACACAATTTTACTTATTGGGCCCAGGCTGCTCAGTGGTAGATAGGGTGTGGTTCAACACTGAGCCCATCTTACCATTTGGTAGGGAAAAAAAAACCTGTACCTTTCGTTCATAATACATTTAAATTTGGCTTACCTATATGCCACTTGCGCATTTGAACAGTGCGCTGATCAATAAATTAGGTGGGCCGTACACTTTGTAAAATTTTACCTACACCATCTTAAATCGTGTGATCAAAATGAGCCACAACTGTTTCTAATCAGATTCACGTTCTCAGTTTACAACAATATCCATCTGAAAAATCATTTCAACGGTTTAGATCTGCGCATTTCTACAGCAGGTGTATGGTACAAACTGACTAGTCATGAAAAAATTGGAGACTGGATCCGGTGATCTAGTGTTACCTGGGTAACATGCAGTGAGTGTTTCGGTACCCCGACCCGGCCTGGCCTGTAGCACACCCAAGATGCTATCATGGTGTCTCGAACCTAAGACATGCGGGTTGTCAAACTTGGACACAGCGAGGAAACAGGCTGTTTACTGTTCACTGCCTATCGTGCCCACTGCCTTCCATCATTTATACTAGCTCATTTTAAAGAATTCTACAATTGAAGGAAGTCCAAATCTTAAGTGGACCACGTGGGCCCTACATAAAGAACGGTGCAAATGGCCCACATCCAAGGTAGGCCCACACAATGAATAATCCACACCAAAGGTTGGCCCCAAATGATGGATGGTGTCTGTGCAGGGACCAAATAGACTTGAAGAATGATGTTGGAAACAAACATGTTTTTCTACTTTTTGGTTGATAAGCATGTTGTTAACCAAACATACTTATTCGCTAATTAAGTAGAAACCAACATAAGTTACTTATTTGGCAAGTAGCTTATCTTAAGTAACTTACAATTCAAACAGTCCCTAAGGGGCCGTTTGGATACAGCTAAATAAGTTACGCTTTAGCTGATGGCGGTCATTAAGGTACTTATTTAGATAAGTTTGGTTAAGTGTGTGTTATAAGTTACTTTTTCACCGAACAAGGCTCTGGTATTTCAGTTTTTTTATTTTTTTATTTTTTATTTTTTTATTTTTTTTATTTTTATATAGCTTTCCAGCTGCTGAAAAGTGGAGAGGAGATGATCATTCCTTTCCATGCTTGGTAGAATCACGGTACAATTCGTGAAATGGAGAAATGGATTCGAGTTTGGCATAAGTAGGGCCAATATGATGGACGGTCCACATTAAAAGTGGGCTCCACATTATGGGCGTGTTTGGTGCATGGTAGTAGAAGGGATTAGATGGGATAGACTTCCAAATCCTACGTTTTAATCCTATATGTGTGTTTGGTAAGGCAGACTGGCGCTGATCGTTCAAAGCTTTGGAAACCACACCTAATCCATCAAAGATTGAAGAGGATCTCATGTATCCATTCGGATTTGCAACATCCAGCGCCATATCCGTCAAACGAACGTTCATCCAGGAAATTTTGGTGACGTATTGTGTGGCATGCAACCATGACGAATGTGTTGTATCCACACCATCCATCCATTTTACAATATCATTTTACCACGTGTGCCCAAAAAGAGATAGATCTGATGATCAAGTGGACCACACCTCAAAAGACAGTGGAGATTTGATGTTTACCATTGAAAACGGCTTGGGGGCCACATAAGGTTTGGGTCATTCTGATGTTTGTTTTTTCCCTTCATCCAGATCTTTGTGACCTCATGAACAGGTTGGATGACAAATAAACATCATGGTGGGCCCTATTATGGTTTCAACGGTTGGAATCGTTGTTCCCGTTGCTTTATGTCGTGTGGTCCACTTGAGCTTTGGATCTGACACATTTTTTTTCTCATTACCTAAACAGATCTCTCCAAATGGATGGACGGTGTAGATATAGCACATGCATAATAGTGGGGCCCATAGAACTTGGTGACGTAACACACCACAGAGGTAGGTGGTGTGCCGCACTCACGGAATCAGTTTTCAAAATCATCCAAACGGGTATCCGTATTACCTCAGGATAACATTCTGAAACCATACATCCCAAACAAAGAGGCGTGATTCAGTGTGTTACGCTGATCCACCGACAACCCCCGACACTACCTAATCATTTTCTTCATTGCAATTCCATCCCATGTAATCCCACTTAACTCCGTGCACCAAAACACGCCCTAAAATTTGCTGAAGCCCCACTGCGATATGTTGAGTTGCCGCCCAACCTGCCGATGTAGGCCATGTATGACGACCCACGTATCATCTTGGTCCAAAGTTTTCATAGCCTACCTCTGTTAGCAGTGGGATAATTACATTGCCGTGGAAACCTCCCTGGGTCCACCATGGTACGTGTGTTTTATATCCACGCAATGGATCAGTTTTTAACAGCCCACTTTGGAGTGGGCCCGCTGATCTGTGGGGCCCCACATGGTGTGCGCATGAAATCCACACCATCCATCCATCTTGCCATGATATTTTGCCACCGTTGTGGGGACACGCTGTGAAAACAGCATGCGCAAGCAAAAAAATAAAAATTAAATTAAACCTGATCAAATATCAAACAGGCCTAGCCGTATGAAGGATGGTTTTAAGAGCCATTTTACATGGTAAAAAGAAAAAAAAAACACGATGGAAGTGACTTGTTAATATTGGGAACCAAACATGCTTATTTGCTTTTTAGCTGATAATTATGTCATTTACCAAACATATTTATCTGCTTAATAAGTAAAAAAATAAGATAAGTAGCTTATCTAAAAAGTAGCTTATCTTAAGTAACTTAGGCCTTGTTTGGTAAAACTTAATTTCAGCGCTTAATGCTGAAATAGGTATTTTCAGTGATTTTCGTAATTCGGATCGTTTAGTAAATCTCAAAATTTAAGTGCTTAATTTGGATTTTCACTGAAAAATGGGTTAATTTTTAAACTTTCCCCCTTTGACTTAACGCGTTCAAATTGCGTAGCTACTGTGTTTACCTAGCAAAGTTCTATGGCCTCATCATGGTGCATGCATTTTATATTCAACACGTTCATCAATTTTACTACATTATTTTAATGTATGAGCCAGAAAATGATACTAAACCCAAAGCTCAAGTGGACCACACCACGTAAAGCTGTTGGGGCAATGCCCACCATTAAAACCTTCTTAGGGACCTCCATGGTGTTTTTATGCCATCCAACCTGTTCATAAGGTCACACAAACTTGGATGAAGGGAAAACACAAATATCAGCTTGATCCTAAACTTTTGTGGCCCCAAGAAGTTTTCAATTGTCGCGGTTCAATCTCCTTCAATTTCTGTGTTGTGGTCAACTTGAGCTTTGGGTATACCACATTTTTAAGCTCATGGCCTAAATTAATATGATAAAACATATGAAGGGTGTAGATATTCCATCCTGATGGGGCCATAGAACTTTGTTACATGAACACAATACTCACAAGGTCTCATTATGTCAAGCAATCTCGTTTCCCTCTACATGCGGTTTTCACGCAAAAGCCTTTGCAGGAAGTCCTAAAGTTAGGTGAGCTAACCAAGATGTTTATGAGAAATCCACCCAGGCCATCTGTTTTGTTGGATCATTTTAGGACATGAGAGAAAAGATGAGGCGTATCACAAACTCAAGTGGGTCGCACAACAGGAAATAGTGGGTAGGAAATTTCTACCATTGAAACTTTCCAAGGGTCCACCTCGATGTTTATATGCCATCCATTCCGTTCATAAGTTATTCTTACTGGGATGAACTGAAAACACAAAATAGTAGCCTAATTCAAAACTTTTGTGGCCCCAAAAAGTTTCGGCAGTGTACGCTCAATCCTTACTATTTCCTATCATGTGGCCCATTTGAGTTTTTGATCTGCCTCATCTTTGGTCCCATGTCCTAAAATTATCTGGAAAAACATATGGATGAGGTGGATTTATTAAAAACCATCTTTAAGGGTCATAATCTTTAAAAAAAATTATGCTTGAAATATATATATATATATATATATATATATATATATATATATATATATATATATATATATATATATGTCATGGCATATTTTGTCTTATAATCTACAAAAGATAGAAATTGAAATAATAAGGGTAAATATGACAAATTGTCAATTTTAAGACATATATAAAGTATGCTAACCAAACAAATTTTCTAGTACTTATAAGTACTAAAATTCAGCGGTTTAAGTTTTCAGTACTTATATTAATTTCAGACCTTATTTTTTAGTTTACCAAACACACCTTACAATCCAAACCGGGCCTTAGATTACAAACTACTTTTCAACAGAGCTCTATTCACCAACGCAACATCTCGGGCTTTATTCACCAACGCAACATCCCTCTGGGCATGCACATGAAATCTTGAACTCCGAACTATCGTAACCATTCAGAAGCGAAAGGTACATCCTTAGTTCATGTGCTTGGCACGGAGTGACTTTGCCCGTTGCATCCAGCATCAATTCCGTGCCCACATGTTTGTACAGAAGGCTCTCCATTTTCAATTTTTTCACCATCTTGTTGAGCACCTCGTCGACTATCCAGTTTTTCCCAAACTTTCTCCCAAGAATGTCCTTGATAAGGCTCCCAGGTATCATCGTGACCATATCTTTCTTCATCATGACCCGCAGTATCTTCACATTCATTTCGTTGAGTTTGTCTCTAAATGCAATGTTACCGACTCGTGGGGCCCCAAAAGTGATGACGCTGATGGGAAGGCCATTGTGGGAGGAGGCAGCTTCGTAAGCGTTGAGGAGAGCTAAGGCCCCACCTAAGCTGTGGCCAGTGATGGTGAGGCTCACCTCTTCACCCTTCTTTTTGTACAACTTTACAAGCCTTTCCACTTCTCCCATCACTTGTTCTGATGCACTACTTGGCGTGTTGTACCTAGATGAGTCATCACTCTTGGATTTGTAGATGCTATGGAATCCGTGTGCCACCCTCACCTTTCCCAACGCAATGGTCGTCTGGTAAGCTTGAAGGTTCCTAAACCACTCCACAAATTTCATGGTCCCACGCCATGCCACAACAATATCCCTACGTCCAATCTGGCGGGACCTATTGTCGTTGCTAACTGCTACATAGCCAATCAAATTTGAATCCCTTTTCTGCTTTCTGGCCCATTTGCCCATCCAACTGCGAACCCATTTGCCTACTCCGCTGGGCCAGTCAATGTCTGCATCGATCTTTGGGTCATTTCATAACCATGCTGGAGGTGTAATCGCTTCCAGAGCACCTGCAGATGGTTCCGACACCTCTCACAAGATGAGTCGAACTTGAAAGCCATAGTCGCAGCATGTGCTAATACTCCATAAAGTTTGATCTCCTGCTCGAGCCACGGGTCTAGTTGACCTTGAATCAGTTGCGTCCAACCAGATGGACTGTGTATCTCGCGCCATTTTGCAAGGCTGTCTTCCATGGGAGACGATGACGTTGGAGCCGTTGAAGTATCCATGTTTGGGAGATGTAGTGGGCCGGTGATCTGGGGCCGGCGTTGTTGGAGATGTGCTTAAATGGAGATTAGTGAGATTTGAGAATAATTGAGGGAGATGGAGATGCTGATGTCTCTAGTGATTCAATCAGGTGGGTTGAACTGGACGGGCTGTGAATCTAGTGCGAGTTTGGAGATGTAGGGTCCGGCACGGTTGAAGAGGTACCTAACTCCAGATGGGTGAGATTTGAAAATAATCGGAGGAGATGGAGGCCCTGATGCTAATGTGGATCAAAAGAGGAGATCACCGGAGTGGTGCGGATCCCTCAGCAGGCCTGGTTCTTGCGGTGATCATTGTTGAGAGTATGTTTGCCGGTCTCAGAATTTTGCTACACCCACGGCTTGGTAGCAAAATTCTTCTCGAAATGAGTTTTCTTGGTACCTATTTTGCTACACCCACGGCTTGGTAGCAAAATTCTTCTCAAAATTTTTCTCACACCCACGAGTTAGCTACGCTGGCTCCACCGGGTGTAGGAATGACCACACCATGATGTATGTAATGTATCCACACCGTCCATTCATTTTACGAGATCATTTTAAGGAATTATACCAAAAATAAGGTAGATCCGAAGCTTAAGAGCCCCCCAAGAATTATTTAATGGTTAGAGTTCAATCCCCGCTATTTTCTCTGGTGGGTTCACTTGAGCTTTGGATCTGCATTTTTTTTTTTTTTGTGTCATGCCATAAAATGATCTCGCCAAATGGATGGACGGCGTCAAATGTCATATTTGCTACACCCACGAGTTAGCTACGCTAGCTACACCGGGTGTAGAATGACCACACCATGATGTAGAATGACTACACCACCACGACTCGTGGGTGTAGAAATTCTAGAATGACCACACCATGATGTAGAATGACCACACCACCATGACTCGTGGGTGTAGAAATTCTAGCCCCGTTGCTTCCACGAAATTCTAGCCCCGTTGCTTCTCGTTAGTCCACACATCAAAGCGTGCTACACAACATGACTTTTGACGCGTGTAACTTCTCGTGGGTGTAGAAATTCTAGAATGACCACACCATGATGTAGAATGACCACACCACCATGACTCGTGGGTGTAGAAATTCTAGCCCCGTTGCTTCCACGAAATTCTAGCCCCGTTGCTTCTCGTTAGTCCACACATCAAAGCGTGCTACACAACATGACTTTTGACGCGTGTAACTTCTTTGGGTCCCAAATTGATTTGTGTTTCATATCCACACCGTCCATCAATTTTTTCAGATGATTCTAGAGCATGGGCCCAAAACTAAGGCATATCCAAAGCTCAGGTAAACCACGTCAAAGAAAATAGCGGATATTGAATGGAAACCGTTGACACCTTCTTAGGGTCTACTGATTACGTTTATTGCTATCTAACGTCTTAATAATCTTACACATACCTTCATGAAAGGAAAACACAAATATAAGCTTGATGAGAGCCTCCTATGGTCTCAAGAAGTTTTCAACGATGGGCAGGTGTTCAATTCATATTGTTTCTGTAATATGGCCCGGTTGAGCTTCGTTCTGCCTCATTTTTTTGTCTAGTTCCATAAAATAGTATGAAAAAATGTCCGGATGGTGTGGATATGATAAATACATCATAATAGGGCCCACTGAAGTTTCACATGTAAATACTTCTAGCTTTCTCTAATGGGAATGCTATGCACCATGGGAGCATATTAGGTGAGACCTCAGCCTCACCCGCGGCCCTTACAGTGGTGCCACCTCGTCCATCCATTTTTCCAGATTATTTTAAATAATTATCCAAAAAAATGAAACAGTGGTGGCTTACCATTACCAATGCCATAGAAACAGTGGTGACTTACCGATACGGGCCAAAAAAGTTTTGGATCAAGCTGATATATGTTTTTCCTCTTCATCTAAGCTTATGTGAACTTATCAATAGATTGGATGTCAAATAAAAACCATAGAAACATTAAGGTGATCCATAAGAAGTTTTTAACAGTAGAGTGTTCAATCGTCACTTTTTCCTAGAGTATGGTCCACCTTATAATTGGATATTCTTAAATTTTAGTAGAATGCTCTAAAATGATATGGAAATTCGGATGGACGGAGTGGATATAGAATAAAAAAATCAAGGTAGGCCCCACGGTAAGGGTTGCACCGCCTTGGGTGATGCCCAGTCTCACCTAATCTGCTCCCCTGTATCACACAGCAAGCACAGGAGGTGTGAAACTTACCTGGGCTCTGCCATGATGTATTTGTTAGATCCACACGGTCAATTCATTTTTTAAGATCATTATAGGCTATGAACCCAAAAACAGTGAAGATTCAAAGTTAAAATGGACCACATCATTGAGGACAGTAGGAATTGATGCTACCATTGAAAACTTCTTGGGGCCACAGAATGCTCTTATCAAGCTGATATTTTTATTTTAAATTCATCTATGCATGTGTGATCTTATGAATAGGCCAGATGGAAAATACGATGTTGGCCCTAGTAAAGTTTCCACGGAAGTTTATTAAATCCCCACTGCATTGCTTTAAGTGGTGTGATCCACTTGATGCTTGGATGTAACTCGTTTTTGGGATTGTGCTATAGATTTATGTAGTGTACGTGATCCACTTGAAAGTTCTCACATACAAACCTTGCTACTATTCAACGCTAGTTGTAGCGGTTTCTTTGAAAGTTCTTACGTCCGATATATATATATATATATATATATATATATATATATATATATATATATATATATATATATATATATATATATATTCACCGTTTTCACTTCCAGAAATCCAAGAAGCTCTCAAAATTTCAATGGCCCGCCAAACAAAATCTAAGAGATCTTCTAAAGCTCCCATCTGGAGTGCAACCAGGACCGCCATCCATCTTCATGATCAGCCCACACCCAACGGTGATCACAGCAAGAACAAGCCCTCCAAGGGATCCGCGCCACTCTCGCGACAGCCGTTGATCTACATAGATATCGAGGAATTCAGCTCTCCCAATTTCTCTCCAATATCACCGATCTACATCTAGACGCCCCACCAAGCGCTGGACCCCAGACCACTGGCCCTCCACATCTCCAATATGTGGCGGGTCTGATGACTCCGATGACGTCGCCCAAGGAAGATAGACCTGCGAAATGGCAGGAGATCCACAATTTTTCCCCACTGGACCCACCTTATCGACCCACTACACCCATGGCTCTAGAGGTGGCAATGGGTCGGGTCAGGTCGGGTTCGGGTCGGGTCAAGTTCGGGTCGGGTCATTTCCACCTCAATCGTAACCCGACCCAAATTGAATTCGAGTTGGATTTTCCTGACCCTTACCCAACCCAATTAAACCGGGTCGGGTCGGGTTGACCACATTTTAATGATCAACTAACTAATTTGTGGATTAAACTAGATGTATATAACACTAGTGTTCAATTGAAAACCAAACCATGTATGTTTAATACGTACATAAGATATATATATATATATATATATATATATATATATATATATATATATATATATATATATATATATATATATATATATATATATATATATATATATATATATGGAAAGTGTATTATATGCGCTGTGTGGGCCCCACTGTGATGTGTAATGGCATCCACACCATGCATTTGGTGGGTCCCCATTGGGTATGGTATATCCAAAAAATCAGTCTGTATCCGGAACTCAAGTGGGCCATAACAATTGAAACAATGTAAAGTCATGCCTACAACATCTAAAAGCACTTGTTGGGGCCCATTTGAGTTTTGGATATGGTTGAAACTTGGTGTGACCTCTTTTTTAAGTGGGACACGCACAATGGATGGGCTGGATTTCTCAACCACACCTCAGTCGATCTTATAAATGATCATAAAAGTTTCAATGGGTGGATATCACTCTTAACTGTTGTCTATGGTGTGGCCCACCCAAGTCATGGATTGGACTGAGTTTTGGGCCCATAGCCCACTACGGAATGGTGCATCTGATTGATGGTGAGGATGCCCATTACACATCACAGTGGGGCCCACATAGCCCATGAGGTCGACAGCGCATATATATATATATATATATATATATATATATATATATATATATATATATATATATATATATATATATATATATAACCAAGGCTTTTTTATAGAGTATTTCTATTACACAAATACTGGATGAGAAAAATAAATAGATAGAATGAAGTATAGATTTAAAGCATACTTCTTTAAGCATCAACGTCGTTAGAGTGATGGGACGGCATGGATGAAACATATAGCGCCGCTTGTTCTCTCTATCTCATGTGGCTGAACGAAACCCTCTCTTTACAACCAATGTAAGGGTTTTAGAAATAGAGAATTTATAATGGCTTTTTTTAAATGCATCGACATAGAATGTTTCTTGATACTCTTGCATGTAAAACTTTTGAATTTGACATTTAATATTTCATCCAAACCATCCAATTAATGTCCAACAATTTTATTTTATTTTTTGACCATTGGATCAAATCAACAAGACCATTTGACATTTAATTTTTTAAATAGTTAAATTATGGACACAATTATTAAAATGGAACCATTTGATCCTTTCATTTTAACTGTCCAATAAATTTCTATCAACAATAAAATAAATATAACCATTAAGATAATTTTATTAATTTATTTTATGGACCATTAGCTACCATTTCAATTCTCCAGTAGATGAGCACTATAAATAAATGAAAAAATCTCATGATATTTTAGTTCTACATGTTATAAAATGTGATCATTGGGTGTGTCCATGTTTATTAAATTGCCTGACATGTGACCATTCCCAACAGGGTGTGTGAGAAAAAAAAAACTATTTATTATTTAACTAATAAGAAAATTAATATATAATAGTCTACTTAACCCCCATATGATTCGGGTCGGGTCGGGTCGGGTCACCTTTAACCCTAACCCGACCCATAAAAATTCGGGTTGGGTCGGGTCGGGTCGGGTCAACCCAAAAATTGAATTCGGGTCAAAATTTTCAACCCTAAACTAGAAAAAACCGGGTCGGGTCGGGTCGGGTTAGCGGGTCGGGTCAAATTTTGCCAGGTCTACATGGCTTCGACGGGAGATAGTGAAGTATGGGGAATTTGCACAAGCCACCTACGATGCTTTCGACTTCGACTCATTCTCGGTGTATCGTGGGAGCTGCCGGTATGGTCCACAGAGACTCTTCAAGCAATTAGGCCTCACTAAACATGGTAATGAAGTGACCAAGTACATCTATGCCATGGCCCACATTGACTTGCCCCATTGGATCGAATGGTCCAATTTGGCAGATGTATGGAGCAAGGATTCCAATTGGATGGGCTATGTAGCAGTCAGCAATAATGATGAGTCACGCAGGATCGGACGTAGGGACATCGTCGTGGCGTGGCGTGGTACTGTCACACCCTTGGAGTGGTATGAAGATCTTCAAATCGACTTTGAGCCCATTGGGGATGGTGATGTGAGGGTGGCACATGGGTTTCATAGCATTTACACAGACAAGAATAGCTCAACCAGGTACAAGAAGTCAAGTGTATCAGAACAAGTGATGGGAGAAGTGAGAAGGCTTGTGAACTCGTACAAACAGATGGGTGAAAAGGTAGGCCTCACCATCACTGGCCACAGCCTAGGTGGGGCCCTAGCTCTCCTCAACGCTCACGAGGCCGCCTCCTCCCTCCCTGACCTCCCAATCGGTGTCATCTCTTTGGTGCCCAACGAGTCGGTAACGATGCATTTAGAGATAGGCTAAATGAAATGCAAGGGAAGACATTGCGTGTTGTGATCAAGCAAGATGTGGTCCCAAGGATGCCTGGGATCATATTGAATGAGTTCCTCAACAGATTTGAAGAGATCATTGGGGCACTCGACTGGGCTTACACCCATCTGGGGACCAAATTGAAGCTGGACACAAATGCTTCCCCTTATCTAAAGCGAGGACTCAATATCTCTGGTGCACATAGCCTAGAGGACATACCTTCATCTAGTGGATAGTTTCGATGGTTCAGCATCTGGCTTCCGTGTGGACACTCGGCGGGACGCGGCATTGGTGAACAAAGCTAGTGGTATGCTGGTGAATGAGCTGAGGATACCGGAGTCCCTGGTACCAACAGGAGCACAAGGGGCTTGTCTGCAACTCTTATGGTAGATGGGTTCAACCCAAGAGAGACATGGAGGACATACCATCACCCGTGTAGAGAATATTCATGACCTGTTTTGTGCTTAAATTGATGATTAGGAAAAGTAATACCGATTTAATCGCTTAGTTGAGATTTTAATCCAGCAACTAGGATTTGTAGATTGGTTGTAATTTTTAGCCAGATTGGTTCATGATACAAACTTCATATTAGTATATAAGTGATTCATATGACCACATGTACGCTCGTAACACGCTTGTGAAATTACCAAGTGTTGATGTGTTGGGCGCTTTGGGCCCAACGTCATGTACATGTTTTACATCCACACTTTCCATCCGTTTTTTCATATCATTTTAGGTCATGAACTCAAAAATGAAGTAGATCCAAAGCTAGAGTGGAACACACGGCACGACAACAGGATAGCGGATTAGGTGAGACCCGGCCTCAACTAAGACGGTGCGGCCCTTACCGTGGGTTTACCATGGAGCCCACCTTGATGTATGTCTTATGTATTCATGCCGTCCATCTATTTTTTCACATCATTTAAGGCATTATACCAAAAAGTAAGCAGATCCAATTATCAGGTGAACCATACCATAAGAAACCGTGGTGATTGCCCGCCCTACCATTAAAAACTTCTTAGGGCGCTCCTTAATGTTTCGGTAATGTTTATTTACCCCCAATCTGTGGATAAAATTAAATAAGACTGGATGAAGATAAAAAAATAAATATAAGCTTGATCCAAAACTCTTGTAAACCATTAATGGTCATCACCACTGTTTCTTATGATATGGTCTTCCTGATAATTGGATCCGCTTATTTTTTGGTTTAATGCCCTAAAATTATGTGTATAAACAGTTGGACAGCATCGATACATAATACATACATCAAGGTGGGCCCACGGTAAACATACATAAGGGCCGCACCGTCTTAGGTGAGGCTGGGTTCTCACCTAATCGGCCCTCACGAGACGGTGGGATAATGACATCCACCATTGAAACCTTTGCAAGGCCCACCATGATGTTTATTGGTCATCCACCCTGTTAATAAGGTCACTCTGACCTGGATGAAGGGAAAAGTACATAAATATGCTTGATCCAAAACTTTTGTGGCCCCCAAGTAGTTCTTAATGGTGGGCGTTTAATCATAGTTTTTTTTTTTTATGTGGTGTTGTCCACTCGGCCTTCGGATCTGCTCCATTTTTGTTTCAAGCCATAAATGAAGGGGGGGAAATGATGGACCTCGTGGATACAAAACACATACATGATGTGGGCTCCACAGCGCCAGGCACATCAACCCACCACTGCTAGGGTGTCTTTCTTGGGCGGTACACCAAGTACGTACACTGCTAGGGTGTCTTTCTTGGCGGGACATCAAGTACACGTATGTGAAGATTAACCAATTTCTAGACGCTCGAGTGGATCCTAAAGAGATGCATGCCCAAAGGCAAAAGAAATTTTGACCAAACTAGCCCATTGGTATTGTCAAATGCTCCAAAAGACAACATTTTTTAATGTATCCTTTCCATTGCCCTAATCACCTTTTGAAATTTTAAAGGGACAAAATTGCCTCAGTACATAGAGTGTCGTGCCTGTTATGGCATTAAAGTGGGAGGGAAGCAGGTCCTCTATGGTTTTTTGTCGAAAAATCCACCCCGTCCATATGTTTTGCCATATCATTTTATGGCATGCATGAGGCCGAAAATGAGGTAGATCCAAAGCTAAAGTGGGGCCACACAATTGAAAACAATGGATATTGTATGCCCACAATTGAAACATTCGGCCACAAAAGCTTTGGATAAGGCTAATATGTTTGTTCTTTCGGTTTTATCCCAGTGGTAATAACCTTGTAGGGCCACTTTATGAATGGTTTGGATTGCATATAAACATCATGTTGGAGCCTGAAAAGGTTTAAATGGTAGGCAACCCCTTTCCACTGTTTCCAGTCGTATGGCCCCCTTGAGTCTCGAATCTGCCTGATTTTTTTGTCTCATGTCTTAACATGATCTGACAAAATAGATGGATGGAGTCAATTTCTCACAAACATCATAGTGGGGGCCAACATAGCTTCCAATGGCAGGAACTTCTCATGAAAGGCATTCACCAGAAATCCTCATCCTCATGATAAGATGTAACACAAATTGGGTATCACCCCAACAGGACCTGTTAGGTGCTCTATGAGGCCCACTATGATGTATATATGTAGACACACATCGTCCATCCAATTTTGAAAGATTATTTTAAGGCATGAGCCCAAAAATGAGGCATATCAAAGGCTCAAGTGGACCACACCACAAAAAGCAATGAAATTGAAAATTACTTACCATTGAAAACTTCTTGGGGGCCACACATTTTTTTTTTATCAAAATGATATTTATGTTTTCCCTTCATACAATATGTCTACATGACCCTAAGAACATGTTAGATGGAAAATGGGCCCTAAGAAGTTTTCGGTGGTAGGAGTTCAATCCCCATTGTTTATTGTGGTGTGGTCCAGTTGAGCCTTCGGTTTGCCTCCTTTTGGGGCTCATGCTCTAAATTGTTCTATCAAGATAGATAGGCAACATGGATACATTATATATATCATGATGGCCCACAATAACCAGTAACGGGGATAGTTTACTCCTAAATATTTCCTTGTGGTGGGGTCCACCTTATCTATAGTTGTAACTCATTATTTGGCTAGCATAAAATTAAATTCTGAATCCAATGGACAAAGTAGATTCAACACATATCTCATAATGGCCCACAACCCTTAACATATGACAACCACAACCCTTAAGGGTTAAGGGTTGAGGTTGTCATCAATTAAGGGTCTGGATTATCATGTGTTAAGGGTCTAGGCAGTCATATGTTAAGGGTATGGATGTCATATTTTAAGGGTCTAGGCTATCATGTGTTAAGGGTTTGGGTCGTGGTTGTCGGATCGAGGTTGACACACAACAACCTCAACCCTTAACACACACTAACAAAAAATAGACCAACAGACTTTAACTATCGGTGAATGGCAAAGCTGATACTTAAAATTTGTTGCATGTCCATCGGCAATGGGTGGCGTATCTTAGGCTATGCCAACGGATGGAAGTTGTCGATGTTTCTTAAATTATGACAATGGATCAAAGCCGTTGGCATTGCATTAAAAAGGCCGACAACTTTTTTCCGTTAGTGAAATGAAGCAACCCTAATGGTATCCTCCATCATAGGTGCTTGAAGTAAACTTCAGTGAATTGTATATTACCCCGATGGTCATCCTCTGTCATAGTTGATTAAAGTTACCATCGGTTAATTAAAGCAACCTTGACGGTTACCCTCCGAATGGATCGATTTGGGAAAAACCTTAATCCTACAACTAATTTCATGTTAATTAGGTTAAGCCTGATTAATTACTAATTTTAGCTACAATTAATTAAGAAAACTTGGGAGAAGACTCACCTAACCAACCGGGCCGCCCCAAATACGGCTTGGCCACTCAAATGGGAGTTCTGATGACGCTACGACGATCCACAACTTCCAGACAAGACTAGGGGTAACCGGGCACCTACTAAGGTTCCGAAGCCAAACATGCAATGGCATATGAGGGTTAGAACCCATGGATTAGGGGAACCGATGGAGATTCTGTTAAAACAATGCAAAAATTTAAAGGACCAGTAGTAAAATCGGAACCTCACACCTGATCAGCGATGAAGTATTGTTGAGTAATATTATCTTCGTTGGGACGAGGCGCGGACGACGTCGCTCTCTTTGAGATAGTTCGCCCCCCCTCGGACAATTTTGACCGGGTGTAGAGGCTTCCGGCGCGCTACCCTCAGATACAACGCCCAATAATCGACCTCTCCGACGTGCACAGACCGAATAGATCCCAAAATCACTAATAGAACCACACCTTCGATTGCCCAAGATCAGATGAAGATTTGTAGAAAAGGATTAGGGTTTTCCATCTATCTCTTTTTGACTGAAAGAAAGAATATTTTATGAATAAAAAAAAATACCGTTTAAAAAAAGGAAACGCTTATTAAAGTAAAAAATCAACGCTCGTGGGATGTAACTGGTGCCCGTTGGAATGTGCCCGTTCGAGTTCAAGCACGTTTCACACAGTGGAAACGACCATTAGATTAGTGGGCCACATCCAATGGTCACGTGCAAAACCAACGGAAAAATCATTGTAAGTTTTAGCAAAACCTGGCTCATCAAGACTTTAATCAAACTGGCCCACCAGGTCGAAAGCACCCCCTTGCGTGCGAGTATACGTGAGTGTACACGTGAGCACGCTCGGTTAAAGGATTCTGGATCAGTTTTTCCACCGGTTGCCCTGCGCCCCCCCCCCCCCCTGCCGCACGTGCATACGGGCTTGTGCATAATAATGCACTATACAAAAGACTATACAAGAGGGATTTTATATAAACACCTTTTTGTTCCCATTCCTATTCGATATGGGACAAAGGTTTGCCTTTGAAAAACTCTTATAAAGAACACAAGTAATCAAAATATTGTATATTTTTTAAATACTTTTAACAATCCTCCACTTATTTCAAAAATCAACACAACTTGGGCAAAGCGAAGAGCTACTGCATAAATGATGGTGACTATAGTCTTAAACCTTACTTAGTGAGACGTGTTTAGGCTATAAGAAATTAGTGAACTTAATCTTGAACTAGATTTCTTTAACGTAGACCGTGTACGAGACACACACAGTAGTTTTTTTTTTTTTTTATAAGAGTATATGGTGTTTTAGAGCTGCACCTTATGGCCATATACAGTATCCTGAATTCATGAGTGCTCTAGAGAATTAGCCCATTTTCATAGGAAGCAGCCCCACTTCCACACTCACATAGGTGAATTTATCAAGGGTGTCTCTGTAACAATTATCACCCCACCTTAAAGGTTATAAATTCATTAAGGGATTTACCCATTCTTAACACGTCATAGAGATTTGCATTACTTACACCATAGGGGGAATTGAAATTTTTTTTTTCTAAATTTCGTAATGCTTTCTACCAGAAATCACATGACGACTTGTTTTTCCCATTGTACCTAATTCTTGGGATCTCCAGTCCTTAAGTTGGGTTACTATTTTCAGTGATTCATTCTTCCATGGGCTTAAGTCACATCTCCCTCGATGTCTTCCAGACTTTCTCCCTGGCTAAGCCTTTTATTAATGGATCCGTTATGTTCTCAGTGGATCTAAGGAAGTCTAGAATTATTACTTCATTTTCAGTAGTTGTCTCACACAACCATGCTTCTGACGGACTTGTCTGGATTTACCATTATAACACTTGTTATTGGCTCTTCCTATAGCAGTCATGCTATCACAATGAATGGATATGGGAGGGTACCGATTTTACCTAAAAATGAATATTAATTAATAATGTTTTAATCCATTCTGCCTCCTCACCTACTGCTGCCAAAGCTACCAGTTCTGATTCCATAGTGGAATGAGCAATGCATGTTTGTTTTTTAAATATTCCACGAAACCACTCCACCTGTCAAAGTAAAGATATGGCCACTAGTAGATTTGGAATCATCTACACCTGAATTCTAATCTACATCACTATATCCTTCAGTCACATCTGGGTATCTCTAGTATTGAATACCATGATTCCATATCCTTTTAAGATACCTAAAGACCCTATATATTTCCAATGCATGTAACTCGGACAACTGGAATATCTACTTAGTTTGCTCACTGCAAAAGCTATGTCTGATCTTGTGCAATTCATAGCATAAGCTAAACTACCACTGATACTGCATATTCAGTACGAGATACTTCTTCACCATTATTTTTCTCTAATTTTATACTACGGTCAAAAGGAGTACAAGCAGGCTTGCAATCATAGTATTTATATTTATTTAAAATCTTCTCTATATAATGAGAATGAGTTAAGATTATACCAGAATCATTTCGAATAATATTAATTCCTAAAATGACATCAGTTTCACCTAGGTCTTTCATGTCAAAATGAGAAGATAAAAGCACATTTGTTTCACGAATAGAATTTAAGCCTGTACCAAAGATTAAAAGATCATCCATGTACAAGCACACCAAAACAATAGAATTGTCTGACACCTTAAAATAAAGGCATCTCTCACCCTCATTATACACCCTCATTATACATAAAATCATTTGACATCATAACATAGTCGAATTTTTTATGCCACTGCCTCAGAACTTGTTTTAGACCATATAAGGACTTTAAAAGTCTACACACTTTGTTTTCTTGTCCTAATACAACAAACCTTCGGTTGGTCCATATATATTTCTTCTTCCAATTCATCATTTAAGAATGTAGTTGTAGCATCCATTTGGTGAATTAGAAGGTTATTAATAGAAGAAATGGCAATCAAAATACGTATAGATGTCATCTTAGATATAGGGGAATATGTATCAAAATGATCAACCCCTTCCCTTTGTTTAAAACCTTTGGCTACCAACCTAGCCTTATATTTTTCAATTGAACCGTCTGCTCTACGTTTCCTTTTAAATATCCATTTAAAACCTAAGGTTTTTGCCCCAGGAGGTAGGTTAACTAATTTCCACGTGTTATTAGTTTTAATCGAATCTATTTCATCAGTGACTGCTTCTTTCCAAAAGATAGCATCGTGTGAGGACAAAGCCTCCTTCAAAATCAGTAGGTCACCTTCTAGTTGTACTAAAAACATATAAAAATCAGGACCATAATCTTTGGCAATCTTAGGCCGTTTACTTTTCCTAATATTGATTCAGATTCAGATTCTTCTAACTTTATGGGATGAGAGCTAAAGGGTTCATCTATATTAACAGAGGAGGAACCCCCCCCCCCCCCCTCCCATGTTTTTTAGTTTATAAGGGAATGTATTTTCATGAAACTCTGCATCTCTAGACTCAATAATTAGATTTCCACTGATATATAGGAATCTATAGGCTTTGCTATGAGATGCGTACCCAACAAGTACACACTTGGTAGTTCTAGATCCTAACTTGGGTCTTTTGGGATCAGTGAGCCTTACATAGGCTAGACAACCCCATACTCTACAATATTTAATATTTGGTTTTCTACCATTCCATAGTTCATAAGAAATTATTTTAGATTTAGTTGTAAGTACTCTGTTAAGGATATAACAAGTGGAATATAAAGCTTCTCCCCAAAGACTTAAAGGAATCCTAGAACCCAAAAGTATAGCATTCACCATATTGAAAAGGGTTCTATTTTTTTCATTTTACAATCCATTTTGCTGGGGAGAATAAGGAGCAATTACTTCATGAATAATGCCATTAGATTCACAAAAATTATCAAATTCATTAGAAGTGTATTCGCCACCTCTATCACTTCTTAAAATTTTGATTTTTCTATCTAGCTGATTTTCTACTTCATTTTTAAAAATAATAAATTTAGAAAGTGCTTCATCTTTGGATCTTAACAGATATACATATGCATATCTGGAATGATCATCAATGAACGTAATGAAATATTTCTTACCACCTCTAGTAAGAGTTTCTTTCAGGCCACATATATCAGTATGAATTAGACGTAATAATTCAGAATTTCTTTCCACCCTAGGAAAGGTTTTCTGGTTATCTTAGATTGTGAACAAGATTCACACTTTCCAAATTCATTATTTTCTAAATGAGATATAATACCATAAGCAACTAAGCTCTTTATAGATTTAGCATTTATATGTCCTAATTTACCATGCCACAAAGAAACAGAACACACCATATAAGCAGAAGCATGTTTATTCATTTCAACATTTAATTTAAACATCCCATGATCATGATCTGCATAGCCCTTACCCACAATGAACCGTTCTTTGTTATTACAATATGATCAGACTCATAAACCTGTTTCAACCCAGCCTTGTTCAAAAGGTAGCCCGAGACCAAGTTCTTGTGCATTTCTAGAACATGCAGCACATTGGCTAATGTAATAACATTCCCTAAGGTAAACAGAAGTTCCACCTTTTCACAACCTACAACATTAGCAGTAACTGCATTTCCCATCTAAACTTGTCTATTAGATACCTCCTCATATGTTTTGAACCAGCGACGGTCGAAACACACGTGTGTGTTAGCACCCGTGTCAATCCACCAGCCGTCACATGGTTCCACACGAACAGCGTTAATCTCCATAACGATCGCCACAATTTGAGGTTCTTCAGTATATTTACTTGAGGTGTAGGTGATGCCTTCGTTTTACGATGGTGACACTCTCTTGCAAAATGACATGGTTTGCCACATACATAGCAACCAGAAGTTTGTCCCGATTTCCTCCAGGTTTCTTATTGTTATTGTTGTTATTGTTGTTCTTAGACTTGGGCTTGAACTTCTTTTTGAACTGACTGGTTTGATTCGATTTCAGTTAAAGGGTTTTCCCTTTGGCTGGACCTTATCATTCACCAGATTAACCTTAGAAGCTTCCTCCTTCGATTCTTCATTTTTGTCCTGCAGTCTGGCTTGTTCTTCAATACGCAGACGTACAAGGAGATTTTTCATTGAAAGCTCTTTAGTTTTGTGACGAAGGGAATTTTTAAAATCTCTCCAAGTTGCAAGCAATTTTTCTATCACAGCTGCAACCTGGAATAAATCGTCCAGTTTAATTCCCTCGGATATAATTTCATGCGCTATCATAAAACTTATTTGCTTGTTCTACTGCAGATTTATCATCGACCATTTGGTATTTAAAATACCGACTAACAGCATATTTCTTCACGCCTGCTTCCTCTGTCTTGTATTTCTTTTCCAAAGAAGTCCATATTTTGACAGAGGTTGCAAGATCATAGAACACATCATAGAGTTGATTGGACAGTGCACTAAGGATGTAATTTTTGCAGAGATAATCATCATCTTCTCACTTCTGATAGACAGCGGATAATTCAAGTTTGTTCAGATCCTTTGGTCTTTCTTGTTTGATAACATAGACCACATGAAGGGTCGTGAGGTAGAAGAATATCTTCTGCCTCCATCTTTATAATGTTGTCCATCAAAGGTATCTGGACGAATTGATTTCTTGTCGGCCGGAGCACTTCCCATTGGGGCCATATATCTCAAAATTGTTGAAA
>PVNU02003662.1:0-26960 GCA_003013855.2 Liriodendron chinense | reverse complement strand
AAATTCATCAATTAAACATAAAAGGAAACCTAAGTTGCATCAATCCATCAAAAATGAATCAAAAGCTTCCCCAGCTAAGAGGGTTTAGTTCGCCTCTAACATCCTTGAACTAAAAGCCTCTAAAAACATGAAAAACTAAAAACAGGAAGAAAACTAAAGACCCGAAGTGGAATCCGTCTCTTGAGTAATCCTCACGTTCTAGCCTCCTTTGGTATGAAGGGAAGATACCCTTTTATAGCTTGGAGGAGTCCAATATGTAAGAAAGTTCTAGAAATTGCGTAATCTTACGCTATTGCGCAGAAAATTCCGGAGTCCTGATTTAGAAGGTGCTTGTTACGCATGGCCGACCGGTCATGACCGTCGCCTCAATAAACAGCTCTTCCAGCAACCTTGTCCGACCGGTCATGACCGATCGGACGTCTTCAGCAAGGTTCCAGCAGCTATGCCCGACTGGTCATGACCGGTCGGGCTTGTTCTCTGATCAATACAGCAAGTATGGCCGACCGGTCTTGACCGGTCGGCGTGGACAGTCCATCAGTTTTGTCATTCTCTTGAGTGGCTGACCGGTCTTGACCGGTATGGCTGGCTTGGCCGACCAGTCAGCCGACCGGTCTAGCTACTCTTTCTTCATTCTTTCTTTCTTTCTTTTCTTCTTTTCTCTTCTCTCCTTGCTTGTCTTTCTTTGGTCTTCCTTCATGCTTGATCTAATGGTCTTTAACGCTTGTAAGGAGCCTCATTTAGCCTTCAAATGGTGAACTCTCCATCTTGTTCCTACAATCACAAATCATGTATTAAGTTGGTCCTTTGAACATGTATATCATGCACAATGAGTGATGAATTGGGGTTAGAATATGCACAATTATGAGCTCAACAATGATGACTCATGGATGTTTGGGAGAATTACTTAAATTCTTAATTGGTTTGCATCAGTCTAGACCTGTATGATCCGAGGAATTGGAGTGGGCTCTAGTACTATGATCTTCATGTGGGGACTTCCTACCAAAGTTCTACTTTCTGAATTTCTGTAATGTGTATGGACTGTGCAAGTGATTGAATCAAGTTCAAATCCTGATCTAGCCTTGTCTTGTGACAGGACTGAGGATGGTTATGATTGTGAACTAAACCTTTTGGAATGGGGACTGACCTATGCAATTAAGCATGCTCAGCTCAGCCTACATTGAGTGAATCCTATGCATTGAACTTACATATAACAGATTGTTTGGTTTAACAGCTCTATCATCCGACTAGATAGATCTTAATATCGATTCTAGTTGAGAAGTGAGAACCACAGCGGATTGAACATCAAGGATTGCTGCAAGTGGATCCTGAACCCCTAGTGCCTTTTTATAATTATTTACCTTCAATTTAATTCAATTTTGTTACTCAAATCAAATCCATACAAAATCTGGTTGTTAGCTTTCAATAGACACTTTGGATGTGTTTGTGAAATCCTACATAAGTCCCTGTGGATCGACCTCGGTCTTACCGAGTTTATTACTACATCGCAACCCTACACTTAGGGAAGCGAACAAGTACCCCAGCTTGGTTTCTCAACACCTTAAATCAAAGTCTAGCCAATCCACAATCACATAATCCTTTCAAACCATAATCATGTAATGTGAACTAGGTGTAAAGTGTTCAAATTTTCTATCATTCACATAACTAGGGAAATTCACATATAAAACCATTATGTTAAGAGTAATTCAAGACTTGCAACATCACTCACTTCGTATCTCCTTTTGTATACTAGTATCATCTCGAATGCATAGAAAATAAGGTTTTCTAAAAGAGTTTTGAATTTGTAGAAAATTTTGAAAAAAATTTGCACATATGATGCTCGAAATGTTGCAAATTACTAGACGAGGAATCTCATCTCACCCCCCAACCAAATCTTACATTGTCCTCAATGTAAAAGGATATGCAATGAGCATGAACATGAGAGCAATGGTAAAATACAAGAGAGTGGAAACGATAGTACCTGAGAGAGTCGATCATGGAAGTCTGTAACTCCGACAACTAAATCCATTGAAGTAGTAAAACTAAAATAGAAAAGCAACTAAATCTAATCTACGCTATACCTCTGTCAGACTAAGAGATCAATCATCTTGATACACAGGATCATTCAGGGTGATGGACATGGCCTCTGAATTAAATTTCTCAACAAATGGTTTAAGGGTTGTCCATTTACTTTAAAAACAGTTACCATTTGCGGCATTCTCTATCTCGACAGCCCCATGAGGAAAAACTTCTTTAACAATATATGGGCCGGTCCATCGAGATCACAATTTTCTCGGAAAAAAAGATGAAGTCGGGAATTGTACAAGAGCACTTTCTGACCTTCATGGAAGGATTTCCTGGATATATGTTTGTCATGAAAGGCCTTCATCCTACTCTTGTAAATCCTCAAGTTCTCATAAGCATCGTTCTGCATCTCATCAAGCTCATTAAGTTGGAGTTTGCGAAGCGAGCTAGCCTTGTCGATGTCAAAATTCAATGCCTGAATTGCCCAATAGGATTTGTGTTCAATCTCCACAGGCAAGTGGCAAGCTTTCCCATAGATAAGTCTATAAGGGGAAATTCCAATGGGGTCTTGTAAGTGTTATGGTGAGCCCAAAGCGCATCATCTAATCTCAGTGACCAATCATTGCGATCCGGCCTCACCATCTTTTTCAAAATCTGTTTGATTTTCCAATTAGAAATTTCAGCTTGCCCACTCGTCTGTAGGTAGCATGGGGTACTCACTTATGGCTAATGCCATATTTCTTCATTAAGGCTTTAAAAGGCCTATTGCAAAAGTGAGAACCACCATCGCTAATGATGCTTGAGGCGTTCCAAATCTGGAAAGTATGTTTTCTTTAAGGAACTTTAAAACCATACAATGATCGTTGGTTCTACATGGAATAACCCTCTATCCATTTAGACACATAGTCTACGGCAAGCAATATATAGACATGTCCAAAAGATGAGGGGAACGGTCCCATGAAATCGATACCCCAACAGTCAAAGACTTCAAGATGTTGAATTGGGGTAAGAGGCATCATATTTCGACGTGATAATCCTCCTAACTTTTGGCAACGCTCGAATGATTTGCAAAACTCGTGGGTGTCTTTAAATAAAGTGGGCCAAAAAAACCATAGTGCATAATTTTTGTAGTGGTTTTCTTGGCGGAAAAATGACCCCCACATGCTTGATCATGAAAAAAGGAGATGACAGAATTATGTTCATCATCAGGGACACATCTCCTAATTATTTGATTTGGGAAATATTTAAAAAGTAAAGGTTCATCCCAAAAAAATCTACGCACTTCCCATAGAAATTTTCATTTGTCCTGTTGCAGTCCAATAAGTCGGCATCACACCTATGGAAAGATAATAAGTTATGTCAGTGTACCATGGTGGATGCATAGCAACAAAGAGTTCCTCATCAGGGAACGAGTCCTCAATAGGTGACTCGTTAATAGAATTAGGTAGGACTACGCGGGATAGATGATCCGCCACCACATTTTCTACTCCCTTCTTGTCCTTGATCTCCATATTAAATTCTTGAAGGAGTAGGGTCCATGTAAGAAAACGGGGCTTGACATCCTTCTTAAAAAGAAGGTGTTTAAGCGCCGCATGATCTGTGTAAACAATGACCTTGGATCCTATTAAGTAAGGCCTGAATTTGTCCAAGGCAAAGATGACGGCTAGGAGCTCCTTCTCCGTAGTCGAGGAATTTACTTGGGCGGGATTCAAGGTCCTACTCGCATAGTAGATAACATGGGGCTTCTTATCCTTCTTTTGGCCTAACACCGCCCCAATAGCATAATCGCTCGCATCGCACATCAACTCAAAAGGTACAGACCAATCCGGTGGTTGCATGATAGGAGCGGTTGTCAACATGTCTTTTCGCTTTGAAAAAGCTAATTAAACATGCGGCATTCTACTCAAATTGGTTCTCCTTTTCGAGAAGGTTACATAAAGGCCTTGAGATATGACTAAAATCCTTTATGAACCTTCTATAAAAACCGGCGTGTCCAAGGAAGGACCGCACATCGTGTATGCTTTTGGGTGGTGGTTAGATTGGAAATTATATCGATTTTTGCCCTGTCTACCTCTATTCCATTAGACGAGATAATATGTCCAAGGACTATTCATCTTTCTCCTCACACCTTGTTAAGACCAACTTCAAGTGATTGAGGCACTTATCAAAAGTACAGCCAAAAAATAGAAAAAATCGTCCATGAATACCTCGAGAAATTCACCCACCATGTAAGAGAAATACTCAACATGCATCGTTGGAATGTGCAGGTGCATTACTAGTCCGAATGACATTCTTCGGTATGAGAAGGTGCCAAATGGGCATGTAAAAGTGGTCTTCTCTTTGTCTTCTGGGGCTATCTCAATTTGATTTGTAACCAGAATAGCCATCTAGGAAGCAATAATAGGAATGACTCGCTAACCTCTACAAAATTTGATCCATGAATGGGAAAGGGAAGTGGTCCTTCCTAGTGACCATGTTTAGCTTCCGATAATCAATGCACATACGCCAACCGGTGGTTACTCTAGTCGGTATGAGCTCGTTGTTGGCATTTTCTACGATGGTAATACTGAATTTCTTAAGGACAACTTGAGTAGGACTCACCCATTAGCTATCCGAGATGAGGTAGATAATACCCACAACTAGTAGCTTTAACACCTCTGCTTTGACAACCTCCATCATGTTTGGATTTAGCCTTCTTTGAGGTTGTCTAGTCATTTTCGCATTTTCTTTGAGGTGTATAGGTGAGTACAAAATGAAGAGTCTATCCCATTGAGGTCTTCTATTGTCCAACCTATGGCTCCTCTATGTTCTTTGAGTAGCTCAATCAACTTGAGCTCTTGTTATTTCCCTAGGTGAGAGGCAATGACAACCGGGAATGTTTCTTCTTAACCCAAATATACATATTTAAGCTCGGATGGCAATGGTTTAAGGTCAAGTTTCAGTGGTTTGATGTTAGATGGTAGAGGCCTTGATGTGGTTGGTGGCAATCTTTCAAAATGAGGCCTCCACCGGCTAGTACCAACTACCGGTTTCTTAATATTCAACGCTTGCACAATTTCACTAATGATGGGGTCTTTGGAATCCTCGAAATGTGCCAAACATGTCTCCAAGCTTTCTTGTGGTTCAAGTTAGAGGAGCTCTTCTTCTTCAAAAGATTCGAACATGTTTACCTCAAAGAGCTCATCGTCATCAACATCCCTATGGCCTTTTACCCAAGTGGAACACCTTCACCTTTAATGTCATGTTCCCAAAAGATGATTGCATCACCCCGTTCCAGCAATTTATGATTGCGTTTGATGTAGTAAGGAACGGGCGGCCTAAAATGTCACGCCGCAAATTCGGTTCTCGATGTCCATTCGCCGTAACCCGAATTCGGAGGTGGCAGCCTCCTTAGTACCCCGATCTCGGATCCTAACCTCACATGCCAGGTTCCGATCCTGGGATACCACAAGGAGGATTTTAGGGTCTGAATTTTTTTTTTGAAACATGAGCATCACCATATGAGTACCATCAAAGACAAACATAATATTTCCACTAAGTCATTTCATTTACATACAGTACTGAAAGGTAAATACACAATGCGTAAATATAAAAACTGTGCACAATCCGGCACCTCCTGCTACTGCACTCCCAACTCCAACTCAACATTGCTGATATACTCTGGTATAACCTGCAGCGTAACAAACGCGCATAAGCTTCGAACAAAGCTTTATGAGTGCGTGTGTGCGTGCGCAATGCATATGACAAGCATGATAAATATCAGAGTAAGCAGTAAAGCATGATGAGAAATCTAAACCAAAACTTAGCCTAATTAGGCTACCTGATCATGTGATATGAATAACCAGCCTATCACGGCTATGTAAGCATGCAATACAGATAACTAGCCTGCCATGGCTATGCAAGCATGTAATACAGGTAACCATCCTACCAAGGCTATATACTCATACTATGCAATGGCCTATAGGGCCTAATGTCACTGCAATAATCCAATGCATGTATGCAAATCACCACGTCTCAGTACAGTGGTCCAGATACGAACAGTCATATCGCGATTGCCCAAGCAATGCAGGACTCGGAACTGGTAGCTCGCCCAGTGTGGTAGCTCGCCCAGGCTTACAGCCCCGCTCACATCACACCCGCCCACGTCAGGACCGTCCCACACCATATAGAACATCAGTCATATCATTGATACCAATACCATCTCTAAAACGGAACATCACCAGGGTCTCACAGACCTCACTACTCACCAGTAGAATGCTAAAGCCTATCTGGTGCAATAGCGGACCTACTCACAGCTGGTCAAACTCAACCCACTTTGCTACCACTCTTCCGACAGGTTAGGTCAGACCTCCTTCTAAACTGACCACGTGCAGTGGAAAACACCACCGTTTGGTATTCGGCATACTGGTGTATGATTAAACCACCCGGTCCTTGAATGGAGCACCCACCTTGGTACCAACGGGATCAGGGACTTTCACCCAGGGACATCTTTGCATCCAGTTTAAAGATCACATATTTTCGGTGTTCTGCAAACCACGATGGAACTGTGGTTGCAACGTAGTAACCATGCTATATGCGGCACAAGCAGACAGTGCAAAATGAAACCATGCATACAAACGTGAGACGACATGCCCGTGCAAGTCTCCAAATAGCACCATAAAACTGTAGGGTCTCAAATACAATATCACTGTCAACTGGTAATGAACTGCACGACAATCGCGGCCGATATGGCCGGTTGATACAAGACAATCAGATGAGCCAAGCATTCATGATGCATGAGCCAAGCATACAGTATGAATGCCAACAAGTAGTCATTCTACCACGATGGCAATAAATCAATCTAATCCAACCTATTTTAGATATGATTAAGATGAGGGGATACATATGGATGATCGAGTCATAGTGCGGGATGTCGCTAGCCAGGGAATCTCACACCAAGGGCTACAAGTTATACTAAGCTATTCCTACCATACAGTGTAAGTCAGGATGATAGACTCCTGTCCTCGAATAGTCCCATACCTATTGGAGAGGTTTGCGATAGAGAGCACGTGAATTACATTTACGCGACTACATCTCGAATCTTTATGAATGCGTTTATGCCCTAGTGGTCCCCAACTAACAATGGTAATTCGGAATGCATACTCATTACACATGCACGGTGGTCATCGAAGCATATAGTATAAAGATCACATATGAGTATTCCAAACAACACTACGTGTGGCAACAGACATACTAAAAACATCATAAAAAGATAATTCACTTATAACACAAGCAAACATAAAGAGATAGAACCCGAGATGGATGGTATACAACAACACAGATGGTCCAACAATTGAATGGTGTGGATCAACCTTCAACACTCAGATAACCCAAACGGAAAGGGAATGGTTGAATACACTACCAACTTATCAAAGGTAGAACCTACTTGAGTGGCAAGAGTGGAATACCCAAAATCATGCCGAGACCCATAATCCTCTAGTACAGTGGAGATAAACACAATAATGGTCCGTAAAAGGAATGTCATAGAAGGAGTTGCAAGATAGACAGGTCATGATAGAGGATCATAAATGGTAGGGAAATCTGAGATAGATGGTCAATACAATGAGGTCCAAAAAGGGACGACAGGTCTAACCTCATACTACAAGATAAGCTCCATATAATGGATGGCCTAGATGACATACGAACGTCGAGGATGAGCCCCACACTCGTCCTAAAGGTAAACGGACGGTGTGGATGGGATATACACAATATGGTGGTCTTTAATAGTTGGATACAAGGGTAGGAGGGGTGAGTCATATAAGTATACAACAAGCTGAGTTACCAGGATCAATCAATATGGTGAGTCAACAAGGTGAGTCAATAAGTCAGGTTGACAAGGCGGGTCAACATGGTGAGTTAACAAAGTGAATTGACAAGGTAGTTCAACAAGGTGAGTTTAAGAAAGTAGCCCTGTGACTTGGATCGAGCGAACTTTAGGGATGACCTTTCAATAAGGGTTTACACAACTAATCATCAAGGTGGATCCACGGGATGGACAACGTGGTCACTCGGACACGCACACTAAGGTGGTCCCAAGGCTATCCTGTACATAACATGATAGGGTCCATTCATTTGGATGGTTTGGATCAAGCACAAAATTAAGGTGGTCCTATTGGATGGCCAACATACCTATCGCACCATAGTAGCCAATGGCTGACGTGGATAGAACACATGCATAACAAGGTGGACCCGTGGTTGGGGATAACCGCACAAAGGAGTGGGGAAGCCATATACATCAATGGGCCCCAACAGTTTGGGATCAATCCGATATTTGTGCTTTCCCACTAATCAAGTGAGATGGCAACCAAACACCATGGTGGGGCCCGCACACCACACGTGTGAAACCCCACCCATGGCTGGGTGACTTATGAACATGAAGAATGGCAAATAAACATAACAGATGGGTCCTGTAAAGTTTCCAATGGTAGGCGTTCAACCACCCTTATTTTCTACGTGTGGCCCACCCAAAACTGGGCCCACACCTCTGCCAAGAAGAACGACAAGGTATACCCAACATTCATTAAGGTGGGACCCAAAGTTGGGCCCCATCACCTTTGGTTTGATGGATGAATAAACATTACAATGGCCCCAAGGAAGATTTCCAAAAGTGGGCATCAATGACCACTGTTTCCTACAATGTGGTCCACCAGAGCTTTGGATTACCTCATATTTTTTTGGAGGGCCCATGGACTAAAATAATATGGAAAAACAGATGGGCGGCACAGATAAAACAGATACATCGTGGTGGGACCCATAGGGTAGGCCACCTACTGGGCAACGTGCCAAAGCACGCTGCTCGAAGCGTGGCACCCAATGGGCCCCAAGAGTTTTGAATCAAACTGATATTTTTGTTTTCTACTTCATCCATATCCATGTGATCTTATGAACAGGTTGAATGACAAATAAACATCATTGTAGGGCCTGGGAAGGTTTCAATGGTGGAAATCATTATTCCCACTGTTTCCCGTGGCATGGTCCACTTGACATTTGGATATGCTTAAATTTTGGGCTCAGCCACTAAAATAAGCTGGATAAACATATGGACGGAATAGATAAAGCACATACATTCTAGGTGGGTCCCACTAGTGGGCCACCTGCTAGGCAGCCCAGCCAACCCACGGCCAGCGCCCCCTTCCTTCTCTCTCTTCTTTACTTTATTTATTTATTTATTTATCTATTTATTTTTTTTATCTCATCAAGAGGGGCCCACAGAAGTTTTTGATCAAGCTGATATTTTTCTTTTCCCTTCCTGCACACGTGTGTGAGCTTATGACCAGGTAGGATCTCAAATAAACATCATGGTGGGCCGTAGGAAGGCCTCAACGGTCTGTCACTGTCCCCACTATTTTCTCTCAAGTGGGGTCCACTGGAGATTTGGATCTGTCTCATTCTTCAGACCATGCCCTAAAACGATCTCCTCAAATGGATGGACGGTGTGGATATAGCACCCGCATCATGGTGGGACCCATACAGTGGGCCACCAGCTGGGCAGCGAGCCCAGCGTCCGTGGACGCTGGTACTCCCAGCGTCAACAAAGCCTCTCCTTCTTATTTTCTTTCTTTCTCTCTGTTTTTTTCATGGTTTTGATCGAGTGGGGCCCACATAAGGGTGATCTACTCCGTCTATCAGGTTCCCCAGCTCATGGGGGACCCAACGAGCCCAATAATGGGTATGTGAATAGGTCTACAAACAGCAAGGTGGACCGAGGAAGTTTTGACAGTGGACATCATGTTCTCCACTGTTTCCTGTGGTGCGGTTCGCTTAAGATTTGGATCTGGTTCATATTCGGGCCCTGGCCCTAGAATGACTTGGGAAAACAGATGGATGGTGTGAATACAACATAAACATCAAGGTGGGTCCCACGAATGGGGACCCCATTCACACGTCCAGGTGACGCTAGACTGTTCCAGCGTCTCTGACGCTGTGAACATCCAGCGTCTGACGTTCCCCTTTTTCTTTCTTGCTTATTTTAAGTGGGGCCCACATAGGTATAATCCAATCCGTTCATCAGGTTCCCCAACTCATGGGGAAACCGCAGAGTCTAATATTGGACAGGTAAAAATGCTCACAAACATCATGGTGGGCCCAAAGAGTTTCGACAGTGGACATCCTTATCTCCACTGTTTGTTATGGTGTGGTCCACCCGAGATCTAGATCTACTTCATTTTTGGTACCCAGCCTTAAAATGGGCTGGAGAAACAAACGGACGTCGTGGATCAAATACATGCATCAAGGTGGGTCCCACGAGTGGGGACCCATGGTCAACGCCCAAAGGGGCTTTCAGCCCAGGCGCTGCTAGGCAGCAGCATCCTCTGGATGCTGTCTGTCCAGCGGCCATCTCCTCTCTTTTTTTATTATTATTACAGGTATGTGGGGCCCATTTATGGACGATCCAGCCCATCCATCTCATTGCCACTCACAAGGTGGGCCCAAGGAAAGAAGATGAAAGGTAAATGAGAAAAGGGGGAGGAATCTGCACTCACAATGATGATTGGACAGTTGGATGGGGTTGGGTTGACGATCGGATGGTCCGGATGATGATCGGGGTCCTCCAAGCTTGGATCTCCTCCTTCAATCTCTCTAACTCTCTCTTTCTCTCTTCTCTCTCTCTCTCTCAAATCTCTTTCTCTTTCTCTCTCTTCTCTCTCTCTCAAATCTCTTTCTCTTTCTCTCTCCTTTCTCTCTCTTGATCTCCCTCTAAATCTCTCTACTTCTCTCTCTTCTCTCTCTCTTTCAAATCTCTTTCTCTTTCTCTCCTTTCTCTCTCTAACTCTTGAAATTTTGAAATGAGAAGCCCTCCTCTCCCCCTACGTATGGACTTGTATGGGGAGGGAGAGAGAGGAGGAAATCATGGGGGGAAATGATGGTGGTGGTGGTTAGCATGGGAGAGGGGTATGGGAGGTATGGGTGAGAGTTGGCTTTTGGGTGAGAGAGTGATGGGGTGGGTATGGGGTGATTAGAGTAGGGGTATGGGTGAGAGTGATGGTGCTTGATTAGATTGATTTGACTATACTTGGGATTTGTGCAAGTGAGGCTCACGCCACACGCGCGTTGCGCGGCCCACCTTGGATTGCGTAAAAGTACGCATCTTTCACATCGGGTATCGCAATGGGGCGTGCCGCGCGGCGTTGGAATCACAGTGCCTACGCGGTCGCCGGGGTATAGGTCTTGGGTCGATGCGGTACTAAAATAGGGTCACGATCAAGGCTCGCTAATCTGGTCCATCCGGGACGTACTGGTACAGGAAACTAAACGTACGGAGGGCAATTCAGGGTACGGGTCTTACATAAAATCACTGGTATTTGAGTGCTAGCATTATAATCAGTTGTGTGTCCAAGACGATAAAACCCATTAGGTAGTAGAATTTGTCAACTTGGACTAGAACATCCTCAACTATCCCTCTTGGTACACGGATGGATCTATCAGTAAGTTGCAACGTGGTTTTGGTGGGTTTTAATTCACCAAGACCCAATTGCTCATATATCGAGTATGGGATCAAGTTTACGCTTGCCCCCAAGTCTAGCAATGCACACTCAATCGGGTAGTCTCCAATAATACATGAGATTGTGAGACTTCCAAGATCTTTGAATTTTAGGGGGGTCTTTTGGGTGAGAATGGCACTCACTTGTTCATTAAAGAAGATCTTTTGCTGCACATTATATTTGCGTTTAGTTGTTCATAGGTCCTTTAGAAACTTGCATAAGAGGGGATTTGTTTGATGGCATCAAGCAATGGAATGTTGATCTTGACTTGTCTGAAAATCTCTAAGATGTCATGAGAGTTTGGGAGAGATTTTGGAACAACCAATCTCAAAGGGAATGGTGCTATGGGCTGGTAAACGCGTTCCGTTTCTTGTGGGGCTAAGTTAAATCCGTCCTTATCCTCAGAATTTACCGGATCATTAGGCTTGTCAGCCTTCACCGAAATAGATTTATCAATTTGCTTACCACTTCTAAGAGTGGTGATGGATTTGGCTTGCTCCATATGTTGATTGGAGAGATTAGGGATGCTTACTTTATGTGCTTGTTTTGAATTAAGCTGAGGTTGGGTCGGAAAGATCCCTTCCCTAACATTCAAGTGTCCCTTAATCTTATCAACTGAGACTTTAAGCTCTTGGAACATTTGCCGATTTGATTGATTGATTTGCGTTTGCCCTTGCATAAATGCCTTTAAAGTATCCTCCATCGAGAATTGAGGTGGGGCCATATTTTGCAAGGGTGGCCCTCCTTGAGAGTCGGTAGGATTGCCCGTGGGAGCCTTCTTCCAACTGAAATTTGGGTGGTTCTTCCAAGTAGAGTTGTACGTGTTACCCACCGGTCTATTAAAAGGCCGTTGATAACCATATGTGGCATTTGCATGTTCTTATAACACCTCTTGAAACGTAGGAATTGTGGGGCAATCTTGCGTAGCGTGTATATTAGTGAAACAAATCCCACACGTGTTCTCAATAGCTTCATTGGACTTTGAAAATCCACTCTTTCTAAGTTTCATGGCCTCGATCTTCCTTGTGAGGCTGGCTAGCCTTGCATTCACATCATCTTCCTCCTTAAGGATATAAATCCCTCCTTTCTCTTTTTCTTGAGGAGGCTTGAGGTTATTAGATTTGTTCGAGGTATCCCATGATTGGGCATTCTCGGCCAACATATCTAAGTAACTTCAAGCTTCATCTGGATTTTTGCTCATAAACTCGCCGTTACACATCATCTCTATGAATTGGCGCATATTGGAACTTAATCCATCATTGAAGAAGTTTATGATTCACCAACTTTCGTAGCCGTGATGTGGGCAAGCAAGTAGGAGGTCCTTAAACCTTTTCCAAAATTGGAAGAATGATTCAATCTCTTTAGCCAAAAAAACCATTTATAGCTCTTCGAAGGGTATTTGTTTTATGAGCCGGGAAGAACTTTTTCAAGAATTCCCGGGTCATCTCGTTCCATGACCCTATCAAGTGTGGTCTAAGAGAGTGAAGCCAAGTCTTGGCTCTTTCTTTCAATGAGAAGGAAAAAAAGTTTAAGTTTAATTGCATCTTCTGAAACATTAGTGTATTGCAAAGTAGCTACCACTTCTTCAAACTCCTTTAAGTGTAGGTATGGGCTCTCAGAGTTTAGCCCATGGAACTTTAGTATGAGTTGAATTACTCCCGGCTTCATATCGATGTTTCCCTCGGTTGGTGGTAAGACCACGCACGAGGGTGTAGTTGCACGGGCCGGTAATAAGTAATCCCGTAGTGACCTCATTTGAGGAACATTGTGTACTTCATTCTCTCCTACTCTCTCTTGATTTGCGTTTGTAGTTGGAGTAGGGGGGGGGGGGGGGGGGGGAGGATTCCCTAATGGAATTTGGTCCATACTTTCCAAAATTTCACGTTGTTCAACAAATCTTCGGACTCGTCTATGGACGAAGAGTGGTCCAACTAAACCACCTTCGGATTGGAGAGGATTGTTGTAGTCACGTTCTCAACGGGACATAAACCACATAATCCAAAATCTAAACTAATCCTAAGTCCTAAAATCTAAAATTAATCAAATTCTAAAAATTGAAAATATGCAAAAAGCACTAAGTTAGAAGGATATTACCCGATTCACTTGAACTAGAGAAGAAGTCCTACAAGGCAAAACAATTTGTTAGTCTTAGGAAATCAGAAAAACCTATCTACTTCTACTTCTACAGTCACTAAAACAATCTAAAACCATTATCTAAATTCCACGGTAATGGCGTCAAAAACTTGTTCGCTCGCCTCAAGTGCAAGGCTGCGATGTAGTAATAAATCTCGGTAAGACCGAGGTCGATCCACAGGGAATTAGAAAACAACTTCTAAACTATTCCAGCAACTAGGATTGCAATAATTAAGAGATTCAATTGAGAGAATTGTGTTAAAACAGTAACTTAAGAAAAACAGTAATTAAAGGACCTAAGTCTTTCAAGGGTCCACTTGTAACAATCCCATGTCAATCCAATCAATCCAAGCATAAACACAACTGGATTTGAAGTTCTATCTCTCATCTAGTTGGAAGATAAAGCATTAAACACATTCAATCCCAATTAAGTTGAACTTCCAAGTTCTAGTCCCATTCAATCACATAGCATTCGAAATCATAGCCTTCGGAGTAACAGCCATGCCTATGGACTATGGCATGCTCAAGGTTTACCATAATTCGAATCTAATAAAGCAAAACATGATAATCTCAGAGAATTGCAAGGAATCCATATTCGAAGCACATGAACTCTCATAAAACTTCTAAAAATATGAACTTTATATGCACTAGAACATTCAAAATTCAAACTTAAAGTAAAACTACTTGAATTAAACTGAATTAAACATGAAATTGGCTACAAGCTTCACCTCTAAGCCCTAGCTGAGATATTTTAGCCGAGCATTATCATAATATAACTAGAACTCAAAGAAAAACTAAAAAGCATAAAAACCCGGGGTTAGGAGGGTTGCAAATGCTCCACGACGGCTTCCTTTACCTCCCACGAAGTTCCTCAGCTTCTATGATGCCTTAGGAAGAGACCCTAGGTGTCCTTTTATAGTGGGGAAGCTCTACCACGTCAGAATCTTCCAGAATTTGCATGGTACTTATGCACTGCGCAAAAAATCTCAAAGCTGGAATTAGAAACCTCTGTTTACGCAATGCCGACCAGTCGTGACCGGTCGGACTAGGCTAGCCGACCAGTCTTGACTGGTCGGACCTGGCTGGTCCTTTGTCTAGCAAGTCTCCAAGGTGGGCGGCATGGTGACCGACCGGTCAGGACCGTGTTCGCTCGCCTTAAGTGTAAGGCTGCGATGTAGTAATAAATCTCAGTAAGACCGAGGTCGATCCATAGGGAATTAGAAAACAACTTCTAAGCTATTCCAGCAACTAGGATTGTGTTCGCTTCCCCAAGTGTAGGGTTACGATGTAGTAATAAACTCGGTAATACCGAGGTCGATCCACAGGGACTTATGTAGGATGTCACAAACTCATCCACAAGTTTCTATTGAAGCTAACAATCAAAGTTTGAATAGAATGTGTGTGATTAACAGTTTAAGCTAAATTGAATGTAAACAATTATAAGAAGGCACTAGGGGTTCGAGGATTCACTTGTAGCAATCCTCGATGTTCAATCCGCTGTGATTTCCCATTCTCTCAATTAGAATCACCAGTCAGGTCTATCTAATCGGATGATAGAACTGTTAAACCAGAAGTCTGTAACATGTAAGTTCTGTGCATAAAGTTCACTCAACTCTAGGCTGATCTGAGCATGCTCATTGCATAGGTCATTCACCTTTTCTATAGGTCCAATTCCCAATCATAACCATCCTCAAGTCTTCTCACAAGACAAGGCTAGATCATGATTTGAACTGGATTCAAATTATATGCACAGTCCATACATATTTCAGATAATCAACCAAAACTAGAACTTTGGCATGAAGTCCCTTTATGAAGAGCTTGGTACTAGAGCGCACTCCAATTCCTCGGATCATACAGGTCTAGACCGTTGCAAACAAATTAAGAAGATAAGTAATTCATCCAAACATCCATGAGTCATCACAAGACTAAGAGAAATTACTTAAAAACCTGTATAAACTTCAAACCTTAGTTCATAATCATGAATTCCAAACTGAAAACCACTTAACTACGAATTAAAACATCTTGGATACACTACAAGCTTCACCTCTTAGCCCTAGCTAAGAGGTTTAGCTGCTCATGATCCAAGGAAACATGAAACAACTCTAAAAAACATGAAAACAGCAAAGCAAACCAAAAGGAGTTGTGAAACTCCAATCTTCACTTCCACAGCCTCCAACCTCGCTTGAACCCTTCTAGGATGCCCTAGGAACGATCCCTAGGTGTCCTTTTATAGTCTGGAAGCTCCACAACTTCGGAAGAATCGAGAACTTGCGTAACACTTACGCAGCGCAGAGAAAATCGGGATGAAATTAGAAATTTCTAACTCAGTACGCATGGCCGACCGGTCATGACCGGTCGGACGTCTACATTGACGTTCCAGCAAGTATGGCCGACCGGTCATGACCGGTCGGCCTCATTCAATATTGGTCCAGCAATCATGTCCGACCGGTCATGACCGGTCGGACGTCCTCACTCCTGTTCCAGTAGTCATGTCCGACCGGTCATGACCGGTCGGATGTCTTCAGTAGATTCCCAATGTGCATGGCTGACCGGTCACTGACCGGTCTAGCTTCCTTGGCCGACCGGTCACGACCGGTCAGCCCTCTTTTCTTCTTGCATTTTTTCTTTCTTTCTTCCTTCTGCTTCCTTTTCTTCTTTAGTTCTTTCTTTCTTTATTAGAATGGTTCCAAATGAGCTCATTATATCTTCAATTGAGTAGAGTCCATCCTCAATCCTGTAGTCACACAACATGCATTGAATTAGCTTCCAAACCATACAAACCTTGCACAATGAGTGATGAATTGGGGTTAGAATATGCATAATTAAGAGCTCAACAGATTGCAATAATTAAGAGATTCAATTGAGAGAATTGTGTTAAAATAGTAACTTAAGAAAAACAGTAATTAAAGGAACTAAGTCTTTCAAGGGTCCACTTCTAACAATCCCATGTCAATCCAACCAATTCAAGCATAAACACAACTGGATTTGAAGTTCTATCTCTCATCTAGTTGGAAGATAAAGCATTAAACACATTCATTCCCACTTAAGTTGAACTTCCAAGTTCTAGTCCCATTCAACCGCATATAGCATTCGAAATCATAGCCTTCGGAGTAACAGCCATGCCTATGGACTATGGCATGCTCAAGTGTTACCTTAATTCGAATCTAATAAAGCAAAACATGATAATCTCAGAGAATTGCAAGGAATCCATGTCCGAAGCACATGAACTCTCATAAAACTTCTAAAAATATCAACTTTATAAGAACTAGAACATTCAAAATTCAAACTTGAAGTGAAACTACTTGAATCAAACTGAATTAAACATAAAATTGGCTACAAGCTTCACCTTTCAGCCTTAGCTGAGAGATTATAGCCGAGCATTTTCATACTACAACTAGAACTCAATGAAAAAGACATAAAAAGCATAAAAACCCGGAGTTGGGAGGGTTGCAAAGCTCCACGACGGCTTCCCATGAAGTTCCTTAGCTTCTATGATGCCCTAGGAAGAGACCCTAGGTGTCCTTTTATAGTGAGGAGGTTCTACCGCGTCGGAATCTTCCAGAATTGCATAGCACTTATGCACTGCGCAGAAAATCTCGGAACTGGATTTAGAAATCGCTATTTATGCAAGGCCGACCGGTCGTGACCGGTCGAACTGGGCTGGTCGACGGGTCTTGACCGGTTGGACTATTTGGAATGGAGTCCAGTGTACACCAGAGGGGCCCTGACCTGTTGGCCGACCGGTCTTAACCAGTCGGACCAAACTGGTCCTTACTCCAGCGGCTTCACAAGAGTGGGTAGCAGGGTGGCCGACCGGTCATGACCGGTCGGACCTTTGTTCTTCCCTTTTTTTCTTCATTTCTTTCTTCCCTTTTCTCCCTCTTGTTCCTTCCTTCTTTGGTCCACCTTGTTGTAGGATAAAGTTGGTCGTCGAGAGGCGATTAGGGAGTGGTTGAAAGGAGTTGCGGCCAGTCTGACCAACTGCGAGTAGCTCAGCTCGTGGTCGTTGAAAAGGGTCGCATCTTAGCATGCAAGCAGTGTTGAGCTCTTAATTGTGCATATGCTAACCCCAATTCATCACTCATTATGCAAGATTTTCATGATTTAAAGACTAATCTAATGCATGGATTTGTGATTGTAGGGATAAGAGAGAGGATTCATCGATTGGAGACTTAAAGACGCCATTTACAGGTATAAGAGATCAAAGGACTAAGCGTCAAAGGATGGAAGAAATAAGTTAGAGGAAAGAAGAAAGGATGCAGAAGAAAGCAATGAAGACCGGTCGTCCGACCGGTCGTCCATGGCCCAAGACCGGTCGTCCGACCGGTCCAAGCACTCAACAGAAGGGGGCCCTTTGCACATTTTACTGGACCATTCACGACTGGTCATACGACCGGTCGTCCACTGCTCAGACCGATCGTCCGACCGGTCCTTGAATTAAAGAGCTGGGTCTGAATTTTTTGAAAACTCTCTAGACGATTTTTGCGCTTTTGTTACCGGTCGTGCGACCGGTCGTTCAGAAGCTCGGACCGGTCGTGCGACCGATCGTCTACGTAACAGTGCGTGTTCTACAAGCTCCGGATTTCTCTGCGCACTGTGTATCCTTACACATCTTCTGGATGATTCCAACAGAGCAGAGCCTCTTCACTATAAAATGAGACCTAGGGATCGTTCCTAAGGCATCCTAGAATAGATTGAGCACGGTGCGAGACGGCGAAAGTCGATTTCGGAGTTCTGCAACTCTTCCTAGTTTGCTTTCTAGTTTTATGCTTTGTTTAGTTATTTTCATGTTTCCTTGGATCATGAACGGCTAAGCCTAGGGCTAAGAGGTGAAGCTTGTAGTGAATCTAAGATGTTTCAATTCATTCGATTTGGTTTTAAGTTGGATTTCTATTGAAGAACAATGGTTTGAAGTTTAAATTAAGTACTAAGTAGTTTTTCTTAATCTTATGATGACTCATGGATGTTTGGAAGAATTGCTTGGGTTCTTAATTGTTTTGAGCTAGTCTAGACCTGTATGATCTGAGGAATTGGAATACGCTTTAGATCTGTGATCTTCATGTGGGAGCTTCATACCAAAAGTCTACTTTTCTGGAAATTCTGAAGTATGTGAGACTGTGTATGTGATTTGGATCAAGTTCAAATCATGATCTAGTTTTGTCTTGTGACAGGATTTAATGATGGTTATGATTGTGATCTTAACCTATTGAAATTGGGACTGACCTATGCAATTGAGTATGCTCGTCCTAGCTTGCATTGAGTGAATCATATACATGGATCATACATATATCAGGTTAATTGTTTTAACTGCTCTATCATCCAACTAGATAGAACTTAATTTCGATTCTAGTTGAGAAAGTAAGAAACTACAGCGAATTGAGCATCAAGGATTGCTACAAGTGGATCCTTGAACCCCTAGTGCCTTTTATTAATTATTTACCTTCAGTTAGTTCAAAATATCTCTCTACATCAGATTACTAAATTCTGTTTAGTTAGTTCTTCAGTGGAAACTATTAGAAGTGTTTTGTGGATTCCTACATAAGTCCTTGTGGATCGACCTCGGTCTTACCGAGATTATTACTACATCGCAACCCTACACTTGGGGAAGCGAACAAGCAGCTCGGCTCGTGGTCGGCGAAAGGGGTCGCATCTCAGCATGCGAGCAGCTCGGCTCGTGGTCGTTGAAAGGGGTCGCATCTTAACATGCAAGCAGTTACCTCCAAGCCTGAGCATCCTCTGCTTTTTTAGTACCAGCAACCCATATAGACCGATTTTGGGCTTATCTTTGTTCGTGGCTCCGAACCTCAGGGGATCTCCATTAGGGAACGTAATCGACCAGATGTCTAATTAAACCAGGCCATCCCCTTATCTAAGGATCAACAGGATAAACATCTTATCCCCGGAAATCACCAATAAACACACATGATGTACTTTCACTCCTCATGTAGACTTGAGCTTTTGTTGATCTATCATATATAGTCTACATGTGTTGAATAGAATAGGATGTTATTGCATATATCATTTACTAGTCTTTTGATTGGACTCACTTAGGCTTGGAAGCCGAAGTGTTAATTGCTTACGTAGGTTAATTTGCTAAATTTGCTAAATTTGTTAAATAGGTGAAATTTTTTAAAAGGTCCTAATCACCCCCTCCTATAGGTTTAGCCATAATTCTAGTTGCTCTTTAAGCTTCCGCACGTGTATACATAGGGTGTCGTGTTAGACTACCCGACGCAATTTCAAGAAACACCATCTAACCTTTAGAACAGTTATTTTCAAAATTCATAGCCCTAGTAACCAGAGCCTCGGGTAACGTTTCTACAGCCTCACCCTAGCTTGAGACACCACCCATGGCTAACACTGCGACTCCTAATACAAATCCACCAATGTCTTCAGTGGGAGGAAACTCCAATGCTCCACAACCTTAGGAAGCCATGTTAGACGCACTCGATCATCTCACCAGTATCATTCACCAACAACAGGCCCAACAACATGAACAGCAAACTCGACACAAGGCCACCCTCGAACAACTGATGACAATCGTGACCCCTGGCCAAACTCCAATTCCAACCTCTACTCAAACTGCACCTCTGCCTCCAGTGGAAACCCAAACAACCACACTAAGACCCCAAAATCGGCCCGAAACGCTTCTAGTACCCCTAGCAACTAGACAGGATCCCCCGCCGAATCAACCTCGGTTCATACTTCCTGAATAAACCATCCTGATTGAGGAATTCTTAAAGCTACATCCTGAGAAGTTCCATGGAAACCCTGACCCTACCAAGGAGGAATATTGGCTCAAGCAAGTGGGTAAAGCACTGGACACCCTAACTTATCCCATGTAACACTCAGTAACCCTGGCTGCATACCTATTAAAGGGTTTGGCCTACGTTTGGTGGCAGGCGGCAAAAAGAAGAGTCGCAAAAGGATTCTAGTGGACGTGGGACGCTTTCCATGCCAAGTTTTTTCCTAAAGCATATAGAAAAGAGAAGATGTCTGAATTCCTGAAACTAGAGCAAGGTAACCTCACCATAGCCCAATATGAAGACACATTCGTTGAGTTGTCAAATTACTTACCCTAAGCAGTGGAAGACTTGAACTACAAGATTCATAAGTTCCAAAAGGCTTGAGGCCTAGTATTTGGTTGAAAGCTAGCATCTTGAAACTTTTGAAGAGATCATGGATCAAGCAATGATCGCTAAGAAAGACACTGAGCGACAAGTGACTTTTCCCGTGCAATCTTTTGGTTTCGTGTTGAGCTCTTAATTATGTATATTCTAACCCCAATTCATCACTCATTATGCAAGGTTTTCATGATTTAAAGACTAATCTAATGCATGTTTTGTGATTGCAGGAATGAGAGTGGACTTCACCCAATAGGAGACCAAAAGGATCCACTTAGGAGCTTTGGATGAAGACCCAAGGTGAGCCAAAGAAAGAAGAAAGCAGAGAGAAGAAAGAAAGAAAGAAATGAAGAAGAAAAGAGGCCAAGACCGGTCATGACCGGTCGGCCAGCTCCCCTAGACCTGCTGAACTCACTGGACACACAAATAACATTGTCCGACCGGTTGTGACCAGTCGGCCAACCTAGTCCGCCCGGTCCAGACCGGTCGGCCAAAGGCCTGCTCACTCTAGAAGCTTGCTGGACTATTTCCTAGATGAGTCCGACCGGTCGCGACCGGTCGGCCAAGCCACTCAGACCGGTCGTGCGACCCGTCGGCCATGCGTAAAACTGCGGACTTTCCTATTTGGGCACCGAATTTCTCTGCGCACTGCATAAGCTTACACAAATTCGAGAAGATTCTGATGCTACGGAGCCTCCCCACTATAAAAGGACACTTAGGGATCGTTCCTAGGATATCTTAGAAGGGTTTGAGCAAGGTGGGAGGCGGCAGAAGTGGATTTCAGAGTTCCACAACTCCTAGTTTGCTTTCTTGTTTTTATGTTTTTCTTAGTTGTTTCATGTTTCCATGGATCATGAATGGCTAAACCTCTTAGCTAGGGCTAAGAGGTGAAGCTTGTAGTGAATCTAAGATGTTTCAATTTGTTTAAAGTTGGTTTTAAAGTTGGATTCATGTTTATGAACAATAGTTTGAAGTTTAATTCAAGTTCTAAGTAGTTTTTCTTAGTCTTATGATGACTCATGGATGTTTGGAAGAAGTACTTGAGTTCTTAATTGATTTGTGCTAGTCTAGACCTGTATGATCCGAGGAATTGGAGTACGCTCTAGTACTATGATCTTCATGTCAGAATTTCCTACCAAAGTTCTACTTTTCTGGATTTCTGTAGTATGTATGGGACTGTGTATTTGATTTGAATCAAGTTCAAATCATAATCTAGCTTTGTCTTGTGATAGGACTTAATGATGGTTATGATTGTGAACTTAGTCTCTTGGAATTGGGACTGACCTATGCAATTGAGTATGCTCGTCCTAGCTTACATTGAGTGAATCATACACATGGCTCTTCCATATGCCAGATTGTTTGGTTTAACTGCTCTATCATCCGACTAGATAGATCTTAATTTTGATTCTAGTTGAGAAAGCGAGAAACCATAGCGAAATGAGCATCAAGGATTGCTACAAGTGGATCCTTGAACCCCTAGTGCCTTTTTATAATTGTTTACTTTCGATTTAGTTCAAAGTTGTTATTCACATCAATCTCTTACAAATCTGGTTGTTAAATTCTCAATAGAAGCTATTGGAAGTGTTTTGTGAATTTCTATATAAGTCCCTGTGGATCGACCTCAGTTTTACCGAGATTATTACTACATCGCAACCCTACACTTGGGGTAGCAAACAAGTTTTTGGCGCTCTGCCGGGGACTTTGACAGTTTTTTACAAATTTCTAAAAATAGTATCTATTTAGGATTTTTAAGATTTTAGGACTAACTTAGTTTGTTTTGTTTGATTTTTCTTTTGCAGGGATTTCTAGGAAGTTGAAGAAGACATAAGGATCTCAAGTGCCAAATCAGGTTCTATCTTTCTAACCTTACTCATCTTCTTCTCCTATTCATTCCTATCATCTCTTGTAGAGTGGGTGGAGACTCCTTTTTAGATCTCTGAAAGGTAGGCCTTGTGCCACCTGGATTCCTATTGGTCGGCTCTGTCGTCATGAATCACCTTGTGCTCAGAGATTTCTCTTCTCACCTCTACTCCTCTTTCTTCTTTTTATGTACTATTCTCAAAAGATTCAAAGAGTGGGTGGGGAGTTCTCTGAACCCCTATTGACCAGGAGAAATCGATCTCTATCCTTGCTTCTGGCTCAGCCATTGCAAGACCCCTTGTGCTTCGGTCTTAGAGAGAAGTAACGGAAGGAAGGAAGAATTCTTTTTGTTTCATTCTTTTAGGATTTGCATGCCACATTGGGCTCGGGATTCTAATAATCGACTCATTAGTGAAGGGGGAATAGTAGAAGGAATTGACAGAGAACCACGTGCTAGAAGACATCTAACTTCTCCAATTTTGTCTGAAAATATGGCTGCAAATCAACCTAATCTGATGGCCAATCCTAATTTGGGCCAAAACCAAATTGAAACGGGGGAGAATGTGGTTGAGAATGTTCCCCGACCAAGAACATTACGTGATTACTTGCAACCAGCAAGAGCGAGCACTCCCTCATGCATAATCTTTCCACAAAATGCAGGGAATGTAGATTTGAAACCGGGAGTGATCCACCTCCTCCTAAAATTCCATGGATTAGACAGTGAAAGTGCCTACCAACACCTTAAGGAGTTTGATGAGGTAATAACCACCATGCACTTTGCAAATGTTATAGATGATGTGGTAAGACTTAAATTATTTCCTTTTACCCTTAAAGATAAAGCTAAAGGTTGGCTTCATGCATTAAGGCCAAGATCAATTGGTGCATGGACTGATATGCATCGGGAATTCATTAAAAAATTCTTCCCTACTCACAAAACGATTATGTTGAGGTGCCTTATCTTGAACTTTGCCCAAAAGGAAGATGAGACCTTCTTCCAATGTTGGGAGAGGTTTAAGGACTTGTTAAATGCATGCCCACATCATGGCTATGAAATTTGGCGGGTTATAAGCTTTTTCTATGATGGACTGACTTCACCCATGTGCCAATTTGTAGAGATGATGTGTAATGGGAAGTTCATAAATAAGGAAGCCGATGAAGCATGGGACTATTTGGAGGAAGTGGCTGAGAATGCACAGTCTTGGGATACATCTAAACCAGTAAATTCCAAGACTAGCCAACAAAAAGAAAAAGGAGGAATTTATGTCTTATCAGAAGAGGATAGCATAAGTGCACAAGTGGCTAGCCTCACAAGAAAAGTTGAGGCCATGGAATTAAGGAAAGGAGAGACGATTAACTCCAATGACGTTGAAACTGTTTGTGGAATTTGTGCCAAAAATCAACATGCAACACAAGATTGTCCCACAATTTCAGCGGTTCAAGATATCTTACAAGAACAATCAAATGCCATAAACAGTTATCAACGGCAATTTGGTGCTCCAAACTCAAACACGTTTAATGATAATTGGAAGAACCATCCCAACTTCAGTTGGAGGAATGGACCCACTGCGAATACAAACAATATCCCTCAAGATCAACCTATATTAGGTCCATCTCTAGTCATTACTCCAAAAGTTACGCTAGAGGAGATGTTGGTGCATTTGTATCGGTTCAAGATGAGTATAACAAAACTAATTCTCTGAAAATAGATGGATTCATGTAAGAGCAATTGAAATTTAACCAAATTCAACTCAAGCCATCAATGAATTGAAAACCTCAATGGCTAGAGTTGAATCTCACCTCAGTGTTAGGGAGAAAGGCACACTTCCTGCCCAACCTCTTCCAACCCAAGAACCCAATTTGAGATACAAGATGCAGGCTCATCCTCCCAACATACGGAGCATGTTCAAGCTATCACCACTTTGAGAAGTGGAAACATAGTTGATAAATCTAATCTGGTGAAGGCCCTAAAGCCTAAGGATCCGAAAAATTCCAAAGAGGATGATAGCTCAAACAACACTCCATAAGAGAAAGAACCGGAAAGGGAATACAAGCCGGTTGCTCTGTTTCCCCAAAGGTTGATTTCACCCAAACCCTTAGACAAAAATCTGAAAATATTAGAGGTGTTCAAGCAGGTGAAGATCAACATCCCGTTGTTGGATGCCATAAAGCAAATACCATCCTATGCCAAATTTATAATGGAATTGTGCACAGTCAAAAGGAAACACAATGTTCACAACAAAGTACTTTTGACTGAGAATTTATCAAACAAGAGGTGCCCCAAAAATATAGGGATCCGGGTAGTCCAACCATCTCATGCATCATAGGAGATTACCGGATTAAACAAGCCTTACTTGATTTGGGGGCAAAGTGTGAACCTCATTCAATACTCGATTTACGAACAACTTGGGTTAGGTGAATTGAAACCAACAAAACCACACTCCAACTTGCTGATAGATCCAGTCGTATACCGATAGGAATGATTGAGGATGTTCTAGTCCAAGTTGATAAATTCTATTACCCAGTAGACTTTATTGTCTTGGATACACATCTCGTGATAGGTACCGGTGCTCAAATTCCCGTCATACTTGGCCGCCCTTTTCTAGCTACTTCAAATGCACTTATCAATTGTAGAAACGTGCTTGTACAAATGTTCTTTGGAAACATGACACTTGAGCTAAATATATTTGATCTATGCAAACAACCACGGGAAGTTGATGAGGAGATCCACGAGATTAACATGATTGAATCATTCGTGGAGGAAACTTTCCCCTTGTCATTATATTCCGACCCTTCGGAGGCATGTGTGGCCCATTCTCATGAGATAAATGATGACACAATACAAGAGATGGATGCCATTTTAGATGTGATGCCGGTGCTTGATAACAAAAGATGGAGGGCCCTATTTGAGCCTTTACCCGTAAACGAGAATAAAGCCCTCCCATCCAATATCAAGGCACCAAGACTCGACCTAAAACCATTACCAAGTGAGCTGAAATATGTCTATTTAGGTCGAGATGAGACATATCCGGTGGTGATTTCTTCCCACTTGGATGAGGAACAAGAGAGTAGGCTAATGGCCACTCTATTAGAGCACAAGAGTGCCATTAGGTGGTCGATTGCGGATCTCAAAGGCATAGACCCACTAATGTGTACTCATCGCATACACCTTGAGGAGAATGCGAAGACATCTAGGCAACCACAAAGACGACTCAATCCAAACATGAAGGATGTGGTTAAGGCTGAAGTGGTAAAACTATTGGATGTGGGTATTATCTACCCAATATCCGATAGTCAATGGGTGAGTCCAACTTAAGTGTTACCTAAGAAATCAAGAATCACCATCGTAGCCAATGCCAATAATGAACTCGTACCAACCAGAGTCACTATCGGTTGGAGAATGTGCATTGACTACAGGAAGCTAAACACTGTCACAAGGAAAGACCACTTCCCCCTACCGTTTATTGATCAAAATTTAGAAAGGTTGGCGGGTCATTCCCATTTTTACTGCCTTGATGGCTATTCAGGGTACAACCAAATAGAGATAGCCCGTGAAGACCAAGAAAAGACTACATTCACATGTCCATTCGGCACTTTCGCCTATCTACGGATGCCGTTTGGACTATGTAATGCCCCTACCACCTTTCCGCGTTGTATGATGAGTATCTTTTCTGATATGGTGGGGACAATTCTCGAAGTCTTCATGGATGATTTTTCAGTATTTGGTTGTAGCTTTGATGAGTGCCTTGAGCACTTGAAATCTGTGCTGAAAATATGTGAAGAGAAGAACCTTGTGTTGAATTGGGAGAAGTGTTAGTTTATGGTTCAAAAGGGAATTGTACTTGGTCACATCATTTCACAAAATGGAATTGAGGTGGACAAAGCGAAAATCCATCTTATCTCTAACCTTCCACCACCCAAGAGCATTCGAGATGTGCGGTCCTTTTTGGGACACGCAGGATTTTATAGAAGGTTCATAAAGGACTTCAGTTCACTCTCTCGTCCTTTATGTAACCTACTTCAAAAGGAGAATTCCTTTGAGTGGAATGAAGACTGTCAAAAAGCCTTTACTACAATTAAAGGTATGTTGACACGTGCTCCCATAATGCAACCACCTGATTGGAGCCTTCCTTTTGAAATTATGTGCGACGCAAGCGACTATGCTATTGGGGCCGTACTAGGCCAAAGAAAAGAGAAGAAGCCATGTGTTATCTACTATGCAAGTAAAACCTTAAACTCAGCCCAAGCAAACTACACTACTACAGAAAAAGAACCTTTAGCTGTAATTTTTGCCTTGGACAAG
>PVNU02003661.1:0-37124 GCA_003013855.2 Liriodendron chinense | reverse complement strand
GCGAAATAGAAACCTCTAATATTATTTTTCTGACCGTCTGGTCCCTGACGATTTGAATTCTACCTTCAGAGTATGTTGGGGAATAGAAGTCGATTCAAGGGCATAGGAAGTCAATTGATTTTTCTTCCTGACAACTCTTTCAATTGACATAAACGTCCCTTAAAAAAATACTGACCAATCACACTAACACTAACAGATATGGAAAACGGTAGATTGGATGGACGACTTCATATGGACGTACGAGTCAATTGTTATTGCTGTTATTGTTGTTGTTGTTGTTTGTTGTTGTTGTTTCGGTTGCTGGTGCTGTTATCTTGTTGTGGTTGGGCAGTAGCTGACGTGTGATTTCTTTGCTGGCAATGCAGTAAACTCGGATGAATGCCTGATGACAAGGATGCAGGAGATGTCACTGGACTACCACTTCAAGGTGGAGCAGGAAGTTGGCTCCTCCACCTACGCCTTCTTCGGCTTCAACGGTATATGCTCCCTCTAGTAGTTTAAACAAAAGGCCTGTACTACCAATGTCTGTAGGAATCCAATCTTTGCAAGAGGTTGAGGTGGACTGCCGCCATGAAAATCTCCTAGCATGAAAATCAGGCAATCCATTCATTAGGCTGGCCACACCTAACGTTGAGGCAGACTCAAAGACTGTCCATCGTTCAATTCTGTGGCCCTCTCGATGAGTGGAACAATCTTCTTTCCTTGCCTGGTGATCCTCATGGTGTGGCCCACATTTTCTAACAGTTCATAAATCCTACAGGTGAAATTTTGACTATTTGATGGTTTCTCTTATAAAACTCTGCACGACTCCAATGCACACCTGGCTGGCTGAGCAATGTGTGCCAAGGTTCCTACTCACCCTTTATGGATGGAGGAAAACTTTGATACTCTGCCAGACTGTGATGAATGATTTGCAGGCACTTAAGAATTTTACTCAGAAATTGTATATGGGGCATGCAAATAATTTAAATTAAACTGTCCAAATCATAGATCCCATTCAAGATGTATCGTGAACCAAAAGACTATTATATTTGTAGCCATTTATTTGACAGTCGCAATTGAAAAATATCCAACAGTCTCATTTTTGGATAGTGATTTAGCAACAATGGGTTCCACAATTTAAGTGGCTAATTTGATTTATAATATACGCCGGGCTGGTCCAACGGGCTTTCGGGCCTGGGCTGCCTTGAGCTGTGCTTCGACTGGAGTATTATGCCCGCGGGCAAGGTTCAGGCCTAAAAATTGAGCCTGTTTCCTAAATGGGTCGGCTGCCCAAAAGCCCGTCAGCCTGGCCTGACCTGATAAGTTTTTCAAAATTTTAAATTTCAAATGAAAATTTCCCTCCTTTTCATGTTTCTCCATCTCTCTCTTTTCCGAAAAATGAAACCAAGCCCTATTGATATTGCTCCTATTACTATTATCACAGGGACTGCGGGAGTATGGAGGATAGCGGCACTCAATGAGGCTGGAGGGTGGAAGGATCGGACCACTGTTGAGGACATGGACTTGGCGGTCCGTGCCAGCCTGAAGGGCTGGAAATTTGTTTACCTGGGCCACCTAAAGGTACAACCATTGCTATTGTATTCTGGGACAAGATACTGGTGATAGTTCACCAACATCTTTTCAAAGGACAGTTACCCATCTACCATACATGTAGCCATGTGTAGATTGTAGCACACCATCCAAATCTTAGGATCGATTATGAATGGAGCACAGCCGAAAAATCACATTGAATGATCATATCCATTCAATTGGTGGCTATCAAGTGGATGATTGAAATTAAATTGGCAAGTGGTCAAATTTAATGGAGGCAGTCACCTGCATAAGATCATTGTTTTAAAAACAAAAATTCAACTCGAGTAAAAAATATAGTTGAGTTGCTCAGTGGTAGATCCTGTGGGTTTCAACACTGAGGTCATGGGTTCGAGTACCCATGTAGGGTGTGTGGGTTGAAAAAAAAAAGATGAGCTTCTTGAAAACTCGTAGGAGTTATTTCAGTAATATTTAATGTTTTAAAAATGTAAATAATAATATAAATAATATATGGCCCATCCACATTGCCCACATTTTGAATGCTCCTAATCACAGTACATGTACAGTCAGCGTAAGTGATCCTATTGTTCACTTATCCAGACTATAGCACTAACAAAGTTCATCAATGGAGTAATGCTAGCCCTTCAAATGATAGTTTGAAAAATAGATGGATACGAATCAGCAACATCCACTTTCACAGACAAAAAGCCAAAGGTTGAATGCTATGATCTACAATCTCGTAGATTGTCATTTATCTATGTTGCTAATTTTCTACGTCATAGGTTAAAAATGAAATTGCCGAGCACTTTCAAGGCTTACCGCTATCAGCAGCACCGATGGTCATGTGGGCCCGCGAATCTTTTCAAGAAAATGGCAATGGAGATTATGAGGAACAAGGTAAATACTTCCTTTATCTCTGTTTTGACTTTGAGAGTCTGAAGACTATGGGTATCATTATCTAGTCATAAAAATGACAACTTCAAATGATTCCTTTTTTTAATTTTTTGGATTGGCCTTTGGGACCAGTCCCGTTTGAAATTTTCATTTAACACCTTTTCTTGGTATTAATCCATATAAGAAAACTCTCTCTCTCTCCTCTCTCTCTCATCTCTCTCTCAAGAGATGCTTAGAATGTAAAGGAAATAAACTCTTACATGTTAATTAATTATATAAAGAAGGAAGGTGATTTTGATATCTTTGAACCTGAATGCAGCTTTTCTCAATGGGTATTTCCATGTTGGATTTTTGGACTCGCTTCCTTCTAGGAAATGTAATACTTCTTTTTGGTGCTGCAGAAAGTATCTTTGTGGAAGAAAGTTCATGTGATCTACAACTTCTTCTTCGTTCGGAAGATTGTAGCACATATTGTCACCTTCGTTTCTATTGCGTGGTAATCCCAACGACGGTTCTTGTTTCCTGAAGTGGAGATTCCCAAGTGGGGGGCAGTTTACATCCCATGCATCATTACCCTTCTCAATGCAGTTGGAACACCAAGGTATTAAATCCTCGCAAGATTTTCCTTTGTTTTGTTTTCTCATCTACAAGATTGTGTGGGTATTGAAGCAGAGGTATATAGGATACTTGATTGAATGAAATGGCTTTTTTTTTGTTCACACAGCAACAACACAGGAGGGAACCTTTTAGTAATCTGGGACTTTGATCCAGTTGGTCCCTTGACAGGATGGGTCATGCCAGCCCCAATATCTCCTGTAATAAATGACCTTAGCTATCTTATGAAAATGGACAATTTACAACCAATGGGGCTGATTGAAGCTAGATTTCCAGGCATCTTCCTTCACCTTGGGGCACACTATATGAATGACTAGGGCTGTACATCGAACCGAGTCAAGTCAAGGTGGGCCAAGCTTGGCTTGACCCGTCCGTGCTCTCCTCAAGTTCGAGCTCGAGCTTGAGCTCACCCTCGATCTTACCATTGGAGCTTGCCTTGTTTGCTAAACCTTTCGAGGCGAGCTTGAGGTGAGCTAGTAGATCGAGTCGAGGCGAGCTTACCTTGAGTCGAGTCGAGCTTGCTCCCACCTCAATTTATTATATTGTTTGCTACAAAATACAAATTAAAAGTCAACAACATTAAGTTCAAGAAGTCACACATATATTAGGGGAGAATAGTATTTTTACAGGTGGGACCCCACCATTTAAATGGCCTAGCTCCGATCGGTTTTTTTATTAGCCAGGTCACACACGCATTGAATGCAGACCACTAGTAACATTTTCTGAACCATAGATTAACACAGTACATGCATAACTCACCACATAGCTCACCACATGGATTGCCCTGATTATTGTGCGGACCATCTTCATGATGAGGCCCAGCTGATTCATGGATCAGATGCACCACCTCCCTCATAAAATTGCAATCAATAGCTGCATATGATGTTTGGTCTTATCATAGCCACTGTTTTGTAGATGTGTATGGTGTGTGGTCTCACTGTAGCACCTGTTTTGTGCAGCGTGTAAAACACACAACCACTATGTGCTCACCATGTTTTCTACTTGAAATTACTCAATCCATCAGGTATGGTCAACAAGGAATGTTCTTACTTGAACAAAATAGCAGGATTAAGAAACCCCCCCGAATGTGTGATGGTTTTATATGTCCTAAGCTTAGACCCCAATGTGTAGAGAGAGAGAGAGAGAGAGAGAGAGAGAGAGAGAGAGAGAGAGAGAGAGAACCAAAAAATAAGAAGATTATGGTATTTTTTTTTTTAACAAATATCTATATGAAACGAGTCGAGTCGAGGTCGAGTGACCCAGTGCTCGAACTTAGACTCGATTTCTGAATGAAGCTTGGCTTGACTCACCCCATTGAGTCGAGTCAATCGAGTTTCTCAAGCTGACTAGGCTTATGACCAGCCCTATGAATGACATAAATTGCATTTCTTGGGTTAGCAGGCATTTTTTTTTTTTTTTTTTTTTTTTTCTCTCTTTCGTTTTGAAGGAGGCAGATGCTCAATTGAATATTGTATTTCCTCATCAAAGCTCCATTTAAGGAGGGACATTGGCTTTCGCCTTCATCTCAGGAGTTTTTGTACTTTCTTTTTTGAACTTTCTATTTCGTTGTCCTCTTGAGGTTTTTCAATCTATCCATGTTGCAGGTCGCTCCATCTACTGGTGTTCTGGATCCTTTTCGAGAACGTTATGTCTCTGCATCGGGCAAAAGCGACAATGATTGGTCTGTTGGAGGCAGGAAGGGTAAATGAATGGGTTGTTACAGAGAAACTAGGAGATGCTCTCAAGACGAAGACAAGCATCAAGGCAGCCAAGAAACCTCGATTCAGGATAGGGGACAGGTGAACTCCATTCCATATCCATTCATTTATCTCGGTTGAAATAACCTCCATTTCCACCCGAGAAAAGGTTTATACTTCAGGCTCTTAACCCTGTATGTATATGTATATGTATATATGTATGTCATATGAGTTGATGCATCACTCGTTAAGTGAGTTTAATAACTCACAAGGAATAAAAAAAAGTTCGAATGAACATCTCATCTCTATCATTTATATCCCATAAGCTTTATGTGGGTGCATTGCAGGGTGCAACTCGAGCATGTTGGGTCGGGTTGAGGGTCAACCCAAGCCCAACCAACCTCAAGAGGACCCAACCTGCAATCCGATCCGACTTGATTTGAACCTGAGTGCCCAACCAAAGTCCTCTATACTCGACCAATGTAAGACGACCCAACCAAATTACATGTGATACTTCCCAACCTGAACTGAATTTGCTCGACCCAAAATCAACCCTAATTCAAATCAGGTTGGTGTTTTCCAAACCGAACCAACCTGGGAACCCTTACAACCCAACCCAACCTGACCCAAACTTGGGTTGGGTCAATCGCGTTCAGTTGACCTGAATCCAAGTTTCAGCCCTGATGCATGATGCAGGCTAGAATTTTCATGACAATAATAGCCTCATGGGCACTGCTGAGTAGGTAGTGTGCTTTAAACCAGAGCTGGGGTGGAAGGAGAACTTAAGAATTCATATTTCTGATGCATAGGTAAGCTGTGGGCTAGATGCATCCATGGTAAATGTAGCCTGGTACACATTTGCAAAAATGAATGTACGCCACATGGGTCTTGCATTTTATAAAAATGAGCCTGATGATGGCTGCCAGAAGGGGACCATTTTCTACCCTTAAAGGTATGTTTGAATGCTCAACTGAAGTTAGTCTCAAACATCCAGTTCCATCACATCCATTTCCATCAGTTCGTCCTCAAATTATAATATTATCTTCTAATTATAGTGAGGAAGCAGTCGTCAACTTGGAATTCATGCCAATTTCAAGCCCATCTTGGAAATAACATGATTGCAATTTATTAAGGCTGTGTTTGGTTGCACCAATTTTATGATATTGGTGCAACCAAACTCACCCTAAACTGAAAATTGTAGTTCAATTCAGGAGTGCATCCAAATGGAGCCTAAGTGTGTCTGATCTTGATTCATGGTTCATTGGTCTCATTAGGCTTCATGTCTTGGAGCTCGGCGTCGGAGCCTACCTCTTCTTCTGTGCCTGCTACGACTTCTCCTTCGGCAAGAACCATTATTTCATATACCTCTACCTTCAGGCCATTGCATTCTTCATTATGGCTTTCGGCTATGTGGGAACCTTCGTCCCCAACTCATAATGCATTGACCCATCATCAGATACAAACTCGCCTTGTTGGTACTCATCTCCTTCCATATTTTCTCTTCGCCACATACATAGATACGTATAAAATGGTTCTCTTCACAGGGTTCTTCTTTCTCATTTGGTTACTGTGCTAGTTTGTGAAAGAAAAAGACCCGCCTTATTCTTTTATGATGGAGACAAGTATTCATCACATGCGACGAAGGATTCCGTTGTGAATAATCAGAACCATGAAAGTAGCAAAATGTATATTTTTGTTTTGTAATGGATTTTATATTATATCATACAGAAGACAAGAAAGAAGAAGAGTTATGCAGAAGTAGGAATAGCAGCAGCATTTGGGTGTTGAACTTTCTGTCCATGGATTGATGTAAACAACTGTGGATGGACTGTAATTGTGTGGGAGGAGGGAAATTTTTGAAGTGTTTTTTTTCAATATCTTTATTTCTGTTTCTGTCATTTGTTAGAATGAAATGGACTAGTCCTTGTAGGGAGATGATTCCATCAAACTGTAGGGCTGGAGGAACTGAAATATGGTAGAGCCAATTCCCCGTAATACATGTGGCAGGATGTCTTGGTCGCAACAATCTGCTGCCTATGATCTGACTGATGAGCCCCACAGGTGGTCCATTGAGATTATGGGCTGCACATGGGGTTCTTTCAAACAGTGCCCAATTGAAGATTCACGTTTGATGGGTTGATCATGTGGGTGATCATACTACAAAGACTAGAGTATTTGAAGTTCATTCGGTAGTCATTTTTTTAGAAGTTCTATTATTTTGTGGTGTTCATTGTAAAGAATTTCTGCAAATTCTTTTCAATAAGGATTTCTACTCTTACTGCATCATTTTGCTATTAGAGAAGGTTTTGATCATTGGAAAATTGCCTCACACCTTATTTTAAAAAATAAAAATAAAAATAAAAATTTCTAGTCAAAACTCTTTCTACATCAGCCAGTTTCTGTTTTCCCCATCTATTCAGTTTTAGGAGTTCTTAACACAAACAGGTTAAAAGATTTAAAAATTGATATTTCATGTTTCTAGCTTCAAAAACCAAGCATTCAGTCTGTTTTCTGTTGTAAAACTTGTTTTAAAGCCAATTGATTTGATCTTCAATCAGTCTTTGTTGGGATCAGATGCCAAAATCCAACTATTCAAGTCAGCATTCTGGTTTATACAGCAAATTCTATTTTGGACTTTGTTAGTCAATTTCTGGTTTTTGCCTACAAAATCTGGTATCTAGCATAGTATGAAAACCCAAAACGCAGCTTGACTTGATATTCAGCTGGGACGGGTTGACCGGAGACTTGACTAGACTCGACTCGATATTTAATGATTATAAAGTGTTTTTTTTTTTGTGTGTGTGTGTGTGTGTGTGTGTGTGTGTGAAAGATTAAAGGATCCTAATCCTTGGATCAATTTCCTACAATTAGATGTTAAGGAGAAAGAAAGCAATGGTTCACATTAAAGAGGAAAAATTCCAACAATCAAAGGGATCGATCTTTCATTCCTTTTGCAGCATCCCACTTAATATGGAACTATTAGATCAGTGGTTTGGATCACTGAACCATGGTCCCAATACGGTGGAATCCTATGTTTCTTGATTAGTAGGACCATATGTTCCCATTGGATTGTTGGAAACAATTCCTTAGCATTGTTTTCTTCTCCTAATCAGTCTAAGTTGGGTTGAGGGCTTCTCTCTCTCTCTCTCTCCTCTCTCTCTCTCTCTCTCTCTCTCTCTATAGGTTTTTAAGGTAACACATGTTGATGTTGTGTCTTGTAAAGACAACAATGATGACTATGATTATGTACATACATGACTGCATGTATTCGGTTGATATCTTAGCCCACAGAATTGATCTGTGGGAACCTTTTGTTAGCTACAATTACACAGGTTAATAGGGAGGAATTCTTCTGGTCGTCCTAAGGAAAGGTGAATTTGGACACAACAACAACTGGGAAAATGGAGAGTGGAATTGGACATTCCATGAAAGGTTAAGTGCTCATCAAGTGTGAGGGAACCAGGGCCAAGGTGAGATGGAATGTCTCCACCATCAGGCTACTGATCCCTTACCTTACCCCCACATAGAAGTGTGTGCTCATGTATTCATGTTCTTATGTTTAAGCTTGATTGAGCATTTGTATTGGAGGATTAGATCAAGTCTCTGATATGGGAGATCTATCATGCCCGGATTGGATCAATTTGATTGTGTACTAACTTTTACTAATCCTTAGACTTGAGAGTTGTTGACGCTAGTGCCGGGCGGGTGGTGAACTCTTTCCTCATGCTGGTGTTTGTTTTTGGTGGTTGATGTTGATCAAGGAATGATATGATTTAGAGTTGGAGCTGCTGCTAGCCAATAATACCCAAGATCTATGGGCATCATTTGGTGGTTGAGATGAACTCCCACTTAGGTTATACACAAACTTTAACATAAGGATAACTAGCACTAAGTTTCAGTTTTCTAGTAATAAAAGGGGTGCTGATCTAATCCCATGAGGCTAATTGTAACACATAATATTTTATTATAAGAATCAATGAAAATAATGCTAATTTTAATAATGAACTGATTATCATAATTGATCATTACCATTCGTGATGGATTCAATCATCACTATTAATTAGGGCTGTACATCGAGCCAAGTCGAGCTGAGGTGGGCCAAGCTTGGCTTGACTCATCTGTGCTCTCCTTGAGTTCGAGCTCAAGCTCGAGCTTACCATTGGAGCTTGCCTTGTTTGCTAAACCTTTCGAGGCGAGCTAGTGGATCGAGTCGAGGCAAGCTTACCTCGAGTTGAGTCGAGCTTACTCTCACCTCAATTTATTATAATTTTTTGCTACAAAATACAAATTAAAAGTCAACAACATTAAGTTCAAGAAGTCACACATATATTAAGGGAGAATAGTATTTCTACCGGCGGGACCCCACCATTTAAATGGCCTAGCTCTGATTAGTTTTTTCATTGGCCAGGTCACACACGCAGTGAATGCAGACCACTAGCAACATTTTCTTAACTATAGATTAACACAGTACATGCATAGCTCACCACATGAATGGACTGCCCTGATTATTGTGCGAACCATCTTCATGATGAAGCCCAGCTGATTCATGGATTAGATGCACCACCTCCCTCATAAAATTGCAATTAATAGCTGCATATGGTGTTTGGTCTTACTATAGCCCCTGTTTTGTAGATGTGTGTGGTGTGTGGTCTCACCGTAACACCTGTTTTGTGCAGCGTGTAAAACATACAACCACTGTATGCTCACCATGTTTTCTACTTGAAATTACTCAATCCATCAAGTATGCTCAACAAGGAATGTTCTTACTCGAATAAAATAGTAGGATTAAGAAACCCCCCAACGTGAGAGGGCTTTATATGTCCTAAGCTTAGACCCCAATGTGTAAGGGAGAGAGAGAGAGAGAGAGAGAGAGAGAGAGAGAGAGAGAGAGAGAGAGCTAAGAAATAAGAAGATTAGGGTATTTTTTTTAACAAATATCTATATGAAACGAGTCGAGTCGAGCTTGAATCGAGTCGAGTTTCAAGTCGAGTCGAGTTGAGTGACTCAGTGCTCGAACTTGACTCGATTTCTGACTCAAGCTCCTAAATGAAGCTTGGCTTGACTCGTTCTGCTAAGTCGAGGTGAGTCGAGGTGAGTTTTTTCATGTCGAGTTGATCGAGTTTCTCGAGCTGACTCGGCTCATGACCAGCCCTACTGTTAATGATCATCGTGGATGATGAATCTGATTATTATCACAGTTGATGATGTGTAGATCACTAATAGACCCATAATCAATAGTGATAGAATAGTTTAAAGGGGTTTAAATTCATGCATGCACGCATGCAATTAATCATCTAAGGTAGGATCACACATTTTGGTCATCTACTCCATAAAAGTGTGTCCTAACTTAATATCATCACATATATAGACATGATCACTATATCAAATTATATAATCATATTAATTTAATTCAAAATTCAATTATTATATGCCTTTTATTTTAATATATACATCAGTTATTATCATCACGGGGGATCTGGACCGTTACTCACAAAATAGACTGCATCATCGATCGATTAATTTCAAGTCACTTCCTAACACTCGGCCTAAATCAACTAATTACAATCTGCCGATTAATGACCCTAATAAAGATACACTTAATCATTTTTAAAAAGAGACTTGAAATTCACTTGGGTCCCCATGGCCTTGTTCACAAATGTGAGGCCCATTTGGGTTGTCTGGATGACCATAGAGCCTTATGATGGTCCATACATCATAGCAAAAAAAAGATAGTGAATGAATGTTACCCCCGAAAACATTAAAACACCACAAGGAGGGTTAATGGGCTTCTGCCTATATTTTAGCCAACTTACTTAAAGGGGCCATCAACAGCACTTCATAGAGTGGGCCGATCAAGTACATATGATTATGACTTAAAGCTGGCCCAAAAACTTTGCAAAATGGGCCTATAATCAAACAAGCCCATTTAGCCTACAAACAAGGCCCAAAAACTTAGCCCTTTAACATCCTTTACTAGGCCCGTTTAATTGTCTTTTTTTGTGTTATACAAAGAGTCCAAAGCCTCACTCTATCAGGCCCTAAAAACGAGACAGGCCATTTCCAAAACCTCATCCAGCCCCATTTCCAAAAAACCCATCTCTCTTCATCTCCTACATCCATGGTAAGTCAACCTAGATAAGTGACCGGCAAACGGAGATAGCCGGTGAATGACCAGAGGTCGTCTAACCATGGCAGGAATAAATAGAATCTTAACACACATGATTCTATGGCAATCAATGATGTAAATCATGTATTGGGCAGGCTATACGGACAAACGGACAATATTTTCATCCTTCTTTTCTTCTTTATTTTAGACTCCTATCTTAGAATATTTTAGATACATTTAAAAGGTGATAACCCTTTTTCTTTCAAATTCAAATTTTAAATTCTATTTCAAAATAATATAACCTTAAGGCCCTCTTTGAATTTATTATTATTATTATTATTATTATTATTATTATTATTATTATTATTATTTTAGGCCCTATTTGGATTTGGTGAATCTGTAGGAAGGAAAAAGAGCTTTGTGAGAAATCCTCTTTCTATAGTTTGGAAAAAACAATTTCTTGTCCCATTTTCCTAGCTGATGTGAAGTTTGGGGAGGTTTTTTTGGAAACGGGATATTTTGAAATTTTAATTGGGCATGATGGATGATACATAGGCATTTTAAAATTGCATATATTCCACACTTAAATTTCTAATTAGACCAATTATTACTGTGTACTGTTTTAGATGTATCAGGAAAAAAAAAGTTATGATTTTTTTATTTGAGGGTTAAAAATGAAGGGAATCCAATGGCCTTATTTAAAATTGAAGTATCTACGATCAAAGAATGGCTTTATCCAACCAATTTTATTCTGTAACTTAGTGATAGTGGGTCTCACAATTAATTAGTTTGATTTTAGTTAATATATGCCAAATATACAATTTTTCAGTGCCTGCTATTCATATATTTGCCATTCTACCAAACAACTCCCTTTTGGATATGATTTATGTAAGAGGTGACGTGGAAACTTTTGTTCAGCACCACATGAGCCCACTAATTATTTTTATTTTTTATTTATTTATTTGTGTGTAAGATCATCCACTCAGTACTCTATCAGGAGTGGCCCTCAATGTTGGGTAGTGGGATTGAAAATCAGCTCAATTCGCAAGTCTGGTCGGTGGCATCATAGGTAACAATGCAAAGAAAATCCCTTTCATAAGTTTGTGTGTGAGGCTAACCATGGTGTGATCATGTTCCATCCGATCTGTTCATCCTATCTGGGTTTCGAATCAGGCAAGCTATGGGGTGTACGATGACCATAAGATGAGGGGTCAAATAAAGAAGAGGACGACACATAATTTTTCTAGTGATTTTGAAACATATCTAAAATCTCTTGAGAAATATTGATGTTGACGACCGAACATGGAAACACTATTTCTCAAGTGGATTGCATCTTGTCTTTGGGACGCACACATGAAGTTCCTGCGAGCTAAAACTGTGTGGGGCCCACAGATATGGCCGTCAGAAATACATTCCGTCCATCAGTTTTACAAGACCACAATAAGACAGGATTCAAAAGATCAGGTAGATTCAAAACTCATGTGGGCCACACTATATAAAACAGTGGGAACAGAAACATCTACCATTGAAACCTTTCTGAAGCCAATCACAATGTTTATCTGCTATCCAAACGGTTCATAAGTTTATTACCATTCAGATAAAATGTTCTCACAAATGTCATTCTGATATAAAACTTCTGTGCCCCCACAGAGTTTCCAACGGTAGGCGTTCAATCCCTGTTGTAGCCTACTGACCGAGCCAGTAGCGAGTAGTTACTGGTCAGTGCAATGTGGGCCCCACTATCATGTACATGTTTAATCCACGTTGTCCATCCAATTTTCCGTATCATTTTAGGACATGAGCCCAAAAATGAGTCAATCCAAATCTCAGGGACCACACCGCAGGGAAAAGTGCTGATGAACGCCCACCATTAAAAACTTTTTATGGGCTACAAAATATTTTGATCAACCGGACAAGCAAAAGACCACCGTCATTACTGACCAAGGTTTGCATTGGTACAGAGTCACGTCCTTTGGTTTGAAGAATGTGGGGGCTATATACCAAAGATTAGTGAATCACATGTTTGCTGAACAGATTGGCAAAATAATGAAGGTCTATGTTGATGACATACTCGTCAAGATCATAAAGTCCTCAAACCATACTGCTGATCTGAGAGAAATGTTTGACGTCCTGAGAAAGTACTGGATGAAGCTCGACTCGAGCAAGTACACCTTTAGCTTTAGCTTGGGAAAATTCCTGGACTTATGGTGCGTCAGTGCATGATAGAGGCTAATCCTGAGAAGATTCGAGCTCTAATCGGAATGAGCTCGCCTAACACTACCAAGGAAATTCAACGCCTCATGGGATGGGCGGCAGCGCTGAACAGATTTGAGTCCAGGGCCACGGACAAGTGCTTGCCATTCTTCAAACAACTGAAGGGAAGCAAGAAGCCGACCTGTACGGAGGAATGCGAGCAGGCATTCCAACAGTTGAAGTCCTACCTTGGGTTGCCTCCCCTACTCTCCAAATTTGTACCGGGAGAGGAGCCGCTGCTCTACTTAACGGTCTCACCAACAGCAATAAGCTCGTCTCTAATCGGGGACGACGGGGAAACTTAGTGACTTGTCTACTATGTCAGCAGGGCTATGGTCGATGTAGAGACCCGCTACCCAGAGATTGAGAAGCTGGACTTAACCTTGGTCATCTCGACTAGGTGCCTCAGACCATACTTCCAAGCACACGCCAACGTCATCCCAACCGACTAGCCGCTCCAACAAGTGTTGCAGAAACCAGAGGCTTCGGGTTGGCTAGCCAAATGGGCAATCGAGCTCGGAGTGTTTGACATTCAATTTCAGCCTCGGACTACTATCAAGGGGTAGGCTATCGCGGACTTCATTATGGAATTCACCTACTCACTAAGCGTTCTCTCTCCCACTTAGAAGAAAGAACAGGCCCCACCATCGCCGACATAGGACCTACATGTGGATGGGTCTTTGAACGCTCAAGGAAGTGGGGTAGGGCTGATCCTTACCTCACCTGACTGGGTCAATGTAGAATATGCTCTACGGTTCGACTTCCGAGCCTCCAATAACAAGGCTGAGTACGAGGCCCTCCTAGTAGGCCTGTGATTGGCCAGAGCTATAGAGGCCCAGAGGCTGAGGATTTACAATGACTCGTAGCTGGTGGTCAATCAGGTGACCACAAAATATTAAGCCAAGGGCGAAAAGATGATCGCCTACTGGAGTTGGGTCCAAGAGTTGCTTGGACAGTTTTAAAGCTACGAGATTGAGTAGGTCTCACGATCTGAGAACTCCAATGTAGATTCCCTGGCTCGGTTAGCCTCCGCCATCGATACTGACCTTGCCATGACAATCCTAATTGACTTCTTTCCATATCCGAATATCAACCTACCTGAACAAAAAGTGCTCTCCCAATTAACAACGGCCCAAACTAGATGGACCCAATCATTTGGTACCTGCGACAGGGCGAGCTGCCTGAGAATAGGCTCAAAGCTCGGAAGATCCAGTACCATATGGCTCAGTATACCATGATGGGAGACATGTTGTACAAGAAAGGGTTTTCCTTACCCTACCTGAGATGTCTGCGTCTAGAAGAAGCAGACTATATCCCGAGAGAGATCCATGAGGATGTCTGTGGTAACCACTCAGGAGGAATAGCCCATTAAGAATTCTGACTGGGAGACCCGTTTCTAATCAATCACAACCTTGTTCAGAATTCGAGGAGATATCTTTTTACTGCTCTTATCTCCTCCTTTCATGCATGTGGTTCACACTATGATTGAATTTTAATGAAGGAAAGCACCCATGTTTACTGTTGAGCAGGACTTTGGATGGTTCTCATGAGAAATTTATTAAAATTCGTGAAGATCCTGCTCAAATTTGATCATGTTGTCGATCAAAATAATAGAGGGTAGGTAGGTAGGTTATGATTTATTTTTCTGCATTTAGGATTGAATAAGTTTCATGGAGATATAGAAGATGCTAGAATTGATCAACTTGCTACCTCAGGTACTCTTGTTCTCTCTCTCTTTTGTTTTATTTCATTGCTATCATATCTTGCTTATTTCATATCTTATTACATTGAGGACAATGTAAGATTTTGGTGATGAATATGTACTAGTCTTTTGTGACATTTCGAGCAAATTAGGTAGAATTTTTTTTAATTTTTATTAATTCAAAACTCTTTTAGAAAACTTTGTTTCTATGCACTTGAGATGTTATAAGTTTGAAAGGAAGATTGATGAAGTGATTGATTTTAAAATCCTTGAATTATCTTAAATATAATAGTTTTCTATATGAATTCCCCTATTTATATGATCGATAGAAAGCTTGAACACTTTTGAGTCTAGTTCACATTACACGATTCTCATGATTGAAGGGGTTATGTAGATTTATAGATTGATTAGACTAAAGATTTAAAGTGTTGAGGAACCAAGCCAAGGAACTTTGTCCATCCTTGTTCATGAGAAATAAGAAGAGAAAAGAATAGAAGATATAGATTTTTAAAAATCTATTGAAAAATTCTGAAAAGGGCTACTTATTACCAATTAGGAAAGGTCTACCACTAACCTAAGCTGGAAATAGGAAGTAGTGTGAAAGCCGTCGAAGGAACGGTAAGGTAAATTCTTATCATAGGCATGTGGTTGATCTGTACACTTTTAGATCTTTAATTTTGCTGATCTACGAAGAACGTAATCCTGAAAATTCATAAGATGAATATTCACTATGCACACTACACACCGCATTTGTTTGGATTCTTCTATTTGTCAATCAATCGGGATCGATTTCATGTGAAACACTTATTATGTTTAGAGAGTTTAAGATTTAAATTCTTATCACTAAGTTTCTTTGAATTTTTTACTTATATATCTTGAAGTTTATAAAAGCGTAGTTTTCGGGAGAGTTAGGTTTTAGAAAGTTGGATTTGTTTCACGCATGTTTTACTTGGGACTAGCAAAATGCTGGTTGGGGTGTATGTTGAGCCCTCAATTATACATATTTTAACTATTTTCATCACACATTATACATGGTTTCTATGCCTGAAAGACTCATCTAACACATGCTTTTGTGATTGTCGGAATGAGAGAGAGAGTTCACTAATTTGATGATAAAAACCACTTGTAAACACCTTGAAGAAACAAATGATGAAAGGACAAGAGGTGAAGAGGCAAAGAGAGAAGAGAAGGAAAGAAGAGAAAAACCAATCACTATAGAGTTCCGACCGGTCATGATCGGTCGGCCAGGTGTTGAGCTCTTAAATGTGCATATTTTAACCCCATTTCATCACTAACCAGGCATGAATTACATGTTTAAAGACTTACTTAATACACGGTTTTGTGATTGTAGGAATGAGAGGGAGTCTTCATCATTTGGAGACTTAGAAGCCCCTTCTTATATGCCTTGAAGATCAATGGAAGAAAGGACAAACAATGTAAGAAGATGCAATAGAGATGGAGGTTGAAAAACTGTGAAAAATCACATTTTATGGCCTGACCGGCCGGCCAAAGCCTCCAGAAACAACATTTTTACTGTATGAAATTTGTGAAGGCCGACCCTTGGTCCGGCCGGCCGGCTAGTGAGTCGGCTTGTGTAATTTATTGTCCAGAGAATTCATCAATTGGAGGCACTTTCTCCGGCCGGCCGGACATGGGGTCTGACATCCAGGTTGCACTATGAAGCTTCCAAATCCGAATTTCGCTACCCAAGTGCGGTACTACTCCGCAAATTCTCGGATCGAAGCTATAAAATGACTCTTCCACTCTCTTCCTAGGGCATGCTAGGATGTGGGGAACATCAAGGAGGCTTAGGAGATGGAATTAACTTCAAGTTTTCCTAGTTTTTCTTCTAGTTTTAGTTATTTTTATGTTGTTTGAGGCTTTTAGTTCAAGGATGTTAGAGATGAACTAAAACCTCTTAGCTAAGGCTAAGAGGTGAAGCTTTTGATTTGTTTTTGATGGATTGATGCAACCTATGTTTCCTTTTCATGTTTTAATTGAAGGATTTAGTTTAATATAAGTTTGAATCAAGTACTAGTTCAGTTTTACTTTGATCTCTTGATGACTCTAGGCTCATGTGATTCTTAGTGATTCTAAACTTAGTAGCTTGTATTTTGGGCATTGTTTATGCTTGTGTATTTCATTGATCTATCATCGACTACGGGCATGTTAGACCCTTTGATTGCCTTGTGTATAATGACATGATCTTCATGTGGGAACTCATTCAACTAAAGTTTTTTTTTTCTTTTGTTATAATTTGAGATAGCTTTTTGCTGATTGATGTTGATTTAATTAGAGTTCTAATCATTGGTTGTAATCAAGCCTAGTGATAGGATTTGATGAAAGCTATGGTTGTGAATCTCAAATAGATTGGAAAGAGGCTTGGCCTATATAATTGAGTGTGCTCAAGGCCTGAGCATTATTGTGGGAATTGAATCAATGAACAAGCAACTGTTTTAGATAAGAGTTGATTGAACCACTCCATATTCCGATCGGATAGAGATATGAATTCGATTCCGATTGTGTTGTGAGAGACCTAGTTGTGTTGATGCATTGAAAACTATCAAAAGTGGATCCTTGGCGCTCTAGTGCCTTTTTAAATTATTATTACCTCTCATAAATCACTATTTTACTTCAAATCACTATTTTTCAGATTTAGCTCTTAATAGGATCTCGATTATAGGATGTTTTAGATAAATTTTGAAAATACCCACACATAAATCTCTGTGGGACAATACTTGGTCTTTCCGAATTATTACTACAATCGCAGCCCTACACTTGGGGAAGCGAACACCAGGAAGGCCAGACCGGTCAAGACCAGTCGGCCACCACCATGCTGCTTGCTGGAAGCTGCTGGACCAAAGCAGGGTCGGTTCGACCGGTCTGCCAGCCAAGTCAGACCGGTCATGACCGGTCGGCCACAAGCAGATTGTAAAAATTGCAATTTCTATTTCTGTTTCTGGTTTTCCAAATTACGAAAGGACTCTATGTATTCTCGAATCTTCTCACTTGGTGACAGATCTAAGCTATAAAAGGACACCTCCACTCTCTTCCTAAGGCATCTAGAAAAGTGGGGAGCAAAGGGATCAAGACCTAGGAGGCTTCCTAGCCTCATACAATTAGGTCTTCTTCCTCTTCTAGTCCTAGTTTTAGTTTTTGTTTATGCTTTCTTTTAGTTAACTCTCAGTTAGAGCTGAGAGGTGAAACTTCTTAGTTTTTAGTCATACTTTGATCTTTTGATTCCGAATTATGATTTATTGTTTGAACAATTCATTATGGTTTGAATAAAGTTGATAGTTTTAGATAATTCAGGGAGTTTGTGTGTCAAGTACATGAGTTCTTGTTGAATTTTTTAGATTAATCAGATTGATATATGGGTTATTTATTGATGGAAGCCTTTGATTTATCGTAATTTTCGGATACGGTGAATGCTTTGAGTTCTCCATAAATCAAAACAGTGAAATCTCTATTAGAACATTTATGGAAAGTTCATGTATCTTTTATAGAACCTACATCACAGCCTTGCACTTAAGGCGAGCGAACACTTGAACATCATCAAGACTTCACATAAATCACTAGAGCCCTTTGATGATTTTGTAGTATTGGCCTCCCTTGAAGGTTGACCTGTCTTCACTTTCTTTGATTTGGGATTCTTACAATCCATTTTCATGTGTCCTGACATACCACAAGCCCAACACTTCAACTTACCCTTCCCCTTGCCTTTGGTCTTCGATCTCGATCGCGACGATCCCTTACCCCATTCAGAATTTCTCCCCTCGTAACCAGTGCATCGGAAGAGGACCTCACATCACCGCTCTTCTTTCTCATCGCCTTCAGTTGGAGGGCTGAGATGACGGTTTTAACACTTATGGTCTCCCTGCCTGAACACAATGAGTCTTTAAATGACTCATACGAATCTGGAAACAAATTCAGCGGGATGCAGGCTTGATACTCATCTTTCTTCGGTTCATTTACTTCTAAGAACTTGTAAATGAGCCTATTGAACTTGTTTATGTGGCCCTCAACATCCACCCCCTCCGCCATCTTCAGATTGAATAACTATAGTATCAGATACAACCAATTCTCTAGAGACTTCTTCGCATAGATGTTCTTTAGTTTCTTTCATGTATCAACTGTTGTTGATGTCAAAAACTGATAACTCCTCCTCCTCCTAATGATTCATAGTCCTCCTAAAGATAGCCTCCTTCCTTCTACCTGAAACCACAGATGAAAATAAGGGTGGCCGACGTTAGGCCGTTAGCCCTCCGATGCTTAAGTTAGTGATAGACTTCAACGTAAGATGAAGTGTGAAACGTGGGCTAAGATATTGCTTACCTTCCTCATCCATGGGAACCTCTATTTATTTAGGTCCTGGTGGACTAGTTTGTCATGTAAGTGGTTGAGATCTTCCCGATATCAAGAGATAAGATGACATTATCTTATCTGCTTAGAGACCTAGATAGTCACATTGCTTGATGCTAATTCCCTTTAATCCAGGATTAGCGAATGAGAATAGATATAAGTGGATCTATAATCTAGGCCAACTCCTAAACTATATGGGCTGCTGGGACTACGACCCAGGTAATGTCTTTGTCAACCGACTAGCAACCAGATCTACTTGAATGTGGATGAACGATAGGCTAGTGAGCACGTCTATCTGGATTGGTTCTTCATAAGCCGAGATGCGCCCAATCCTGTTCGCTAGACATTATATATTGTATTGACCTGCTCGCAGTTTATAGTTATCAAAGAAGCCCTCACATGTCGTATGTAGACCATACAAGGCTGCTTGAGGGAGTCACTCATCGCATGTTTTAACTAACTTTATTCTATAACAGATGCCCCCCAAGTCCTTTACTTCGAGCAACTAAGCAAATGACTTGAATTTATTTCACATTTCGAATGTAACCACCGCCTAACGCATTTTTTAAAGAGGGATAGCCGTATATGATTAAACATCTACATTAATGAATTCCAGCTTTTAAGCCGAAGAAAATGAAAGGGCGGTCGCCACGTGTCTAGGAGTTAATTCTCGTGCCCATTTGACTATCGCGTCAAACGAAAAGACGCCACGTGTTGCCCGAATCACTGAAAGAATGATTGCGTATATATTTGCATTCGTCTTATGTTTCTCCACTTAGGGTTTCCTCTTCTAGCAAAAATTCGAATTCTCTTCTTCCTCTTTTCCTTCCTTTGGTGAGACCTCCTCCCTGAGGTATTTTTCTTCCTTCATCTTTCTTTATTTCTTTCAAACTTCCTTCAATGGGGCGAGAATCCAATAGTGATGAGTACTTAATATTGTATAATTAACCATGGTTGTTAAGAGCATTATCATTGTTTTTCTGGTTAATTATCCCTCATTAGGTGAATTTTCTGTTTTCAGGTGATCAGGAGAAGTTGGAGAAGATCCGAGCCAATCAAGGCGATTAAAGGCCCTAAAGTGATCAAGATAAAGTATGTGGCGATCCTGAAGGAAGTCGAACCGTAAAGATTGAAGGACCATCATGTTCTACAGTTTGGACGATCAAGATTGGATGTCCGCATGTAGGGCCAACCGTGCATCTCGCAACAAGTGGAGACATCTTCAATCCTTCGCACATGGCAAAAATATCAACTATCCATCTAGGGTGGACCCCACAGCAAGCAAGATGAACTTCATCATCCACCAAGACATCCACCGCATCAATGGCCAGGATCATCACACGGTAGGCAATCTCAACAGCCCAGGACCAACATGATCACATCCACCGTTCGTTTCACATTCAGCTGGAGATTCCACCTTCATCCAAACCGTCCAAACAGTGGACCCATCCAATCCATGTTCCAGCCGTACAGCCTCACCAACGTCCAAGCATCTCCAGCAGCTGCTGGAAGTCCAACTCTACACATGTGTTGCCATCCACACGTGCAGCCCCTCAGCCGTTCAAACAATGGGCCAGCAGTCCATGGAAGATCTCCACCATCCAGCTACAACAGATGCAATAGATGGTGGACCAAATCTTCACCGTCCATCCATCATGATCAAATGGAGATCAAGCATCACTATCCATCCAATCAATGGCCAGCACGCCAACCATCAGCCATCCAGCTACTGATCATCCACCTGCAGGACACGGCCATCATCAGCAGCATCCATCAATGAAGAGTCCGCCCAGAAATCTCCAGCAGCAGCCGTCCAAAGATGGGCCCACACGTGCTCACCATCTACCCTTGCACGTGCAGCAGTGGACGTTCACCACCTTCAATCATCATCCATTTCCAGCCGTCCATCACTGCTGCCCACCTTCATTTGACGTGCAGAGCATCAGCCGTCCATCCAAGCACTAGCATCCACCAGCCATCCATCTGTCCAGTTCAGTGGACCCCATCATCACCAGCAATGGACATCTCCATTCTAGCCGTCCGTTCCAATTAGCGGCCGTCCATCCAGCAGGTGAAGCTACTACCTCCTCAGCCGTCCATCTCCAAATGTGATCAACATCTCCAGCAGTGGGCGTTCGTCCAAGAACAGCAGCACATCTGTGGACCCTCGCCGTTTCGCGCCCCCACACGACGTTCTCGTCCCTTTCCCTTTCGGGAAAAGAAGGAGAGGAGGATGCGTGAGTGCGAAATCGCCGTTTGTGCCACTGGCTTGCCTCGTTCTCGAGGGCTTTGTTTGGTTGTCGTGTTAAGCTGGATGTGTTTAAGTGAGTTTATATAAGACCAGAGTCGCCACTAGCCAGTTACTTCGAATCTACTGTCGGCTAGACCCCGTAGAAACGTTAGAGAATGAGATCCGAAGATTCCTTCCTTTAAAATGACTCCTTTTGATCTGCGGCCAGAGATTCAAGGTAAGGGATCACGGTTACAGGGTGGGAAGAGGTTAAGCACCCTACACACTGCCCGTACCGAAGTACGGTCTCTACTTCACAGAATCGAACTAATACTTGAAAGTCTGTTTTAATCCTCGTACATTCTCATAGATGACATGATGCATGAATGCGGGTCTGAACAGTAAGAGTTTCTGATGGGCAGGTTCCAACAACAGGCAAGCCCAGAGCATACGCTCGAACTGACAGATACTTAATATAAGACGTATGCAGTGTGTTTGAATAATCAAAGTGCTTTATAGTGAAGCATGAATGCAGGTCTGAACAGTAAGAGTTTCTGATGGGCAGGTTCCAACAACGGGCAAGCCCAGAGCATACGCTCGAACTGACAGGTGCTTAATTTAAGACATATGAAGTGTATTTGAATAATCAAGGTGCTTTATAGTGAAGCAGGGGGGTTGGAAGAAAAGAAAATGTTGCACTTATGCTAGATGCAAATGAGATGATGCTGGAAAAAGAGTAGCTGGATGGACGGAGGTGTCGCAAGGGTTGGCTTCGAGTGGCTGGATCAAGACTTGGATGGCTTGGGAGACTAGGACCAGTGGTCAGGCTGGGCTGGACCAGGGCTAGGATCTCCTCACTCGGGCTCTCCTTGGTGGAGGAATGGGCTAAGGTATAGAGGGGCGGATCGCACTCGGACTGAAGAGAGGGAAGTGGATGTTGGAATGAGAAGGGGAGGGGGGTATTTATAGCAGCGGGCAGTGGCATTTCGCGTAATTATTTTTGGGCGGCCCGCTGTGGGCCGCCCGTACGGCCGTTCCTCGATTTCCAGCGAGGTACGGTCGCTCCCTCGGGGCTGCTGTTTTGGCTCGGTGGGTTGACTCAGTGAGTTGACTCAGCGGGTCGACTCGGAGATTTGACTCAGTGGGTTGACTCGGTGTTTTGACTCGACGAGTTGACTCAGCGGGTTGACTCAACGGGTTGACTCAGCGGGTTAACTCAGTGAGTTTGACTTTTTTAGAATTTTTTGACTGGCTTTTGTTATGGGGGGTTTTTCAGGCTAATGTTTAGGACTGGGTTGACTAGGTTCAGGCTTGAACTGGCCTATGGAATGGGGCTTACAAGGGTGAGTTTGGCTGAGTTTGGACTTGGGGTTTGGGGGTATGGTCCTCCATTCATCCAGCTATCTCTACCAACAGTGTAGCCGAAGGTGGGGTGTCTACAGATGCCCCTCTTTGGCAGAGGTTGCGTGCAACCGAATGCTAAAGCGAGTGGACACCCCACTTCTGACCCGGTCATTCATAGATCATGTTCTGAAATCTTTGGTTGCCTTTGCATCTGTGCCAGTTGATTGTTTGGAAACCGATCACTCGCACATACCGCGGGAGTTTGGAGAAAACGTTGCGATTGTCCCTGCATGCGCTGCAACCTGGGTACCCAATCGCAACCCTTCCATTCCTGATCGGTACTAACATCGGAAAGGTACAGCAGAGCCTCTGCGTCGCTAGTCTTACGAGGATACTGACCCTGAGACTGATTGTGTGATGTTTGATGTTTTCCAAGATCACTCTAGGAGTACTTGTTTCGCTTGACTGTCAAAGTGGTTAGACGCCCTGCGTCAGATAGTCTTACGAGATTCTACTACGCCGACTTGGACTCAGTCAAGGTACTTCAGGCATCCACGCCTAGGTATGTGCGGGTGAACTCTTTCCACCCAATCTGCTGATTTTGATACTTGGGTTCCAATTCATCGTTTCCACCTGTTCAAATGGTTTCTGTGACCGAGCCTTTTGGCTTTCATCCTTTTTTATATCTTGGCATGTGGTACGACCGCACTGACACTGGAGTTCAGTTCGACCGTACTTTGAGTGCATTGGATCCGATGGTCTCCGGGGAAACCGCGAGGCATCGGATCTTATTTGATTTTTGCGTCAGCTCTTACCCAGAGATATGGAAGATCTCCTGGTGTTTTGGAGGCAGAACGCTCTACTGGAATTTTTTTTTTTTTGGATTTTTGAAAAGGCACCCACTCTAGGGAGTGATACTCCGTGGGGTTTTTATTTGCAAAGAGATATTTTTTGTTTTTTTGAAATGGGAATCTGGTTTGCATGTGCCTCCACTAGGGATGCCTGTGGGGTCTTTGGCTAACCGACTCTTTTTTTTTTAAAGCAGGTAAACATGATGATTGATGCGATGGATGCTGATGCATGGAGATGCATGATGAATGCATGGCTTGGCTCATTCTCTTTCAGTTTGATGATTTTGCTTTTGCTGGAGATGCCGAGAACTTGGAGCTTATTGCTTCTAGGGTTGTGCTTCCTTGGGGTTTTTCTTTTTAATGCGGATGTTTGGTCAGCGGGTTGGTCAAGATCCCGACCCGTGGTCGATCAAGTCCATCGTCCCAAGATGCTGTTTCTTTGCTTAATGAGAATGTACGAGGATGTTATCTGACTTCAAGATGTTCTTCTGGGCATAAATGCAATTGAGACGGTGCTTGGTTGCCAGTTTTGGTCAAGATTCCAATTTGTGGGCAATTGGATCCGTCATCCCAAATTGTGAAGAGAGTGGAGCTCGAGACTCCTGAAGTGTAGTGCTGGGGGATAGTGACAATTTTTGTGTTTTTTGTAAATATGTGGTCCGAATCTTTACCTGAGTGGTCAGGATAGAGATCGGTTATTGAAAATAAAGGAAATATTTTTTTGTGATTTTGAGGATATTTGGCTTGAAAGCAAAGGAAATATTTTTGTGTTTTTTCGAAGTATTTTCTTTGAGAGCGAGAGAAATATTTTTGTGATTTTTTTTATAACATTTTGTTCGAAAGTAAGGGAAATATTTTGTGATTTTTGAAAAGGTGATTTTGCAATATTTTTGTATTTTTGTGATTTTTCTGAAATGCAAGGAAAGATGTGGAATTTTCATCCCCTTCCAGCTTCTGCTGCTGGTAAGGCACCCGATCCATTTTACGTCAGCGAGCAAGACGAGTCTCACACAGTTAAGTGCCGTAGTTTTACATCTTCGAATGAGGGGATCTTGAGGGTTTTCAGTCAACACACCCACAAAGTTGTCTGTTCCTCATGTGCAACGCACATAGACCACGTATCGTCTGACGGACTCCTTCGGCCACAAAATGAGCCACATCCTCACATTTCCCTTAGTCAATCCAGTTTGGGGCCTTACGTTGCTCACAATTCCGTGAGGGTGCGGTCCACCTCCCAACGGCCTTAATCCCCTTCATGAGTTTTAAGAACAGGGAACATCCGTCAGGTTCAACAGCGACTTCCAAATCAAGGTTGTCTATCACAGTGCGTTCAACATGAATAGGATTGCGGAGTTCTGCCCGCCTCAGCCCTTACCTGTTTAAAAGATTCCAGACACCCGTACGATCAAGTGTCAGCCATGCCTGGAACAGGTTAGGAAAGAAAGCCCCTGAGAAGTTAATCTCGGTGTAGTTTTAGGTCTTCGGACCGCTAGAGATAAATTTGTGCAGTTGAAATTAATGGTGAAATTTTTATTTTTATTTTTTTATTTTTTTGTATTTTTGAAAAAGTTCCAGATTTTAACTCGAGTAATCGAGGTTGATGCTGGTTTTATGGAAAGCTTGAAATCTTTTTGGTATTTTGGAAATGATCCGGGTTATCAGACCTTGATCCCAACGGTCGAGGCTGATGCCGGTTTTTAGTTGAAAGCGAGAAAGGTCCCCCGAGAAATTAATCCCAGTGTAGTTTAAGGTTTGCGGACCAAAATCTGTACATGCTAAAAATACATTGTTTTTGTGATTTTTTCGAAATGATCCAGGTCATCAGATCTTGGCCTGAACGGCTGGGATCGATGCTGGTTTTTAGTTAAAAGCGAGAAAGGTCCCCCGAGAAATTAATCCCAGTGTAGTTTAAGGTCTTCGGACCAAAATCTGTACATGCTGAAAATGCTTTCTTTTTGTGATTTTTTCGAAATGATCCAGGTCATCAGATCTTGGCCTGAACGGCTGGGATCGATGCTGGTTTTTATTAAAAACCCTCGGGACATTGATCCCGACGTAGTTTAAGGTCTTCGGACTATAAAACTATGTACACGTAAACAGTAATCAAGGGCGGAGATCCTTGGGATTCTTCTTGGAATGGTTTGGATCATTTAATCATGCCTTTGGATGGTTAAGATCACTGTTTGACCAAGTCAATTTTTTCTTTCTTTTCCTTGAAAATTCCATGAAACCTTTCCACATCATCAAGCCAATTTCTCACCAATTTTTCTCAAGGTGAGATTTTGGTGAGATTTCTTACTTTTTCTCACCATTCTCTTCCATCACTTCATTCTTACATGGAGGTACAAGATTCACTTGCAACCACCCTTCCCAAGGAGGAGTTTTTCCCAAGGAGAGGGGGTGAGAAGTCGTTTCACATAGGTAGAGGGTAGGACGGCCTCCTGTGCGCCGCCCGGACGGTCTCTGACCCCCGGTTTCTTTGGTGGGCTGGGTAAAAGGGTGCCCTCCCCTTTTCTATATAACATGGGGCACCCTTGCCCCCTTCAACGTGCAATCTCTCTCTTCTCTCTCTCATACTCTCTCTTTCCTCTCTCATACTCTCTCTTTCTTCAAGTTTCCTTTCTCTTTTTTTGTGGTTCTTTGCCCTTTTCAAGTGGTGGGCCTTAGAGAAGTTTTGGGACAGCAAGGTGGTCCCTCTTTGGTAAGTGGTATAGGTATGGGCCACTTCCTTTCTCTTTCTTGTCCTTTTCCTTCTTCATTGTTTCTCATGGTTCCTTTCTTTTCTTTATGTAGTTATTTCAAAAGAAGTGAAGGTGGGCCCAAGTATTTTTTGGGCCATTTTCTATATCTCAAGTCTCTTTCAAAGGTGGTGCATGGAGAAGGACATTGCAAGCTTTCTGTTCTTCCCTTTTTCTTCTTTTCACACTCCCTTCATGTGTATGTAAAGGGTAATTTTGCCATGTCCATCAAGTGTGCATGGCAAAATATACTATCTCTTTCATGAGAGTTAGGCCTCTTTTCATATGTATCAAATGGTCTCAAAGTGAAGTCATGGCCCTTGGTGTATTTGATAGGCCCAATGCTTCATTTTGGGCTCCCTCTTACTTTCTTGCCCTTGTCATTTCCTTTGGAGCTTTCTTTTTCTTTTCTATCTTCTTTCCAAGATTTGGGCCCATGGGCATGGTAGGGCCCATCTCAAGTTTTGGGCTCATGGGGCTCACTTTGGGTGACCCCATCTTTCTTCACATGTGTATGGACCAAGGTGACTAGCCCATTCTTCACTTGGATCTCAAGTGGGCTAGATTTTTTATAGTTGGGCCTTTATGGACAAGTAGCCCAAGTCTTCCACCATCTCTTGATTATGATGTACATCCTTATGTACAAGGTGTGGTGGGTTCCTTAGAATTTTTCCATATGGATGGGCTTTTGGGCCTTCATTGAAACTTGCGCACTTCTTTGAACCATGTGTGCCCCACTACACTTTGTTCATGTAGGATTTTTTCTTTTCATGCTTTTTCTTTTGATCGATGGAGGACTTGAGTTACTTGATCATCTACAAGTCCCATGAGTGAGTTGTTCCAACAATCTCACTATGTTCAAATGTTCTTTTTTTTTTTGTGGGAGGAAAGTGGTCCTCAAGAGCTTCATTAGATATCATCAATCTCAAATGGATGATTCTCCTTCAAGTGAGCTATCCATGTAACCTAGCTCCTTGAGCTTCTCTTGGGGTGTTTGGTGGGTCATCCACCATCATTCTCATGTATGAGTGATTTTCCTTTAAATTTGTGGGAAAGAATGATACCCATAAGTTGCCCAATTTTGTCCCATGCTTTGGGGCATTTTGGATTTTGATCTTCAAGTGGGCTATGTATATCATTCTTAACCATTTTATGATGGTTGGGTGACTCATCAAGCCATGCCCTTTTGTGCTCAAATGGTCCCCTTGCTTTGTAAAGAAATTGGTGCACATAAGTTGCCCAAACTTGCCCTTATATGGGCATTTCCAACTTTGACTCCTCATGTGGGCTATGTGCATCAAAATTTTTACCATTGGCCTCTTTGATCCATATGTTTGTGGGTAGACCTCCCTGTTGTATTCTCATGGTCAAAACTTTCATCAAGATGAGGCACATAAGGTTGCCCATGGTTGATCCATGATTGAGTTCTCATGCTTTAAAGTGGGCTATGTGCTCCCTCCAATCCATTGAGATGAGGCATTTGGGTTGCTCTTGGGGGCCCATTTCCCTCCTATTCTCCATTTTTCCATATACATGTGTAAAAGGTGGGCACATCCTAAGTGAGAATCATGGCCTTGGCCTAAAAGTGGGCCAATCCTTGGCCACATATGGACTTTGAAGAGGGGCTTCTCATGTGAAGTAGGATTCTCATCCTTTGTTAATCTCATGGCACTTGAGTGCATTTGTTGTCCAAAATATGTCCTTGGATGGTGGACCTTTCTTGCCTAAGGCATGTCATGCAACCTTCTTTAGGATGGGCCTTGCTTTTTCCAATGGGCCCAACACATATCCTTGGTGACACATGGAACTGAACTTTAGATCTTGCATTTGAATGTGAGTCCAGCCCCGTGGGTTTCCTAGATGATAATTTGGATTTTAACGGGTAAGGGATAGGAACTTACCTTGCCAAGCTTGTAGGATTCAATGGCGGACGGTACCAGAGGTCGTCGAGTGATTGATGAGGATGATCCTGCCTTCATCATCCGCCGAGGGGACCACATGTGTTCCTTAACTATGGAGCATCAACCTCTTCCTGCTATCAAGGGTCGAGGTACCAGGGATCACTGGGACAACTGGGTGAAGGATCCACAGCCCTTACTTGAACGAGTACTGGCTGGTACTCCTTTTGCTGGCCTCCTCACCTTACGTTTTCATAACAACGATGCTAACCGCATGATGCTCGCGGCCCTTTGCGAGAGGTGGCGGGACGAGACCCACACCTTCCAGTTCCCTTGTGGTGAATGGGGAATAACTCCCCTGGACATTTATATGCAAGTAGGCTTTCCGTTTCATGGAACAGTTGTTCCTCAAGTCAGCTCTCTGGCTCCCCTCACTTCCACTGACTGGCTACGGCTCGTCGGTGATGTCCCACCCGAGGGTGAATTCCAAGGTGTGGACCCTCGCCGATTTTTCCGCGCTCCCACACGACGTCGTTCTCCCTTTCCTTTCGGAAGAAGAAGAAGAAGAAGAAGTGCGTGGGTGCGAAATCGCCGTTTGTGCCACTGGCTTGCCTCGTTCTCGAGGGCTTCGTTTGGTTGTCGCGTTAAGCTGGATGTGTTTAAGTGAATTTATATAAGACCAGAGTCGCCACTAGCCAATTACTTCGAATCTACAGTCGGCTAGACCCCGTAGAAACGTTAGAGAAGGGGATCTGAAGATCCTTTCCTCTGAAATGACTCCTGTTGATCTGCGGTCAGAGATTCAAGGTAAGGGATCACGGTTACAGGGTGGGAAGAGGTTAAGCACCCCACACACTGCCCGTACCGAAGTACGGTCTCTACTTCACAGAATCGATCGAATACTTGAAAGTCTAATTTAATCCTCGTATATTCTCATGAATGACATGATGCACGAATGCGGGTCTGAACAGTAAGAGTTTCTGATGGGCAGGTTCCAACAACGGGCAAGCCCAGAGCGTACGCTCGAACTGACAGGTGCTTAATGTAAGATGTATGCAGTGTGCTTGAATGATCAAGGTGTTTTATGGTGAAGCGTGAATGCAGGTCTGAACAGTAAGAGTTTCTGATGGGCAGGTTCCAACAACGGGCAAGCCCAGAGCATACGCTCGAACTGACAGGTGCTTAATATAAAGACATATGCATGTGTGTTTGAGTAATCAAGGTGCTTGTAGTGAAGCAGGGGGGTTGGAGGAAAAGTAAATGTTGCACTTATGCTAGATGCAAATGAGATGATGCTGGAAAATGAGTAGCTGGGTGGACGGAGGTGTCGCAAGAGTTGGCTTCGAGTGGCTGGATCAAGACTTGGGTGGCTTAGGAGGCTTGGACCAGTGGTCAGGCTGGGCTGGACCAGGGTTAGACTCTCCTCACTCGGGCTCTCCTTGGTGGAAAAATGGGCTAAAGGGTGGAGAGATGGACTCAGAGCTCTCGGGCTGAAATGGACTCGAATGGCTTCGAATTGATTGTTGAAATGAGAAGGGGAGGGGGGTATTTATAGCAGAGGAGAGTGGCAGAAGTCGTAATTTTGTCCGGGCGGCCTGCCATGGGCCGCCCGTACGGCCGCTCCTCGGTTTCCAGCGAGTACGGCCGTTCCCTCGGGGCTGCTGTTGGACTCGCTGGTCGACTCAGTGAGTTGACTCAGCGGGTCGACTCGGTGGTTTGACTCGACGGGTTGACTCGACGGGTTGACTCGGTGTTTTGACTCGACGGGTTGACTCGACGGGTTGACTCAGCGGGTTAACTCAGCGAGTTGACTCAGTGAGTTTGACTTTTTTTTGGGATTTTTTGACTGGACTTTTTTTATGGGGGGTTTTTCAGGGTGGTGTTTAAGACTGGGTTGACTGGGTTCAGGCTTGAACTGGGCTATGGAATGGGGCTTACAAGGGTGAGTTTGGCTGAGTTTGGACTTGGGATTTGGGGGTATGGTCCTCCGTTCAACCAGCTATCTCTACCAACAGTGTAGCCGAAGGTGGGGTGTCTACAGATGCCCCTCTTTGGCAGAGGTTGCATGCAACCGAATGCCAAAGCGAGTGGACACCCCACTTCTGACCCGGTCATTCATGGATCATGGTTTGAAATCATTGCTTGCCTTTGCATCTGTGCCAGTTGACCATTTGGAAATCGATCACTCGCACATACCGCGAGAGTTTGGAGAAAACATTGCGATTGTCCCTGCAGTTTGCTGCAACCTGGGTACCCAATCGCAACCCTTCCATTCCCGATCGGTACTAACATCGGAAAGGTACAGCAGAGCCTCTGCGTCGACAGTCTTACGAGGTTACTGACCCTGTGATTGATTGTATGTTTGATGTTTTCCCAGATCACTCCAGGAGTACTTGTTTCGCTTGACTGTCAAAGTGGTTAGACGCCCTGCGTCCGATAGTCTTACGGGATTCTACTACGCCGACTTGGACTCAGTCAAGGTACTTCAGGCATCCACGCCTAGGTATGTGCAGGTGGGCTTTTCCACCCGATCTGCTGGTTTCGATGCTTAGTTTGCAATTCATTCTTTCCTTGATTGTGGTCTGGAATCTTTGTTGTCCTTTGTATCTGAGTCAGTTGATTGTCTGGAAATTGATAACTCGCACATACCGCGAGAGTTTGGAGAAAACGTTGCGATTGTCCCTGCAGTTTGCTGCAACCTGGGTACCCAATCGCAACCCTTCCATTCCCGATCGGTACTAACATCGGAAAGGTACAGCAGAGCCTCTGCGTCCGTTAGTCTTACGAGGATGCTGACCCTGAGACTGTTTGTATGATGTTTGATGTTTTCCCAGATCACTCCAGGAGTACTTGTTTCGCTTGACTGTCAAAGTGGTTAGACGCCCTGCGTCCGATAGTCTTACGGGATTCTACTACGCCGACTTGGACTCAGTCAAGGTCTTCAGGCATCCACGCCTAGGTATGTGCGGGTGAATTCTTTCCACCCAATCTGCTGATTTGGATACTTGGGCTACAATTCATCGTTTCCACCTGTTCAAATGGTTTCTGTGACCGAGCCCTTTGGCTTTCATCTTTTTTGTATCTTGGCATGTGGTACGACCGCACTGACACTGGAGTTCGGTTCGACCGTACTTTGAGTGCATTGGATCCGATGATCTCCGGGGAAACCGCGAGACATTGGATCTTATTTGATTTTTGCGTTGGCTCCTACCCAAAGATATGGAAGATCTCCTGGTGTGTTGGAGGCAGAACGCTCTACTGAGAAAATATTTTTGGATTTTTGAAAAGATACCCACTCTGGGGAGTGATACTCCGTGGGGTTTTTATTTGCAAATAGAAATATTTTTTGTCTTTTTGAAATGAAAATCTGGTTCGCATGTGCCTCCACTAGGGATGCCTGTGGGGTCTTTAGCTAACCGACTTTTATTTTGAAAGCAGGTAAACATGATGATTGATGCGATGGATGCTGATGCATGGAGATGCATGATGAATGCATGGCTTTGGCTCATTCTCTTTCAGTTTGATGATTTTGCTTTTGCTATGGGTGTAGAGAACTTTGAGCTTATTGCTTGTAGGGTTGTGCTTCCCTTGGGGATTTTTCTTTTTGATACGGAGATTTGGACAGCGGATTGGTCAAGATCCCGACCCGTGGTCGATCAGGTCCATCGTCCCAAGATGCTTTTTCTTTGCTAATGAGAATGTACGAGGATATCATCCGACTTCAAGATGTTCTTCTGGGCATACATGTGATTGAGATGGTGTTTGGTTGCCAGTTTTGGTCAAGATTCCAATTTGCGGGCGATTGGATCCGTCATCCCATACTGTGAAGTGAGCGGAGTTCAAGACTCCTAAATTGTAGTGCTGGGGATGCTAATTTTTGTGATTTTTTTATAAATATGTGGTCCGAATCTTTACCTGAGCGATCAGGATAGAGATTGGTTATTGAAAACACAGGAAATATTTTTGTGATTTTTTGAAATATTTTTTATGAAAGCAAGAGAAATATTTTTGTGATTTTTGCAGATATTTGATGGAAATATTTTTGTGATTTTTGAAGAGATGATTTTGCAATGTTTTTGTATTTTGTGATTTTTCTGAAATGCAGGGAAAAGATATGGAATTTCCATCCACTTCCAGCTTCTACTGCTGGTAAGGCACCCGATCCATTTTACGTCAGCGAGCAAGACGAGTCTCACACAGTTAAGTGCCGTAGTTTTACATCTTCGGATGAGGGGATCTTGAGGGTTTTCAGTCAACACACCCACAAAGTTGCCTGTTCCTCATGTGCAATGCACATAGACCACGTATCGTCTGACGGACTCCTTCGGCCACAAGATGAGCCACATCCTCACATTTCCCTTAGTCAATACAGTTTGGGGTCTTACGTTGCTCACAATTCCGTGAGGGTGAGCTTCACCTCCTAACAGCCTTAATCCCCTTCATGAGTTCTAGGAACAGGGAACATCCGTCAGCTTCAACAGCGACTTCCAACTCAAGGTTGTCTATCACGGTGCGTTCAACACGAACAGGATTGCGGAGTTCTGCCCGCCTCAGCCTTTACCTGTTTAAAAGATTCCAGACACCCGTACGATCAAGTGTCAGCCATGTCTGGGACAGGTTAGGAAAGAAAGCCCCCGAGAAGTTAATCCCAGTGTAGTTTTAGGTCTTCGGACCACTGGGGATAAATTGGTGGATCAAAACTGGTGATGAAAACCTTTTTTTTTTGTTTTATATTGTATATATTTTTTTGTTTTGAAAAAGTTCCAGACTTCAACTTGAGTAATCGAGATTGACACTGGTTTTTATGGAAAGCTTTAAAATATTTTTGGTATTTTTGAGATGATCCGGGTTATCGAACCATGATCCCAACGGTCGAGGCCGATGCCGGTTTTTAGTTGAAAGCGAGAAAGGTCCCCCGAGAAATTAATCCCAGTGTAGTTTAAGGTCTTTGGACCATGAAACTGTACAAAAGAGGAGCAAACATGTTTTTTTTTTTTTTTTTTTTTTGGAAAAATGTCCGGCGTCAGTGGGTGGACAATCCAGACTGATGCCGGTTTTTATTGAAAATCTCTCGGGATGTCGATCCCGACGTAGTTTAAGGTCTTCGGACCAAAACTTTAAAAGCGGGGCTGGTAATATATTTTTATGATTTTTGAAAATGTCCGGATTCATTGATCTTGAGCAAACAAGACCGACGCCGGCTTTTATTGAAAATCTCTCGGGATGTCGATCCCGACGTACTTTAAGGTCTTCGGACCCAGACTTAGTAAAAAGGGGGGGCAAACACATTTTTTTGTTTTTTTCGAAATGATCCAGATCATCAAATCTTGGCCTGAAAGGCTGGGATCGATGTTGGTTTTTTATTAAAAATCTCTCGGGAGGTTGATCCCGACGTAGTTTAAGGTCTTCGGACCCAAAACTTTAAAAGAGGAAAGACATTTTTTTGTTTTCTTTTTTTGAAAAAAATTCTGGGTCATCGATTCTGATTTTGATGGTCGAGATCGATACCCATTTTTATTAAAAATCCCTCGGGATCTTGATCCCGACGTAGTTTAAGGTCTTCGGACCATGAAACTGTACAAGTGATGTATATATTTTTTTGGTTTTCTGAAAATGTCCGGAGCCACCAGATCTTGAAGAAGACTGATGCCGGTTTTATTGACAATCCCTCGGGATCTTGATCCCGACGTAGTTTAAGGTCTTCGGACCACAATTCATACATGTGAACAGTAATCAAGGGCGGAGATTCTTGGGATTCTTCTTGGAATGGTTTGGATCATCTGGTCATGCCTTTGGATGGTTGAGATCATTGTTTGACCAAGTCAAATTCTTCTTTCTTTTTCTTGGAAATTCCATGGAACTTTTCCACATCATCCACCCAATTTCTCACCCATTTCTCATGAGATGAGATTTTGGTGAGATTTTCTCTTTTTTCTCACCATTCTCTTCCATCACTTCATTCTTACATGAAGGTACAAGATTCACTTGCAACCACCCTTCCCAAGGAGGAGTTCTTCCCAAGGAGAGGGAGAGGGAGGTCGTTTCACCTAGGTAGAGGCTAGGACGGCCTCCCATGGGCCACCCGCCCGGTCTCTGCCTCCTGGTCTCTTCAGGGGACCGGGTAAAAGGGTGCCTTCCCCTTTTCTATATAACATGGGACACCCTCCCCCCCTCAAACGTGCAATCTCTCTCTTCTCTCTCTCATACTCTTTCTTTCTTCAAGTTTCCTCTCTCTTCTTTGGTGGTCCTTTGCTCTTTTCAAGTGGTGGGCCTTAGAGAAATCTTGGGACAGCAAGGTGGTCCTTCTTTGGTGAGTGGTAAAGGTATGGACCACTTCCTTTCTCTTTCTTGTCCTTTTCCATCTTCATTGTCTCTTCTCATGATCCTTTTTCTTTTTCATGTAGCTATTCAAAGGGGTGTGAAGGTGGGCCCAAGCATTCTTGATCTTTTCTTAGATCTCAAGTCTTTCAAAGGTGGTGCTTGGAGAAGGACATTGCAAGCTCTCCACTTCATCATTTTTTCCTTTTTCATACTCCCTCCATGTGCATGTAAGGAGTAATTTTGCCATGTCATCAAGTGTGCATGGCAAAATACTCTATCTTTTTCATGGGAGTTGGGCCTCTTTTCATGTGTATCAAATGGACTCAAAGTGAAGTCATGGCCCTTGGTGCATTTGATGGGCCCAATGCTTCATTTTGGGCTCCCTCTTGCTTTCTTTCTTTCGTCATTTCCCTTGGAATTCTTCTTTCTTTTCCATCTTTTTCAAGGTTTGGGCCCATGGGCATGGTAGGGCCCATCTCAGGTTTTGGGCTCATGGGGCTCATTTTGGGTGACCCCATCTTTCTCTACATGTGTATGGACCAAGGTGGCTAGCCCATTCTTCATTTTGGATCTCAAGTGGGCTAGTTTTCCTAGTTGGGCTTATATGGACAAGTAGCCCAAGTCTTCCACTATTTCTTGATTATGATGTACATCCTTGTACAAAGTGTGGTGGGTTCCTTGAAGTTTTTCATGTGGATGGGCTTTTGGGCCTTCATTGAAACTTGGGCACTTCTTTGAACCATGTGTGCCCCACTACACTTTGTCCATGTGGATTTTTTATTTTCATGCTCTTTTCTTGATGGATGGAGGACTTGAGTTACTTGACCATCTACAAGTCCCATGAGTGAGTTGTTCCCACAATCTCACTAAGTTCAAATGGCTTCCTTTGTGGTAGGAATGTGATTTTCAAGAGTTTCCCTTAGATGTTATCAACCTCAAATGGATGATTCTCAAGTGAGCTACCCATACAACCATGGGTCCTTGATCTTTTCTATGGGGGCTTGGTGGATCACCCATCATCATTCAAATATGAGTGATTTCTTCTTCCATTTGTGAGAAGGAATGGTACCCATAAGTTACCCATTTTTGTCCCATGCCTTGGGACATTTTGGATTTTGATCTTCAAGTGGGCTATGTGTACCATTCTTATCCATTTTCATGATGGTTGGGTGACTCATCAAGCCATGCTCTTTTGTGCTCAAATGGTCTCCCTTTTTGGTGAACAAGTTGGTGCACATAAGTTGCCCAAACTTGCCTTTTCATGGGCATTTTCAACTTTGATTCTTCATGTGGGCTATGTGCATCGACTTTCTACCCTTAGCTTCTTTGATTCATATGTTTGTGGGTAGACCTCCTTGTTGCATTTTCGTGGTCAAAATTTTCATCAAGATGAGGCACATAAGGTTGCCCATGGTTAACCTATGAATGGGTCCTCATGTTCTTCAAGTGGGCTATGTGCTCTCTCCAATCCATTGAGATGAGGCATTTGGGTTGCTCTTGGAGACCCGTTTCCTTTCTATTCCCCACTTGTCCATGCATATGTGTAAAAAGATGGAGACATCCTAAGTGAGAATCATGACCTTGGCATAAAAGTGAGTCAATCCTTGGCCAATGTGGACTTTGAAGAGGAACTTCTCATGTGCAGTAGGACTCCTCATCCTTAGTTGATTTCATGGCACTTGAGTGCATTTGTTGTCCAAAATGTGTCCTTGGATGATGGACTTTTCTTACCTGAGGCATGCCATGCCACCTTCTTTAAGGCAGGCCTTACTTTTTCCAATGGGTCCAACACATATCCTAAGTGACACATGGAGTTGGACTTTAGATTTTGCATTTGAATGCGAGTCCAATCCCATGGGTTCTTGGATGAGAATTTGGATTTTAATGGGTAAAGGATAGGGACTTACCTTTCCAAGCTTGTAGGATTCCATGGCGGATGGTACCAGGGGCCACCCAAGTGGTTGACGAGGATGATCCTGCTTTCATGTCCGCCGAGGGACCACATGTTTTCCCTAGCTATGGAGCATCACCCTCTTCCTGCTATCAAGGGTCGAGGTACCAGGGATCGCTGGGACAATTGGATGAAGGAGCCACAGCCCTTGCTTGAGCGAGTACTAGATGGTACTCCTTTTGCTGGCCTCCTCACCCTACGCTTCCATAATAACGACGCCAACCGTATGATGCTTGCGGCCCTTTGTGAGAGGTGGCGGGATGAGACCCACACCTTTCAACTCCCTTGTGGAGAATGGGGGATAACCCCTTTGGACATTTACATGCAGATAGGTTTCCCATTTCATGGGGCAATTGTCCCTCAAGTTAGCTCTTTAGCTCCTCTCTCTTCCACTGATTGGCTGCGGCTTGTCGGTGACGTCCCTCCTGAGGGTGAATTCCAAGGCCATCAAGTGAAGATGCGATGGTTTTACAACAATTTTGCTTCCGTCGTCCCTACCACCGAGCGAGAGGCCCTCCCAAGGCGCGGGCCATGATCACTTATGCTTTTGGATCCTTTCTTTTTTGCCATGCGAATGAAGAGTTGATCCTAAATTTCTTTCGTTTAGTCGAGGATCTTCATCACCCCTA
>PVNU02003660.1:0-32751 GCA_003013855.2 Liriodendron chinense | reverse complement strand
ACCTCTTCCCTTCATCAAGGGTCGAGGTACCAGAGATCATTGGGATACTGGGTGAAACACCCACAGCCTTTGCTTGAACGAGTTCTGGCTGACACTTCCTTTTGCTGGCCTCCTCACCTTACACTTCCATAATAACAGTGCCAACCGCATGTTGCTTGCGGCTCTTTGCGAGAGGTGGCGGGACGAGACCCACACCTTTCAACTCCCTTGTGGCGAATGGGGAATAACTCCCCTGGATATATATATATATATATATATATGCAAATCGGGTTTCCATTTCATGGGGTAGTTGTTCCCAAGTCAGCTCTCTTGTCCCATCACTTCCACTGACTGGCTACGGCTTGTTGTGATGTCCCGCCTGAAGATGAATTCTAAGGCCATCAAGTAAAGATACGATAGTTCTACAACACCTTTGCTACCGTCACCCCTACTACCTAGCTAGAGGCCCTCCACAAAGCACGGGCCATAATTACTTATGCCTTCGGGTCCTTCCTTCTCTGTCATGCGAATGAGGGGTTATCCTAAATTTCTTCGCTTGGTTGAGGATCTTCATCATCCTTACAATTGGAACGGGGCTATCTTGACTCATGTTTTTCAGGGTTTAGATAAGACCTCTCGGAATAGCCGGGTCCTTCACAAGGTTTCTGGCCTGTCGTTGAGGTACTTCTTCTTTAACCTTCCTTGGAGACATTTGTCTTCTTTCTTTCTTTGATCGTTAGGTGTACCCTTGCCCAGACTTGCTTTTATGACCATTTTGCCCACCTTGCTCCGAGGATACGGGATGACATTGAGCCGCCTTTATATCGCCACATGTACTGGCATCAACAAAATCGTCAGCGGAACTCTCGAGTTTCTGGGGACAACTGGCGTGCTGACATAAACGGATTGACCGTTGGAGATGTAAGTATCTTGCTTTCCTTATCCTTCGTGCTGCACTGTAACTGATCGTGATGATCTCCTTTGCTGTAACTTGCTCGGATGCCGTACACCAACTTTCCTCTCTACTACACCCCTCAGCGTGTGGAGACCTATGATGCTTCATGCCTCCGGATCATGCTTTCTGACGCTGAATCATTTCAGTGGTATTTGGGTGAGAGGCTGCTTCGACAGATTACTGGGGTGGCTAGAGTCCCTTATTCTGCACCTCCTCTAGCTGCTCAGATCCCAGTTGATGAGATAGCTGATGCTCTTATGGGCCAGCCCGGGTTTCGTTTCACGATCTCGGATCGTGACTATGATGAGTGGTACTTGTTGTATGGCCAGGGGCCTCTGCTTCCTCCGCTCTATGTTCCTGGGGGCCGTCGCAGATATGCTGGAGGCTCAGTGACAGCTCCTTTGATAGATCTTCATCGTCGAGAGCAGGACGAGAGGAGGGATGATGACGACTATGTTGGTGACCTATAACCTGCTTTTGTGTTCAGCTTACTTGATGTATGACCTTCTTCTTTTTGTTTTTACCTTCTTCTGTATAAAAATCTTCTGAATGAATATACCATCTTTAACTTGTCTCAAATTCCTTGATGATGTATGGATGCTTTGACTTATGACTCATTTCTTAATGACTTGTGGGAGATGAGACTTCTTAGCTGTATGGATGATGACTTGAATGGTTCAGATGGCTTGATTTGGCCCTGTGGGCCCACTTGAGACTTCGGCTTTACTTTGAAGCACCTTTTCTTGATGTTTTGTGAGGCTAAGAAGGCTTCTCATGGTGTGAATGATGACTTGAACGGCTCAGATCGTTTGATTTAGCCTTGTGGGCCCACTTGATGATCAGATCTTGGATTCTGGCCCTTCTTTTGATGATCAAACCCTTGATCTTGCTATCTGATGACCCATGCGAGCTTTTTCATGGTTAGATCATAATGATCTAGTCTTCGAATGGCTCAGATTGCTTGTGGGCCTCTCTTGATCAACTTTCCCTCCCTTTGACTTGATCAGACCCATTTTGGCCGCAGTACTTCGTGATTGGATAAGTGGGGTTCCTTCCAAATGATTCTGATCAACCTCAATCGAAATCCGGAATGGATTGGAGCCTTGGGCGGCCCTCAGGGTGCCATCTGCTGATGTGGACTGTCAGCCTCACCTACCAACGACCATGGAGCCAATTCCGCGAAGAGAGAGGGAACGCATCCGTACGGGCGGCCCACAGCGGGCCGCCCAAGGCTCTCCTCTTGTGCGGCCTGGGCTGGCTCTGGTTCGGACATTCTCTTCTGTCCACTGCTCTTGTCTCATATTCCCTGCACGTCCGGGTTCGATTGCAACCACGAATAATCTCCTTGTCCCATCCTCCCTTCTCCTTTTGTCCTCTTCTTGGTTTGTCTTTTCTCAAGCAATGGACGGTGGAGATTTAGGGGTTGTGGGGCTGTCCATGGTGGGTCCCACACTTCAGAAAGTGTTAAAGGCCTCAACGATGGAGGGATTTCTTTAATAGACGGTGGGGGATGTATCATTGAATGGGGGCATTGATGAGAGGTTGGGGATGGTGGTTGGTGAAGCTTTGTATGGCCCCATTAATGGCAGTCATGCTGAAATTTCTGATTTGAATGGGGCCTTCATTATGAGAGAAATGGATGGTATGGATGAGATGGGAAGATGGGACATGGGTGAGGTTATGCATCCCTTGAGTGTGGGCCACCCGGATGATGTGATTGATGGAGGTGATGGGAGTATGATGGACATAGATGGGCTGATCTCATGTCTGGATGGGATGGATGGTTCAGATGATACCTTTGATGGTTTGGATGCTCTTGATGATGGCCGAGATGTGCAGCATACTTTTTTGGGCGGACTTGATGTGATCATTGATGATGTCCCCTTAATGATGGACGGTGTGAACGCCTCGATGATCCCTTTGATTGGTCAGGATGACGACTGGATTCATGACTTTATATTGGAGAGGGCCACAGGTCCAGATCTGACCGTTGATTCTTCGATCATGGTAGCTGGGACCCTTCTGGATGGTTCTGATGTATTTTTTGATGGTCAGATTGGCCAGGATGCCACGATGTGTGGTGTGATCCTTGCTGATAGCCCTTTTGATGGGGAGTATCGTCTTTCTCCTAATCGTCGGTCCTTTGCGCACTCTGTTCATGAGGTGGGCGAGTCTTCTCATGCGGCTGAGGTCGTGACAGTTTCAGACAGTGATGCGACTATATCAGACATATTAGTTACTGGGGGCGGGTCATGGGCTATTGAGTCTGCAGAGGTTCCAGATTTTCCTTCTCCTTCGCCTATTGATCTTCGAATCCTTGATGAGCTGTCATTGATTTCCGGGCCTTTTGTTCTGGAGGGGATTCCTGTGAGGACTTGTCAGCTGCTTCCTCGTCCTTCTTGCTCACCACGGCTGCTTGCTTGGCTTGACAGCTTATCAACTTATGAGATTCGGGATTTGGAGTCCTATGGCTTCGGTAGTCTGATTCATATGGCTAGACTTGACATTGATTGGAGGATGCTCGGAGCTGCACTGATTCACTGGGTCCCTTCGTTGAACTTGTTTGCGTTCAACGACATGGAGATGGGACCCTCTTTGGAGGAGCTTGCGCGCGTAACCGGCCTTCCTTGGGATTATGCTCAGTATTTCTTGCCGAAGACATTGTCGAAGACTACCACACCGCAGAACTGGTTTGGGATCCCCTATCTTGTTCGGCCTGCATCTGCCGGCCAGGATGCTGTAGTGTTCTCCTTGGATTTGCTATATGATCTTTTTCGGGTCCTCGGAGTGTGGCCGGATCTATTCTTGCTCCGAATACACTGATGTTCTGTTTGATAGCTGAGGTGCTATTCTCGGGATGGCGCAGGTCTCAGACCCCTTTGCTTTTTGAGGTGATGAGCCGAGCTACCCGACAGCAGGGGATCATTTCTCTCGTCTTGGCCGAGTTGTTTAATGGGCTAACTGACTGTGCCATGGGCCGCACTCGGGTCATTCGCGGCTGCTGTGCCTTTCTTCAGGTATCTTTTCTGCACCTTTCTCTTCTTTCTTTTTAAGGAATTGCTTTGCTCTAACTGAACTACTTTTTCTTCTTGTGAACATGTCTGGCTATGGGAGCGTCTTTCGCTGACTGTTCCTATACCATTTCCTGGCACCCGTCACCCAGACCTTATGCGACACATCATGGAATTTCTTCCTCATACGGCTAGGATGAGTGAGCCCTTGTATCGCAGGATGTTCGTTGAACTTCGTGACTGGAACGTTCGTTGGGAGTCATCTTGGCTTTCACTTCCTCTGATGTTGGTAGGCTTTCAATCTTACTTTTCTTATCATCCTATCCAGTTCCTGCGGCAGTTTGGGTACTAGTAGGATGTTCCTCTTTTTGCTTTTACTAGTGTCGGGCGTCGAGCACTTCCATCTAGAACCTCTGACTTTAGGACTCGGGTCGATGGATCCTGGGCGAATTACTTGACCGCCGATTGCTTGGTTTTGAGTTGCGGGCTTTTCCGATGGCGACCGCCCCATATCAGTACTTGGATTCCTGAGCAGTCTCTGTATCGACGTATCCCTTGTTGGCACCAGATTGCTGATGAGGATGAGCAGGATATCCTTGGTGATGCCGACTCTTCATCTGGTTCATATGAACCTTTTGAGGAGAGCCCATTCATTGATCCTAACTTCCTTTTGGCCAATCATGGCCATTTGCTGTCTGAGAGTTCTGCACTTCGGTATCATTGTGAGATGATGTCGAGGAGATTGGCTACTGATCAGAGGTTGTCTGATGAGGAGACGGCGATCCGTACCCTTGAGCGAGATGAGGTGCATTACCTGCGTATGGAGGTGAGCAGGTTGAGAGCGAGACTATCTCATTATGAGTAAGAGGACTTACCTGATATGGCAGAGGAGGGTAGAGATTGATTGTATTGGCCACCTGCACATTCCTTTTTGCATAGTATATGATTGATGATGATGCATTTTTTTGTTTTTTTTTTAAAAAAGATGACATGATATATGTAAAAGAAATATAATGCTTTTAATGAAAAAGAAGAAAACTCTTTTGAGAATCTATTGTGCCATGAGTTGCCTTGTAAGTGTGTGTCTGGATTTTGTGTCGGGATATAGGAATCAGAACTGGGGCTCGGCCAATGCTTTGACCGATGTCTTGATATTTGACTTATGTGCTCCTTTGGTTCACTAAAGGTGTAGGCAATGGAAACTGTTGCTTCCTGAGATTGTCAGAGTTTGTAGAGCTCTTCGCTCCTGACTGCACTTCTTCTTGTTCTTGAACTATGACTGCTTGAACTGATCTGGACTGTCTGATTTCTTGGTACCTACACTTTTCATTTTTTTTCTTTTTCTATTTGAGCCATTTTTACCTGCAGCGCTCTTTCGAGTTTTCACCACAGCCGACCTTTTCCCGTCATTTTTGCCCGTGGCGCCCTTTCGGGTTTTCACCACGTCCCGGGTGTTTGATCTTGCTTGCCCCTTGGCAGCTATACTGTTTTTACCCTCGGCGCCCTTTCGGGTTTTCATCAAGTCCGTTGTATGCCCACTGTTTTTACTCGGAGCGCCCTTTCGGGTTTTCACTCCGCCCTTTTTGTTTAGGCATACATTTTCTTTTTTTTCTTTTTTCTTTTTCTGAATCTTTGGATAACTGCGGCGGCTAAAGGTCGGGAATCCGTCGTTGCTGGCCGATGGCAGTTTTTCAGCCCTTATCCTAAGTTACGATGATAGAGCTGTCGGTCTTAGCTACTGACCGTTCTAAGATGAATGGATGCATGACTATGTTTCTTCTTGGGTTGATTTTTTCTCGGGTGCCTTGTTTTGGCTTCCCTTTTTCTTTCTCTTTTTTCTTTTTTCTCTTTCCCTTTTTTTTGTATTCTTTTTCTCCTTTTTTGTGTCTTTTTTTTTCTGAATCCCCTTATTTGAAACACTTATGGGTGGACGGAAATGATTTCTCAGAGGTTTTAGCTTCGACCTCTTGACTTCAGATCTATTAAAGTAACTCTTGATAAAGTCAGAATGACTTACCCATGAAAGGTCTTCACTTTGTCGGCGTTGATTGGCTCAGGAAGGTCCACCCCTCTCATGCTGGTGAGTCTGAGGGCACCTCCGGGAAGTACTTCTCTGATGATCAGCGGCCCGTCCCACGAGGGTTTGAACTTTCCTTTGGGATCCGGAAGGTGCGACGGTAGGATCTTCTTCATGACCATGTCGCCTACCTTGAAACTTCTTTTTCGGACTCTCTTGTTGTAAGCTCGAGCGATCCTTTTTTTATCACACTGAGAATGACTTAGCACACGCATGCGCTTTTCATCTGCTAGCTGCAACTGATAGAATCTGGCCCGTTCCCATTCTCCTTCTTCAACTCCGCTTTCTAGTAACACCTATGGTGATGGTATTTCCACCTCGACTGGCAGAACTGCTTCCATTCCATAAGTAAGCTCGAAAGGAGTAACGCCCGTAGCAGACTGTACAGACGTTCGATAAGCCCAAAGTGTATATGGGAGCATATCCGACCAATCTCGATAGGTCACGACCATCTTCTCGAGTATCCTGACGATTGTCTTGTTTGCGGCTTCTACCCCACCATTCATCTGAGGACGGTAGGGGCTTGATCGATGACGTTGAATCTTGAATTTGCTGAGAAAGTCATCCATCTTCTTGTTGACGAACGGGGTCCCATTATCTGTGATGATAACATTAGGGATTCTATACCGGTGTAGACACCCCACCTTCGGCTACACTGTTGGTAGAGATAACTGGTTGAACGGAGGACCATACCCCCAAGTCCCAAGTCCAAACTCAGCCAAACTCACCCTTGTAAGCCCCATTCCATAGCCTAGTTCAAGCCTGAACCCAGTCAACCCAGTCCTAAACACCACCCTGAAAAACCCCCCATAAAAAAGTCCAGTCAAAAAATTCCAAAAAAGGTCAAACTCACTGAGTCAACTCGCTGAGTTAACCCGCTGAGTCAACCCGTCGAGTCAACCCGTCGAGTCAAAACACCGAGTCAACCCGTCGAGTCAACCCGTCGAGTCAAACCACCGAGTCGACCCGCTGAGTCAGCTCACTGAGTCAACCAGCGAGTCCAACAGCAGCCCCGAGGGAACGGCCGTACTCGCTGGAAACCGAGGAGCGGCCGTACGGGCGGCCCATGGCAGGCCGCCCGGAAAAAATTACGAGAATGCCCCTCTCGCTGCTATAAATACCCCCCTCCCCTTCTCATTTCAACGGACCACTCAGCTAGAGAGAGCCCGTCCGTCTGAGTCACCCTCCTTCATCCTTTAGCCCATTCCTTCACCAAGGAGAGCCCGAGTGAGGAGAGTCTAACCCTGGTCCAGCCCAGCCTGACCACTGGTCCAAGCCTCTCAAGCCATCTAAGTCCTAATCCAGCCACTCGAAGCCAATCCTTGCGACACCTCCGTCCACCCAGCTACTCATTTTCCAGCATCATCTCATTTGCATCTAGCATAAGTGCAACATTTACTTTTCTTCCAACCCCCCTGCTTCACTACAAGCACCTTGATTACTCAAACACACATGCATATGTCTTTATATTAAGCACCTGTCAGTTCGAGCGTATGCTCTGGGCTTGCCCGTTGTTGGAACCTGCCCATCAGAAACTCTTACTGTTCAGACCTGCATTCATGCTTCACCATAAAACACCTTGATCATTCAAGCACACTGCATACGTCTTATATTAAGCACCTGACAGTTCGAGCGTACGCTCTGGGCTTGCCCGTTGTTGGAACCTGCCCATCAGAAACTCTTACTGTTCAGACCCGCATTCATGCATCATGTCATCCATGAGAATATACGAGGATTAAATTAGACTTTCAAGTATTCGATCGATTCTGTGAAGTAGAGACCGTACTTCGGTACGGGCAGTGTGTGGGGTGCTTAACCTCTTCCCACCCTGTAACCGTGATCCCTTACCTTGAATCTCTGACCGCAGATCAACAGGAGTCATTTTAGAGGAAAGGATCTTCAGATCCCCTTCTCTAACGTTTCTACGGGGTCTAGCCGACTGTAGATTCGAAGTAACTGGCTAGTGGCGACTCTGGTCTTATATAAATCCACTTAAACACATCCATCTTAACACGACAACCAAACGAAGCCCTCGAGAACGAGGCAAGCCAGTGGCACAAACGGCGATTTCGCACTCACGCACCTCTTCTTCTTCTTCTTCCGAAGGGAAAGGGAGAACGACGTCGTGTGGGAGCGCGGGGAAAATCGGCGAGGGTCCACAGAATGGCGACTCCAGCTGGGGATAGCTAGTCCCACTAGTCGTGATCCGACTTGAAAACAGAATCCTTCCCGTACTTGAAAGTCATTGATCCTCATACAATCTCATCTGCATAGCATTCTACCCAAACCCAAACACAAAAAAAAAATAGAAAATTCCAAAACCAAAAAAAAATAGAAAATCCCAAAACCCAAAAAAGGTAGAGTACAGTCCTCACCATTGCGCCTCCTCGGGCTCAACGTACGCGGAGACAACTTCCCTTCCGCAGCATAATCCGCACTCGGGCTCAGCAAGCCATGTCCGACCACGAAGAAGAAACCCATCACTTCCCTGCTCTCGAAATAGCCGAAGCGCAACCTCCAGCGCAACAGCCCGTTGACAATACGCCAATCATACAAGAATTGGCACAAGGAATGAGAGCAATGCAAGAAATGCTCTTACAATTCATGCAAGCACAAACCACCGCAGCAGCCAACAATCAGGTTGGCCCAGTTCAGCAAGCTCAGCAGCCATGCCGGGTCCTCCCGGCCTCCAGTTCAAATCAAGCACAACCATCGGAGTCTGCCCAAGACTACCGACAGCAGCCATCTCAGCCCTTCGCTATGGGGCATCCTTCTCAATATCTTCCTGCGACGACAAGGCCATCTCAGAGCACCTCCGTTGCCGGAACATCCAGTCAGATTCCAGTCAATCTTGCAAACAACAATCTCAGTAGATCTCAGCATGTCCCCGCCGATGGGACACCTTTTCAATTCCAGCACATCCCCGCCGATGGGATTTCAATTCAATTTCCAGCAACAGGGACAGCACTGGCGAATGCCCACAATGGGGGTCAGTGTCAAGCCCACATCAATCAGCGGACAGTGGCGAATACCCAACAAGGGGGTCACTTCCCAGCATCTCAGCCTCCTGCAAACAGGAGCACTTTTCAATTCCAGCACATCCCCGCCGATGGGATTCCAGTTAATTTCCAGCAATCTTCAATTCAGCAAAATCCAGTTAATTTCCAACAATCTTCAATTCAGCAAAATCCAGTTAATTTCCAGCAAGTTCCAGTTCAACCTTCAGTACAGTCTCCAGTTCAGTTACCATCAGTTCAAGCTCAAGTTCATCAGAATCTAGTTCAATCATCAAACCAATTTCAGCAACCCGCGGTTGCTTTTCAGCAAGCCCATAGGGTCGAAGACATCGACCACTATGCCGAAGAAGAACGTGCCTTATTCCAGGAGGCACCAGTCGCTCGAACAGATCACTCAGGACTGGACGAGTTGCGGGAGCAGTTCCAGATCTTGCAAAATCAGCTTCAGCGACAGCAAGGAATCGACTTACCTTCGACCAAGTTCAGAGACTTGTGTCCTTTCCCAGATGCTCGGGTACCTCAAAACTTTGAGGTTCCAAAGTTCAAAAGATACGACGGCAGCGGTTGTCCCACAGCACATCTCAAGGCCTTCTGTGGAGAGCTGAGTGCAATCTCAGGAAACGAAGGGGCCCTCATTCGATTGTTCCAAAAATCTCTGAAGGGCGATGCCCTAGATTGGTACACTTCATTGGATTGCCACCGCATCAGGACATGGGAACAGCTTTCCCAGGCTTTCGTCGACAGATTCGCATACAATCTCAACATGGCACCCAGAAGAGCCGACCTCGCAGCACTCAGGCAAAGGAGTGATGAAACACTATCAGCTTATGTGGGACGTTGGCGAGCTATGGCAGCCAGAATGCGGACACCCATCGACGATGAAGAACAAATCTCCATGATTGTTCATTCAACATACCCAGGCATATCCGGGTATCTCATCTCGCATCCGTACGCGAACTTCTCGCAGCTAATCCGTGCTGGAGAGCAAGTCGAAGCAGGAATCCGGGCCGGGACGATCTCCCCATGGCCTCATCAAGCCACTCCAGTCAAGAGGAACAGAGTGGAAGGAAGACCTATCGGGCACGGGAATGGAAACCGCAATGTTTCTCCTCCCCGCCCAACAGAGGTAAACAACATCAACACCGCTGCTCAAGGAAATCAACGTGCTCCCCCACAAGGACGTCAACAGTATCAGCAGAATCAAGTTCAGCATCAGCCTCAGCGATATCAGCCACAACCGAATCCTCAGCCACAGCCACCTCGACAACAGCAGCAGTTCAGGGGAAACGGCCAATACTCATACCAGAACAGGCAGAATTACAGGGAGTTCAGGAAGTTCACTCCACTCAGTCAACCACTTAGTCAAATCATGACTACGCTGGTACAAAAGCAGTTACTCACTCTGATGACACCTAGGCCTCCGCCTCATCCTCTGCCTCCAAATTACCGAGAAAATGAGTACTGTGCCTACCATCAAGGGCGTGGCCACGCCACTGATCGATGCTATACTTTGAAAAATGCCATACAAGACCTGATTGATGACCGCAAGATCGTCATCTCGGTCCCTGGAACTTCTCCAGCAGCTTCCACCAACATCCTTCAGAATCCTCTACCTCAGCATCCAACGGACCCCAGTTCGTCTCGTGGCCCTGCCGTCAATAGTATAGAAGAAGGGGACCATATCGATCGCTTCTTCTCCCCTATTCAGTCCATTCATACCTACACCTATGAGCCAACAAATCCTCCTCCAGTCTTGCAAGGGGCAAGTCCCTTTCTTCCTTCAGTCTCCGAGCCAGTAGTGCTTGAAGGAGCACCTCCATATGATATACCAGTTGTTCAAGGGGCACCTTACAACCATTCAAGCTGGGAACCAGTCGTCCTGGAAGGAGCACAATCATACATTGAGCCCACATACGAACCTGTCATCTTGCAAGGGGCAACTCCAGAACAATCCAATCCGCAATGGAAGGATTACACTCATCAGCAGCAAGAGCCCGTTGTCTTGGAAGGATCTCTTCCAGTCAAGCCTGTCATATTACAAGGGGCAAGTCCCGGAGGCATATCAATCACGCTACGGCAGCTCGGACGAACAGAGAAACCTCCTGCCATATCAAGAGGACCAGTATTCATTCCATGGGAGCCTCCTGCCCCAGGAACAGTCAAGCCAGGACCACGACCTTATGTGGTCTATGAAGACAAGCCTCGATACTACCCCTTCAGCACAGGCAACAATGTAGTTCTCAAGGCAAAAGCTCTATACGAGGAAGATCTGGTACCCACACCAGCACCGTTGCAAGAACCAGTGGTCCTAGAAGGCAAAAGGGAGGAAAACTACAAAGAGGTTCCATGGCACTATCCAGAATGTGCGGAAGTGGGAAACATGAATCCCAACGGGCGTTGCACCCGAAGAGATAATCAAAACAGAGGAGATCCCAAAGGCGTCCTCTCAGGCCTCGGCAGCAAAAATGAAGCCGCATACGACGTAGCAACTCAGCTCAAGTCAATCCCTGCACAAATCTCAGTATGGGAGCTACTCTGCACATCTCGCATACACCGAGAAATGTTTGCCAAGACCTTGAATGATGCTCATGTCTCCTCCGATACGGCACCAGAGATGATTGCATTGATGATTGGACAGCTACTGGCTCCGCGCGCCATCACCTTCACCGATAATGAGTTGCCACCAGAGGGACGAGATCATGGGCGATCCCTCAACATAGCCTTACGATACAAAGACCTCTGTGTTCCGCTGGTCCTTATCGATAATGGCTCAAGCTTAAATGTCTGCCCACTCAAGACCGCGGAACGCCTGGGAATCAGTCCTTCTTCATTCCGACCCAGCACCATATGCGTCAGAGCATTTGACAACACCCGCCGATCAGTGGAAGGGGAGGTCGACATAGAGGTACAGATAGGTCCAGAAGTTTCTACCATCACATTCCAAATCCTGGATATATCAGCCTCTTTCAACATGTTGCTCGGACGGCCGTGGCTGCACAAGATTGGAGCTGTGCCATCAACCTTACATCAACGGGTGAAGTACATATGTGGAAATCAAGTGATCTCTATCCATGCAGAGAAGGAACTCATCATTCCTTCCAATGCTGCTGCCACTGAACCAGACGTCCCGGTCATTGATATCCAGCACTCTGAAGAAGACATCCCGTTTCACAGTTTCGAATTCGAGACTGTGAACTCTATCGCCAATCCAGAACCGATAAGGGTGGACCGTGTCTTTTCACCGGCAGAGCGTCTGAGCCTCAAATATCGAATGAAGAACCACTTCAAGTCCAGAAAGGTATCGCTAGTATATAACCAACGCAAGTGGGGACTCGGATACAGGTCAACCTTCATAGACAAGAGAAGGAAGAAATTTCGGTGCTCACCCATCCAATTCGTCAAGCCAGGAGAACCTTGCAAAGATCCAGGAGGGAATCAACCGACTGCACTACACAAAGGCCTCCCGATGAGCCTAGTTTGGGCTACGTGGCCCCCCATTCGATGGGATCAGATTCTCGAACCCTCTAAGCCTCCAGAAGAAGGAGGAAATGATGAAGACGAAGAAGGAAGACAAATACAGCAGCTTCAGGACCAGGTTACTCTGACACCTGCTCCCAACCAGGGGCACAACTTGCCCAACCAGGGGCACAACTTGCCCACTTCTCTCAACCAGGGGCACAACCTGCCCACTTCAATCAGCAAGGGGCACGACTCGCCCATCTCATCACCAATTAGCAAAGGGCACGACTTGCCCATCTCTGCAAAGTCAACATCATCAATCATCAGCCAGGGGCAGAAGCAGCCCATCCATTGGACCAAGAAAGGGAAATGGCCAGCCCTAGATTGGTCTGATGTCCAGGTTCCAAACTTATGTCTCACTGTGGAACCAGACGAACTGCAATGCGAAGTAAGTGATCCGGGAGGGACTGAGTACGACTCAGATCCCGAACCCGACCAGCGAGAAGTCATGGTCATTGGGCCAGATCGTGACTCTTCGCCCAAAACATCAACCCCCACCTCTTCAGGGGAGGAAGTGTGGGGTCCTGAATGGTCATCCGTTCCCCTCACTTTTGAATCAGCCAAAGAGCCATCTGAGGGCTCTGGCTTCCAAAAAAAAACGCCTGTTTAAGCAGCGACCGGAACTTTGGAACAAGTTGGGCTCAATCATGGTCTGCAATGCCCGCTTGTTCAAAGTCCCGTGAATTTCAAAAAACCAAAAAAATCAAAAACTTTCAAAAACCAAAAACATCTATCATTTCAATTTCAGAAAAATCTCAAAAACCAAAAAATATTTCTTTTCCTGCATTCAATAGTGTGCCAAGTTCGTCTAAAGAGTCGCATGAGTTTGAAGTCGAATCATATGATTTCGACATCGAATTAGACTTCGAACTCATGGGTCTGGACGAAGCTCGGGACGAGGGAGATGATGATCCGGCTCCCGAACTTGAGGATCTCCTCAAAAAGTTCGAATCTAAAGCCAATGTTGTAGCCGATGATTTCGAGATAGTAAACTTGGGGACGCCTGAGATCCCTAGGGAAGTACGCATTGGAAAATCGTTGCCACCTGAGATGAAACAGAAAATGATAGAGTTCCTAGCTCCAAGATTGTCCAACTTCGCGTTCTCATATGAAGACATGCCGGGGCTCGATGAAGAGCTCGTTGTACACCATCTGCCAACCAAGGCAGATATGAAGCCAGTGAAGCAAAAACTCCGAAGAATGAAGCCAGAATGGGCTCTGAAAGTCCGAGATGAAGTCATCAAGCAATACAACGCGGGATTCTTGGTAGTCTCCAACTACCCTGAATGGCTCGCCAACATCGTACCAGTACCGAAGAAGGACGGCAAGGTTCGAATGTGCATCGACTTCCGAGATCTCAACAAAGCCAGTCCAAAAGATGACTTCCCTTTGCCACATATCGACACTCTAGGTCGACAACACTGCTAGGATACAAGATCTTCTCATTCATGGACGGGTTCTCAGGTTACAATCAGATCAAGATGGCCGTCGAAGATCGCGAGAAGACATCGTTCATCACTCCCTGGGGAACCTTCTGTTACAGGGTAATGCCGTTCGGTCTGAAGAACGCAGGAGCAACATATCAGCGAGCAATGACAGCACTATTCCACGACATGATGAACAAGAGCTCGAAGTATATGTGGACGACATGATCGTCAAATCTCGCACAATTGAAGGACACTTTGAAGATCTGAAGAAGTTATTCAACAGATTAGAAAAGTACAAGCTCCGCCTCAACCCTCAGAAATGTGTCTTCGGTGCAATGGGAGGTAAGCTCCTCGGCTTTATGGTGAGCGAGGATGGCATCAGGGTCGACGAGACCAAAACCAGAGCAATCATCGAGATGCCCCCTCCTAGAACAGAGAAAGAAATTCGTGGCTTCCTCGGCAGAATTCAATACATCAGTCGCTTCATCGCACAGCTCACACCTATCTGTGAGCCCATATTCAAGCTCCTTCGGAAGAACGTCCCAAAAGAATGGAATGATGATTGCCAAGTCGCCTTCGACCGCATCAAGAAGTATCTCATGAATCCTCCAGTCCTAGTGCCTCCCACTCCTGGACGACCACTATTGTTATACATCTCGGTAGCAGCAGAAGCCATTGGCTGTGTCCTCGGCCAACACGACGAGACCGGGAAGAAAGAACAAGCAATATACTATTTGAGTCGAAAGTTCACCGACTACGAGACCAGGTATTCCCCGATCGAGAAGACTTGCCTCGCCCTAGTCTGGGCAACTCAGCGACTCCGTCAATACATGATTGCATTCCCTATTCTCCTTCTCGCTCACATGGATCCGCTCAAGTACCTGTTCGAGAAGCCGGCACTCACTGGAAGGATAGCTAAATGGCAGCTACTCTTGTCTGAGTTTGACATCACCTATGTCACTCAAAAGGCAATCAAGGGACAGGCCCTCGCCGATCATCTTGCGGCTCACTCTCTCCTAGATTATCAACCGCTCAAGACATTCTTCCCTGATGAAGATCTCTTGCTCATTGAAGAGGATGAAAAGAAGAAGAAAGATGAATGGACATTATTCTTCGACGGCGCAGCAAATTCTAAAGGGAGTGGTATTGGAGCAATCCTCTACTCTCCAGATGATGTCCCTATTCCTATCTCGAGGCGCATCGCATTCGAGTGCACCAACAACATGGCAGAGTACGAAGCATGCATCGCTGGCTTAAGGGAAGCCATAATCTTGGGCGTCAAGAAGCTACGAGTATTTGGAGACTCACAGCTTATCATCAATCAGACCAATGGCGAATGGAAGACCAAAGACGAGAAGTTGATACCATATCATGTGTATCTTGACAATCTGATCGAAGAATTCAAGGAAATCACCTTCTCATACATGCCCAGAGCCAAGAACCAGTTTGCAGATGCTCTCGCCACGCTCGCATCAATGCTCGAGATCCCAAAAGGAGCTTCAGAATGGGAGCTCACAGTCGAAATTCAAGAAGAACCTGCTTTTTGCCTGCAAATAGAAGAAGCCGAAGCTGTCCCTGACAAACCCTGGTATGCCGACATCAAGCAATATCTCGAAACCCAGGAGTATCCAGAGTCAGCAACAGCAACAGATCGCCGAACCATCCAACGTTTGGCCGGCCAGTTCACCATCAGTGGCGAAGTTCTCTACAAGCGATCCTATAATCACATCCTCCTCCGATGCGTCGATGAAACAGAAGCTGCAAAGATCATGAAAGAAATACACGAAGGAATCTGTGGCCCACACATGAATGGGCACATGATGGCAAAGAAGATTCTACGACTCGGCTACTACTGGCTCACCATGGAGACAGACTGTTGCAAGCACGTCAGAAAATGCTTCAAGTGTCAAGAGCATGCGAATCAAATCCATGCCCCATCATCAGAGTTATACAACCTGACCACCCCCTGGCCCTTCTCCATGTGGGGACTCGACATCATCGGCAAGATCAGTCCCAAAGCATCAAATGGTCACGAGTACATACTTGTGGCAGTCGACTACTTCACCAAGTGGGTAGAGGCAGCCTCATACACCACGATTGCAGCATCTCAAGTGATCAAATTCATGAAGAACAACATCATATGCCGGTATGGAATCCCTAATGCCATCATCACAGATAATGGGACCCCGTTCGTCAACAAGAAGATGGATGACTTCCTCAGCAAGTTCAAGATCCAACGTCATCGATCAAGCCCCTACCGTCCCCAGATGAATGGTGGGGTAGAAGCCGCAAACAAGACAATCGTCAGGATACTCGAGAAGATGGTCGTGACCTATCGAGATTGGTCAGATATGCTCCCATATGCACTTTGGGCCTATCGAACGTCTGTACGGTCTGCTACGGGCGTTACTCCTTTCGAGCTTACTTACGGAATGGAAGCAGTCCTACCAGTCGAGGTGGAAATACCATCGTTACGGGTATTACTAGAAAGCGGAATTGAAGAAGGAGAATGGCAACGGGCCAGATTCGACCAGTTGCAGCTAGCAGATGAAAAACGCATGCGTGCACTAAGTCATTCACAGTGCTATCAGAAAAGGATCGCTCGGGCTTACAACAAGAGAGTCCGAAAAAGGAGCTTCAAGGTAGGCGACATGGTCATGAAGAAGATTCTACCGTCGCACCTTCCAGATCCCAGAGGAAAGTTCAAACCCTCGTGGGACGGGCCACTGATCATCAGAGAAGTACTTCCTGGAGGCGCCCTCAGACTCACCAGCATGAGAGGGGTGGATCTTCCTGAGCCAACCAACGCCGACAACGTGAAGATCTTTCACGGGTAAGTCATTCTGACCTTATCAAGAGTTACTTTAATAGAGCTGAAGTCAAGAGGTCGAAGCTAAGACCTCTGAGAAATCATTCCCGTCCACCAACAAGTGTTTCAAATAAGGGGACTCCAAAAGAGAAAAATACAAAAAAAAGAGGGGGGGATTCAAAAAGGGACAAAAAAAAAGAGAGAGAAAAAGAATGCAAAAGAAAAAGAAAAAGAAAAGAAAAGAAGAAAAGAGAAAGAAAAAGGGAAGCCAAAGCAAGGCACCCAAGAAAAAAATCAACCCAAGAAGAAACACAGTCATCCATCCATCCATCTCAGAGGGGTCTTTAGCAAAGACCGACAGCTCTATTATCGTAACTCAGGATAAGGGCTGAAGGACTGCCATCGGCCGGCAACGACGGATTCCCGACCTCTAGCCGCCGCAGTTATCCAGAGATCCAGAAAAGAAAAAAAAAAAAAAAAGAAGAAAAAAGAAAATGTGTGCCTAAACAAAGAGGGCGGAGTGAAAACCCGAAAGGGCGCTCCGAGTAAAAACAGTGGGCATACAGCGGACTTGGTGAAAACCTGAAAGGGCGCCAAGGGTAAAAACAGCACAGCTGCCAAGGGGCAGGCAAGACCAAATACCCGGGACGTGGTGAAAACCCGAAAGGGCGCCACGGGCAAAAATGACGGGAAAAAGCCGGCTGTGGTGAAAACTCGAAAGAGCACTACAGGCAAAAATGGCTCAAATAAAAAAAAAAGAAAAAAAAAGAAAAGAAAAAATAAAAGTGCAGGTACCAAGAAAGCAGACGGTCCAGATCAGTTCAAGCGGTTACAGTTCAAGAACAAGAAGAAGCGCAGTCAGGAGCGAAGAACTCTACAGACTCTGACAATCTCAGGAAACGAGAGTTTCCCGTTGCCTACATCTCTAGGGAACCAAAGGATCAAGCAAGTCAAATCTCGAGACATCGGTCAAATCATTGACCGAGCCCCAGTTCTGATTCCTATATCCCGACACAAATCCAGACACACTCACAAGACAACTCATGGCACAGTAGATTTTCAAACAGTTTTTTTCTCTTTTCAATTAAATGCATTATATTTCTCTTACACATATCATCTTTTTCAAAAAATACAAAAAAATGCATCATCATCAATCATATATGCAAAAAAAGAATGTGCAGGTGGCCAACACAATCAATCTCTACCCTCCTCCTCGGCCACATCAGGTGAGTACCTCTGACTCATAAAAAGATAGTCTCGCTCTCAACCTGCTCACCTCCATACGCAGGTAATGCACCTCATCGCGCTCAAGGGTACGGATCGCTGTCTCCTCATCAGACAACCTCCGATCGGCAGCCAATCTCCTCGACATCATCTCAAAATGATACCGAAGTGCAGAGATCTCAGACAGCAGATGACCATGAGTGGCCAAGAGGAAGCCAGGATCGACAAAAGGGCGCTCCTCAAAAGGTTCATATGAACCAGATGAAGAGCCAGCATCTCCAAGAATATCCTGCTCATCCTCATCAGCAGTCTGGTGCCAACAAGGGATACGTCGATACAAAGACTGCTCAGCAACCCAGTACTGATATGGGGCGGTCGCCATCGGAAAAGTCCGTAGCTCAAATCCCAACAAATCAGCTGTCAAATAACTCGCCCAAGAACAATCAATCCGGGTCCTAAAGTCAGAGGATCTGGATGGAAGTGTTCGACGCCCGATACCCGCGAAAGCGAAATGAGGAACATCCTGCTCATACCCAAACTGCCGCAGGAACCGGATGGGATGGTAAGAAAAGTAGGATCGAAAGCCTACCAACATCAGAGGATGGCGGTGTGCATCGCAAAGCACTGGAGGAAGTGAAAGCCAAGACGACTCCCAACGAACGTTCCAGTCACGAAGTTCAGCAAACATCCTGCGATACAAGGGCTCGCTCATCCTAGCCGTATGCGGAAGGAACTCGATGATATAACGCATAATGTCAGAGCTAGGGATGCCAGGAAGAGGTACAGGAACGGTCAGAGAAAGACGCTCCCATAGCCATACCTGGTCACAGAAAGTAAAAGAAGTTCAGCTAGAGCAAAATAATTCCTAGCAAAGCAAGAAGAAAAAAAGGTGCAGAAAAGATACCTGAAGGAAAGCACAACAGCCGCGAAGGACACGAGTGCGGCCTAGGGCACAGTCGGTCAGCCCATCAAATAGCTCGGCCAAGATGAGAGAAATGATCCCCTGCCGACGGACAGCTCGGCTCATCACCTCAAAAAGCAAAGGAGTCTGGGACCTGCGCCATCCCGAGAACAGCACCTCAGCAATCAAACAGAACATCAGTGCGTTCCGAGCAAAGGTGGAACCAGCCGTACTCTGAGGACCCGAAAAAAGATCATACAGCAAGTCCAAAGAGAACACTACAGCATCCTGGCCACTAGCTGCAGGACGAACAAGATAAGGGATCCCAAACCAGTTCTGCGGTGTAGCAGTCTTCGGCGATGTCTTCGGCGAAAAGTACTGAGTATAATCCAAGGGTAAGCCTGTCAAGCGTGCAAGCTCCTCCAAAGAAGGCCCCATCTCCATATCATTGAACGCAAACAAGTTCAACGAAGGGACCCAGTCAATCAAGGCAGCTCCGAGCATCCTCCAGTCAATGTCAACTCTAGCCATATGAATCAGACTGCCAAAGCCATAAGACTCCAAATCTCGAATCTCATAAGCTGACAAGCTATCAAGCCAAGCAAGCAGTCGTGGCGAGCAAGAAGAACGAGGAAGCAACTGACAAGTCCTCACCGGTATCCCCTCCAGCACAAAAGGCCCAGAAATCGAGGACAACTCATCGAAGATCGGAAGGTCAACAGGCGAAGGAGAAGGAAAAGCTGGAACCTCTGCCGACTCGACAGCCCCTGACCTGTCCTCAGTGGCGGCTATGTCTGATATAGTCGCATCGCCATCTGAAACTGTCATAATCTCAGCTGCATGAGAAGACTCGCCCACCTCATGAACAGAATGCGCAAAGGGCCAATGATCAAAGGAAGGACAATGCTCTCCATCAAAAGGACTATCAGTGAAGATCACACCGCACATCGTGGCATCCTGACCAATCTGACCGTCAAAGAATACATCTGAACCATCCAAAAGGGTCCCGGCAACCCCGATCAAAGAATCAACGGTCAGATCTGGACCTGCGGCCCCCTCCAACAGAAAATCATGTATCCAGTCATCATCCTGGCCGATCAAGGGGATCGTCGAGGCATCTACACCGTCCATCATCAAGGGGACATCATCAATGATCACATCAAGTCCACCCAAGCAAGTATACCGCACATCTCGGCCCTCATCCAGAGCATCCAAACCGTCAAAGGTACCATCTGAGCCATCCATACCATCCAGACATGAGATCAGCCCGTCTATGTCCCTCATAGTCCCATCATCACCGTCCATCACATCATCCATGGGACCCACATTCAAGGGATGCATAGCCTCACCTATGTCCCATCCCATCATCTCATCCATACCATCCATTCCTCCCATAATGAGGGCCCCGTTCAAATCAGAAAATCCAGCCATCCCACCATTAATGGAGCTATTCAAAGCTCCATCAACCACCAAGCTTAACCCCTCATCAATGCTTCCATTTAATGCCCCATCTACCCCATCCATTAAAGGCATCTCCCCATTATCAAAGCTCAGTTGGAAATCTGAAGTGTGGGACCCACCTTGGACAGCCCCCACAGCCCCTAAATCTCCACCATCCATTGCCCAAGAAAGGACAAACCAAGAAAAAGACAAAAGGAGAATGAAAGAAGAGACAAGGAAGTGATTCATGGCTGAATCGAAGAATCGGATGCAGATGATGAGGGAGACAGCAGCCAGAGGAATATGCTCACTGTCCGAACCAGAGCCAGCCCAGGCCGCTCAAGAGGCGAGCCTTGGGCGGCCTGCCCTGGGCCGCCCGTACGGACGCGGTTCCCCTCTCTCCGCGGGATTGGCTCCAGGGCTTTTGGTAGGTGAGGCTGACAGTCCACGTCAGCAGATGGCGCTCCGTGGGCCGCCCAAGGCTCCGGTCCACTCCAGATTTCGACTGAAGATGATCAAGATCATACAAAAGGTGCCCCACTGGTCCAATCATGAAGCAATGTGACCGGAATAGGGCTGATCAAGCCAAAGAGAAGGAAAGGTGATCAAGTGGGGGCCACAAGCAATCCAAGCCATTCAAAGACTAGATCATCACGATCTAAACCATTGAAGAACCTACATGAGCCATGAAACAGCAAGATCAAAGGTTCGATCATCAAAAGAAGGGCCAAAATCCAAGATCTAATCATCAAGTGGGCCCACAAAGCCAAATCAAGCGATCAGAGACGTTCAAGCCATCATCCACGCCATGAGAAGCATTCCTAACCTCACAAATCATCAAAAGAAGTGCCCCAAAGTAAAGCTAAGGTCTCAAGTGGGCCCACAGGGCCAAATCCATCAATCTGAACCATTCAAGGGCCAAATCATCAAGATCCAAACCATTGGGAAGCTTACACAAGTCATGGAGTGGCGAGATCAAAAGACCAATCATCAAAAGAAGGGCTAAAATCCAAGATCCAATCATCAAGTGGGCCCCGCAGGGCCTAAACAAGCAATCTGAACCGTTCAAGTCATTGTCCATGCAGTTGAGAAATCACAAATCATGAAGGAATGAGTCAAGAATCAAAGCATCCAGACATCACCAAGGAATTTGGGAGAAATCAAAGCCTGTATATTCATCCAAAAGGGCTTGATACAAAAGGGGACAAAAACAAAAGTACAAGACCATATAAAGCAGAGCCAGCTACAAGTCACCAACATAATCATCATCGCCCCTCCTCGCGTCCCGCTCCCGACGATAAAGATCCATCAAAGGAGCAGTCACTGAACCTCCAGCATACCTGCGACGGCCACCTGGAACGTAAAGCGAAGGAAGCAAAGGCCCCTGGCCAAATAGCAGATACCACTCGTCATAATCACGATCCGGGATCGTGAAACGGAAGCCAGGCTGGCCCACCAGAGCCTCAACTCTCTCATCAGCTGGCATCCGAGCAGCTGGAGGAGGTGCAGAACAGGGGACCCGAGCTACCCCAGTGACTTGCCGAAGCAATCTCTCTCCCAAGTACCATTGGAAGGACTCAGCGTCAGAAAGCATAATACGGAGACATGAAGCATCGTATGCCTCCACGCGCTGGGGTGTGTAGTAGAGAGGGAAACTGGCGTACGGCATCCGGGCAAACTGCAGCAGAAGAGGTTACCACGATCAGTTGCAAGTACAGTACAAGGACAAAGACAAGCAAGATACTTACGTCCTCAACGGTCAGCCCGTCTATATCAGCACGCCAATTGTCCCCGGGAACTCGGGAGTTCCGCTGACGATTCTGCTGATGCCAGTACATGTGGCGATACTGAGCGGGTTCAATGTCATCTCGCATCCTCGGCGCAAGATGCGGAAAATGGTCATAAAAGCAAGTCTGGATGAAAGTACATTTAATGATCAGAGAGAGAAAGGAGGCAAATGGCTCCAAAGAGGATGAAAGAAGAGGCACCTCAACAACAGGCCAGAAGCCTGTGAAGGACCGGCTATGCCGACAGGTTTTGTCCAGACCTTGAAAGAGACGGGTCAGGATGGCCCCATTCCAGTTATAGGGGTGATGAAGATCCTCGACTAAACGAAGAAATTTAGGATCAACTCTCTCATTCGCATGGCAAAAAAGAAAGGATCCAAAAGCATAAGTGATCATGGCCCGCGCCTTGTGGAGGGCCTCTCGCTCGGTGGTAGGGATGACGGAAGCAAAATTGTTGTAAAACCATCGCATCTTCACTTGATGGCCTTGGAATTCACCCTCAGGAGGGACGTCACCGACAAGCCGCAGCCAATCAGTGGAAGAGAGGGGAGCTAAAGAGCTAACTTGAGGGACAATTGCCCCATGAAATGGGAAACCTATCTGCATATAAATGTCCAAAGGGGTTATTCCCCATTCTCCACAAGGGAGCTGGAAGGTGTGGGTCTCATCCCGCCACCTCTCACAAAGGGCCGCAAGCATCATACGGTTGGCGTCGTTATTATGGAAGCGTAGGGTGAGGAGGCCAGCAAAAGGAGTACCATCTAGTACTCGCTCAAGCAAGGGCTGTGGCTCCTTCATCCAATTGTCCCAGCGATCCCTGGTACCTCGACCCTTGATAGCAGGAAGAGGTTGATGCTCCATAGCTAGGGAACACATGTGGTCCCCTCGGCGGACAATGAAAGCAGGATCATCCTCGTCAACCACTTGGTGGCCCCTAGTACCATCCGCCATGGAATCCTACAAGCTTGGCAAGGTAAGTCCCTATCCTTTACCCATTAAAATCCAAATTCTCATCCAAGAAACCCATGGGATTGGACTCACATTCAAATGCAAAATCTAAAGTCCAACTCCATGTGTCACTTAGGATATGTGTTGGGCCCATTGGAAAAAGTAAGGCCCACCTTAAAGAAGGTGGCATGGCATGCCTCAGGTAAGAAAAGTCCATCATCCAAGGACACATTTTGGACAACAAATGCACTCAAGTGCCATGAAATCAACTAAGGATGAGAGTCCTACTGCACATGAGAAGTTCCTCTTCAAAGTCCACATGTGGCCAAGGATTGACTCACTTTTATGCCAAGGTCATGATTCTCACTTAGGATGTCTCCATCTTTTTACACATATGCATGGACAAGTGGGGAGTAGAAAGGAAACGGGTCTCCAAGAGTAACCCAAATGCCTCATCTCAATGGATTGGAGAGAGCACATAGCCCACTTGAAGAACATGAGGACCCATTCATGGGTTAACCATGGGCAACCTTATGTGCCTCATCTTGATGAAAGTTTTGACCATGAGAATACAACAAGGAGGTCTACCCATAAACATATGAATCAAAGAAGCTAAGGGTAGAAAGTTGATGCACATAGCCCACATGAAGAATCAAGGTTGAAAATGCCCATGAAAAGGCAAGTTTGGGCCACTTATGTGCACCAACTTGTTCACCAAAAAGGGAGACCATTTGAGCACAAAAGAGCATGGCTTGATGAGTCACCCAACCATCATGAAAATGGATAAGAATGTTACACATAGCCCACTTGAATATCAAAATCCAAAATGTCCCAAGGCATGGGACAAAAATGGGCAACTTATGGGTATCATTCTTTCCTACAAATGGAAAGAAAAACCACTCATACTTGAGAATGATGGTGGATGACCCACCAAGCCCCCAAAGAAAAGATCAAGGAGCCATGGTTGTATGGATAGCTCACTTGAGAATCATCCATTTGAGGTTGATAACATCTAAGGGAAACTCTTGAGAACCACAATCCTACCACAAAGAAAACCATTTGAACTTAGTGAGATTGTGGAAACAACTCACTCATGGGACTTGTAGATGGTCAAGTAGCTCAAGTCCTCCATCCATTAAAGAAGAAAGCATGAAAAGAAAAAATCCACATGGACAAAGTGTAGTGGGGCACACATGGTTCAAAGAAGTGCCCAAGTTTCAATGAAGGCCCAAAAGCCCATCCACATGAAAAAATTCTAAGGAGCCCACTACACTTTGTACAAGGAGGTACATCATATGGAAGAGTTGGGCCACTTGTCCATAAAGGCCCAACTAGGAAAACTAGCCCACTTGAGATCCAAAATGAAGAATGGGCTAGTCACCTTGATCCATACACATGTGAAGAAAGATGGGGTCACCCAAAGTGAGCCCCATGAGCTCAAAACTTGAGATGGGCCCTACCATACCCATGGACCCAAATTTTGAAAAAGAAAAGGGAAAAGAAATAGAAAGCTCAAAAAAAAAAATATGACAAGAGAAAGAAAGTAAGAGGGAGCCCAAAATGAAGCATTGGGCCCATCAAATACACCAAGGACCATGACTTCACTTTGAGCCCATTTGATACACATGAGAAGAGGCCCAACTCCCATGAAAAAGATAGAGTATTTTGCCATGCACACTTGATGACATGGCAAAGTTACTCTTTACATGCACATGGAGGGAGTGTGAAAAAGAAAAAAAATGAGGAAGTGGAGAGCTTGCAATGTCCTTCTCCATGCACCACCTTTGAAAGACTTGAGATCTAAGAAAAGATCAAGAATGCTTGGGCCCACCTTCACACCCCTTTGAATAGCTACATGAAAAAGGAAAAGGATCATGAGAAGAGACAATGAAGATGGAAAAGGACAAGAAAGAGAAAGGAAGTGGTCCATACCTTTACCACTCACCAAAGAAGGACCACCTTGCTGTCCCAAGATTTCTCTAAGGCCCACCACTTGAAAAGAGCAAAGGATCACCAAAGAAGAGAGAGGAAACTTGAAGAAAGAAAGAGTATGAGAGAGAGAAGAGAGAGATTGCACGTTTGAGGGGGGGAGGGTGCCCCATGTTATATAGAAAAGGGGAAGGCACCCTTTTACCCAGCCCCCTGAAGAGACCAGGAGGCAGAGACCGGGCGGGCGGCCCATGGGAGGCCGTCCTAGCCTCCACCTACTTGAAACGACCTCCCTCTCCCTCTCCTTGGGAAGAACTCCTCCTTGGGAAGGGTGGTTGCAAGTGAATCTTGTACCTCCATGTAAGATTGAAGTGATGGAAGAGAATGGTGAGAAAAAAGAGGAAATCTCACCAAAATCTCATCTCATGAGAAATGGGTGAGAAATTGGGTGGGTGATGTGGAAAAGTTCCATGGAATTTCCAAGAAAAAGAAAGGAAAATTTGACTTGGTCAAACAATGATCTCAACCATCCAAAGGCATGACCAGATGATCCAAACCATTCCAAGAGGAATCCCAAGAATCTCCGCCCTTGATTACTGTTCACATGTACAGTTTTTGGTCCGAAGACCTTAAACTACGTCGGGACCAAGGTCCCGAGGGATTGTCAATAAAACCGGCATCAGTCTTCTTCAAGATCTGGTGGCTCCGGATATTTTCAGAAAATCAAAAAAATATATACATCACTTGTACAGTTTCTGGTCCGAAGACCTTAAACTACGTCGGGATCAAGATCCCGGGGGATTTTTAATAAAAATGGGTATCGATCTCGACCATCAAAATCAGAATCGATGACCCAGATTTTTTCCAAAAAAGGAAAACAAAAAAAAATGTCTTTCCTCTTTTACAAGTTTTGGGTCCGAAGACCTTAAACTACGTCGGGATCAACGTCCCGAGAGATTCTTAATAAAAACCAACATCGATCCCAGCCTTTCAGGCCAAGATCTGATGATCTGGATCATTTCGAAAAAAAAAAAAAATGTGTTTGCCCCCTCTTGTACATGTTTTGGGTCCGAAGACCTTAAACTACGTCGGGATCAACATCCCGAGAGATTTTCAATAAAAGCCGGCGTCGGTCTTGTTTGCTCACATCAAGATCAATGACTCCGGACATTTTCAAAAATCATAAAAATATATTACCAGCCCCGCTCTTAAAGTTTTGGTCCGAAGACCTTAAACTACGTCGGGATCGACATCCCGAGAGATTTTCAATAAAACCAGCATCAGTCTGGATTGTCCATCCGCTGACAGCGGACATTTTTCCAAAAACAAAAAAAAAAAAACATGTTTTGCCCCTCTTTTGTACAGTTTCATGGTCCGAAGACCTTAAACTACACTGGAATTAATTTCTCGGGGGACCTTTCTCGCTTTCAACTAAAAACCGGCATCGGCCTCGACCGTTGGGATCATGGTTCGATAACCCGGATCATCTCAAAAATACCAAAAATATTTTAAAGCTTTCCATAAAAACCAGTGTCAATCTCGATTACTCGAGTTGAAGTCTGGAACTTTTTCAAAACAAAAAAAATATATATACAATATAAAACAAAAAAAGTTTTCATCACCAGTTTTGATCCACCAATTTATCCCCAGTGGTCCGAAGACCTAAAACTACACTGGGATTAACTTCTCGGGGGCTTTCTTTCCTAACCTGTCCCAGACATGGCTGACACTTGATCGTACGGGTGTCTGGAATCTTTTAAACAGGTAAAGGCTGAGGCGGGCAGAACTCCGCAATCCTGTTCGTGTTGAACGCACCGTGATAGACAACCTTGAGTTGGAAGTCGCTGTTGAAGCTGACGGATGTTCCCTGTTCCTAGAACTCATGAAGGGGATTAAGGCTGTTGGGAGGTGAAGCTCACCCTCACGGAATTGTGAGCAACGTAAGACCCCAAACTGGAGTGACTAAGGGAAATGTGAGGATGTGGCTCATTTTGTGGCCGAAGGAGTCCGTCGGACGATACGTGGTCTATGTGCATTGCACATGAGGAACAGGCAACTTTGTGGGTGTGTTGACTGAAAACCCTCAAAATCCCCTCATCCGAAGATGTAAAACTACGGCACTTAACTGTGTGAGACTCGTCTTGCTCGCTGACGTAAAATGGATCGGGTGCCTTACCAGCAGTAGAAGCTGGAAGTGGATGGAAATTCCACATCTTTTCCCTGCATTTCAAAAAAATCACAAAATACAAAAACATTGCAAAATCACCTCTTCAAAAATCACAAAAATATTTCCCTTGCTTTCAATCAGAATATTGTCAAAAATCACAAAAAATATTTCCATCGCTTTCAAATCAAATATCTGCAAAAATCACAAAAATATTTCCCTTGCTTTCAATCAGAATATTGTCAAAAATCACAAAAAAATATTTCCATCGCTTTCAAATCAAAATATTTTCAAAAACCACAAAAATATTTCCCTTGCTTTCAATCAAAATATTGTCAAAAATCACAAAAATATTTCTCTTGCTTTCAAAGAAAATATCCTCAAAAATACAAAAATATTTACTGTGTTTTCAATAAACCAATCTCTACCCTCCCAGGTAAAGATTCGGATCACATATTTACAAAAATCACAAAAATTAGCATCCCCAGCACTACAATTCAGGAGTCTTGAACTCCGCTCACTTCACAGTATGGGATGACGGATCCAATCGCCCGCAAATTGGAATCCTGACCAAAACGGGCAACCAAACACCATCTCAATCACATGTATGCCCAGAAGAACATCTTGAAGTCGAATGATATCCTCGTACATTCTCATTAGCAAAGAAACAGCATCTTGGGACGATGGACCAGATCGACCACGGGTCGGGATCTTGACCAATCCGCTGTCCAAATCTCCGTATCAAAAAGAAAAATCCCCAAGGGAAGCACAACCCAACAAGCAATAAGCTCAAAGTTCTCTACACCCATAGCAAAAGCAAAATCATCAAACTGAAAGAGAATGAGCCAAAGCCATGCATTCATCATACATCTCCATGCATCAGCATCCATCGCATCAATCATCATGTTTACCTGCTTTCAAAATAAAAGTCGGTTAGCTAAAGACCCCACAGGCATCCCTAGTGGAGGCACATGCGAACCAGATTTTCATTTCAAAAAGACAAAAAATATTTCTATTTGCAAATAAAAACCCCACGGAGTATCACTCCCCAGAGTGGGTATCTTTTCAAAAATCCAAAAATATTTTCCCAGTAGAGCGTTCTGCCTCCAAAACACCAGGAGATCTTCCATATCTCTGGGTAGGAGCCAACGCAAAAATCAAATAAGATCCGATGTCTCGCGGTTTCCCCGGAGACCATCGGAATCCAATGCACTCAAAGTACGGTCGAACTGAACTCCAGTGTCAGTGCGGTCGTACCACATGCCAAGATACAAAAAAGATGAAAGCCAAAAGGCTCGGTCACAGAAACCATTTGAACAGGCGGAAACGATGAATTGGAACCCAAGTATCAAAATCAGCAGATTGGGTGGAAAGAATTCACCCGCACATACCTAGGCGTGGATGCCTGAAGTACCTTGACTGAGTCCAAGTCGGCGTAGTAGAATCCCGTAAGACTATCGGACGCAGGGCGTCTAACCACTTTGACAGTCAAGCGAAACAAGTACTCCTGGAGTGATCTGGGAAAACATCAAACATCACACAATCAGTCTCAGGGTCAGCATCCTCGTAAGACTAACGGACGCAGAGGCTCTGCTGTACCTTTCCGATGTTAGTACCGATCGGGAATGGAAGGGTTGCGATTGGGTACCCAGGTTGCAGCAAACTGCAGGGACAATCGCAACGTTTTCTCCGAACTCTCGCGGTATGTGCGAGTTATCAACTTCCAGACAATCAACTGACTCAGATACAAAGGACAACAAAGATTCCAGACCACAATCAAGGAAAGAATGAATTGTAAACTAAGCACCAAAACCAGCAGATCGGGTGGAAAAGCCCACCCGCACATACCTAGGCGTGGATGCCTGAAGTACCTTGACTGAGTCCAAGTCGGCGTAGTAGAATCCCGTAAGACTATCGGACGCAGGGCGTCTAACCACTTTGACAGTCAAGCGAAACAAGTACTCCTGGAGTGATCTGGAAAAACATCAAACATACAATCAATCACAGGGTCAGTAACCTCGTAAGACTAACGGACGCAGAGGCTCTGCTGTACCTTTCCGATGTTAGTACCGGTCGGGAATGGAAGGGTTGCGATTGGGTACCCAGGTTGCAGCAAACTGCAGGGACAATCGCAACGTTTTCTCCAAACTCTCGCGGTATGTGCAAGTGAACGATCTCCAAACGATCAACTGGCACAGATGCAAAAGCAAGCAAAGATTTCAGAACAAGATCTATGAATGACCGGGTCAGAAGTGGGGTGTCCACTCGCTTTGGCATTTGGTTGCACGCAACCTCTGCCAAAGAGGGGCATCTGTAGACACCCCACCTTCGGCTACACTGTTGGTAGAGATAGCTGGTTGAACGGAGGACCATACCCCCAAGTCCCAAGTCCAAACTCAGCCAAACTCACCCTTGTAAGCCCCATTCCATAGCCCAGTTCAAGCCTGAACCCAGTCAACCCAGTCCTAAAACACCACCCTGAAAAACCCCCCATAAAAAAGTCCAGTCAAAAAATCCCAAAAAAGTCAAACTCACTGAGTCAACTCGCTGAGTTAACCCGCTGAGTTAACCCGCTGAGTCAACCCGTCGAGTCAACCCGTCGAGTCAAAACACCGAGTCAACCCGTCGAGTCAAACCACCGAGTCGACCCGCTGAGTCAACTCACTGAGTCAACCAGCGAGTCCAACAGCAGCCCCGAGGGAACGGCCGTACTCGCTGGAAACCGAGGAGCGGCCGTACGGGCGGCCCATGGCAGGCCGCCCGGAAAAAATTACGAGAATGCCCCTCTCGCTGCTATAAATACCCCCCTCCCCTTCTCATTTCAACAGGCCATTCGAGTCCATTTCAGCCCGAGAGCTCTGAGTCCATCTCTCCACCCTTTAGCCCATTTTTCCACCAAGGAGAGCCCGAGTGAGGAGAGTCTAGCCCTGGTCCAGCCCAGCCTGACCACTGGTCCAAGCCTCCCAAGCCATTTAAGTCCTGATCCAGCCACTCGAAGCCAACCCTTGCGACACCTCCGTCCATCCAGCTACTCTTTTTCAGCATCATCTCATTTGCATCTAGCATAAGTGCAACATTTACTTTTCTTCCAACCCCCCTGCTTCACTGCAAGCACCTTGGTTATTCAAGTACACATGCATATGTCTTTACATTAAGCACCTGTCAGTTCGAGCGTACGCTCTGGGCTTGCCCGTTGTTGGAACCTGCCCATCAGAAACTCTTACTGTTCAGACCCGCATTCATGCATCATGTCATGCATCATGTCATCCATGAGAATATACGAGGATTAAATTAGACTTTCAAGTATCCGATCGATTCTGTGAAGTAGAGACCGTACTTCGGTACGGGCAGTGTGTGGGGTGCTTAACCTCTTCCCACCCTGTAACCGTGATCCCTTACCTTGAATCTCTGACCGCAGATCAACAGGAGTCATTTTAGAGGAAAGGATCTTCAGATCCCCTTCTCTAACGTTTCTACGGGGTCTAGCCGACTGTAGATTCGAAGTAACTGGCTAGTGGCGACTCTGGTCTTATATAAATCCACTTAAACACATCCATCTTAACACGACAACCAAACGAAGCCCTCGAGAACGAGGCAAGCCAGTGGCACAAACGGCGATTTCGCACTCACGCACCTCTTCTTCTTCTTCTTCCGAAGGGAAAGGGAGAACGACGTCGTGTGGGAGCGCGGGAAAAATCGGCGAGGGTCCACAATAAGCTTTCGAATGTGGCTAGAATTATCTCATTTGGACACCATTTGACCCTTCTAAATTGGGCTCAAAGTCTAGCTCGTTAATAGTTTTTTAAGAAGTTAAGGTGAACTTTCTTCTAAAAGTGAATTTTTTGCAATATTTTTTCAGTCATTCTTTTCCCAAACAAGCTTATAATCTATTTTTCTTAAGTAGCAGTTTTTATTGGAGAAAATAGTCAGAAAAACTGAAAGATTGCTACAGAATAGTTAGAAGAATAAAAGATTCCAGAGTATAGTTATAAAAGAAAAGTTAACTGGAGAGTAATGATGAAAGAAGTTGCAAGTATAAAAAAGATCTAAGGGCATTTACAAATATAAGGACCGATGCATAGCATTTTCATCTCCAGAAGTTTGAAAAGGGTGCCAGAGGCATGTATAAACAAAGATTTAAAAGGGTGGCTATTTTGGTGCTCTCATGATACTTTTGGTGCATATATATACGTAACCCCCTGGAAATGCATAACCCTTTGCCTGTCACACAGCGCAGGTGCAACTTCCAGGAACCACGAGATCCACAAGGTGGGTGGATTCCTAATTGTGGGGCCCACCATGATGTATGTGCCTCACATCCATGACGCCCATCCATTTTGACCGCTCATTTTAGACAATGATCCCAAGAATAAAGCAGATCCAAATCTTAGGTGGGCCACACCACAGCAAATGGTGGGTGATTGACCATTAAAAGCTCTTGTGAGCCACAAAAGTTTTGGATCAAGCTGATATTTGTATGATCCCTGCATCCAATCTTTATCACCTTATCAACAGGTTGGATGGAAAATAAACATTTTGGTGGCTCCCCATGAGTTTTTAATGGTGGGTATTCAATCACCACTATTTCATGTAGTGTGGTCCACCTAAGATTTGAAACTGCTTTATTTTTCAAATCATGATCACCTAAAAGAGTTGTCGAAAGGGGTGAACCGTGTGATGTAAGGCACATACATCTTGGTGGGCCTACAATCAGGGATCCACTTACCTCGGTGGATAGAGATCTGTGGAAGCTGCGCACCACAGTGAAGTCATGCCCCCCAATGTTTGCATGATAAATGTATGGGAAAGTCCATGGACAACACATTTCCCCATGCAAATGCCTCTGCGGGTAGGCAGCGAACCAGGTGTTTCCCAGTAGAGATGTATACGAGTCAAGCCATGTTGGTTAGCTCACTCGATGCAACTCAGAATAGCTCACTCAAAAGAGGGCTTCAAACCAAGTCGAGCCTTTTTACCCTACTTGAAATGAATTTTGAGCCGAGCGTGAGCTGGGATTCGCTTGATTCGGCTCGGCTTGAAACTCGGCTTGTGCGTAGCTCGAGTCGGCTCACTCAGCTCAACTCAATTTATATATATATATATATATATATATATATATATATTTATCCTGTCCGGTCGGGGAGTCCAGCCGGAAATCCTCTCTCTCTCTCTCTCTCTCTCTCTCTCTCCTGTCCGTCCGGCCACATCCCCCCCTCTCTCTAGCCCGTTCGGCCACCAGGCACCGTCCAACCTCCAACAGTTCGTCCCACCAGGCCCCGCCCGACCTCCAAAGGCACCTTCCATCTAGCCACATCTCTCCCTTGGCCACCAGGCACCGTCCAACCTCCAATAGCCCGTCCCACCAGGCACCGTCCAGCCTCCAGAGGCATCGTCCAACCTCCAGCAGCCCCGTTCGACTAGTCCCGTCCTAACTGTGTTGGTCAATATATAAACTTTTATACACATATTTCCAAGCTCAACCCCTCAACTCAAAAAGCTTGAACTCAAAATGAGCTCGAGCTGGCTCGATTTGGCTTGAAGCTCGATCAAGCTAGCTCGAACAT
>PVNU02003659.1:0-58384 GCA_003013855.2 Liriodendron chinense | reverse complement strand
TCATCTCTATGGAGGATTTTCCAAAATTGCTTAATTAGGAAAGCCTTAGCAGATACATCTAGGGAAATAATACTAAGCCCACCATCATCTTTGGCTTGCAAATTTGGGTCCAACTAACAGAGCGGATCTTAGAGGACCCCAAAGAAAGTCTCTAATATGCTTTTCAAGCAAACCATAACATGTCTTAGGAAGTAAGAAAGCATGCGACCAGAAGATGTGAAAGGATAGAAGAGTAGAGCGAATCAATTCTAGCCTGCCAGCAAAGTTCAAAAGCCCCACTTTCCATCCACTAAGTTGCTTGTTTTTTTATCGAGAAGTGGCTCACAATCATGAATGTGAAGGCGGGAGAAAAAAAGGGGAAGGCCAAGGTACCTTATAGGAAGAGCACCCTCCTCCACATTCAGGATACATTTAATAATTTCATTTGACTGGCAAGACCCAAAGAAGATAAGGACACACTTGCTAAAATTAATTTCAAGACTCGAATGGCTATTAAAGCTTGTAAAGAAACATTTTAAGTTGATAGCAGTTTATGGGTCAGCATTGGCAAAGAGCATAAGGTCATCAGCAAAACACTCTTATTTTATGCCTCAACAAATGCTCCCATTCGATCTGTTTTGGAGCAGTACTCTGAATTGGAGTTGATCGAATCCCCCTCAAACAACACTCTTCAATGAGCTTTTACGCAACCCATGTAAATGCCCTAGTCATTACGCAGGTTCGGGGGTGCGTGTTGAGCTTCCAATTTATACATATCCTAGCCCATTACATTGCATCTTATGCATGATTTGCATGTTAAAAGGTTTATCTAATGCATGTTTTGTAGATGTAGGAATGAGAGAGGGATTACACCAAATTGATGTTCAAGAGACCACATTTAGATGGTCCTTAATGATGATCCAAAGTGGGCTAAAGATGGAAGAAGAAAGAAGGAGAGAGAGAGAGAGAGAGAGAGAGAGAGAGAGAGAGAGAGAACCAAAAGAAATAGAAGCTAGACCGGTCGGCAAACAGGTCAGGCACCCCTCTAGACTCTCTGACCCTCGACCGGTCAAGAACCGGTCGGCCAACAGGTAGCCAGTGTAATTTGCTGAAATCAGCAACTTCTTCAGTAAGCTCCGATTTTGAGGCGACAAGTGCGTAAGTATTGCACAATTATGGAAGATTCTAAGGTGGTATGGCCTCTCTACTATAAAAGAACACCTAGGGGTGGATCTAAAGACATCATAGAAGGCTTGAGAAGTCGTGGGAGGTGAAGGAGATCGCTGTGGAGCGTCTGCAACTCATCCAAACTTGATTTTTCTATGTTTTTATTTAGTTTTCTTTTGAGTTTTAGTTTAACCTATTAATGGTTGGCTAAACCTCTTAGCTAGGGCTAATGGGTGAAGCTTTTAGTTGTTTACAATGTCTAATTCAAATTAGTTCGAGTACTTTTTTGGTTTTATGAAGAACACTTCTAGTTCAACTTTGAATAAAGTTAGTATTTTAGTTAATCTTCTCTCTTGTGGTTGCTCTTATATGGGATGTTTTGATTACTGAGATTGCTTAATGGGGGTGTTGATTGATAGGATTTTGGGTTGTAGTGATCCTAGATTCATCATGATATGTTGGATGCTAGGGGATCTTACAAAATAAGTTTCCTGAGAGCTTATCTAGAACTAAACTAGAAGGGGTTCTTGTCTTTTGATTTAATCTGAGATAGGTGTTTATGTATTGATTTTGGTTCAATAGAAGTTCAATTAATGCTTCTAAATCAAGTCTAGTGACAAGGTTTGAGGAAGAATCATGAATGTGATCTTGCTTGTTTTGTGAAGGATTGGGTTGTGTGATTGAATACACCCAATGCCTTAGTTGTTTATGAGAGAACCATATCAGTGGATGATTCATCTATGTTAGATACATTATGATGATTTTTGATTGCTCTATATTTCAACTGGCTAAGGATAGAACTCCGATTACAATTGAATAATTGGTTTGAATGATTTGAATTGGCACTGTGAATGATTATTCGTGGATGCTTGGCACTCTAGTGTTTATTTCCTTGATTTAATTTTAAGTAGATAGATTTATGTTCTTAATTACCATTCATCATTACAAATCTAAATTGAGCCCATCCTAGTTATAAAACTTAGAATTGTTACAGCAATCCCTAAGGATCGACCCTCGGTCTTACCGAGAATTATTACTACATCGCAGCCTTGCACTTGAGGTGAGAGAACAAGTTTTTGGCGCCGTTGCCGGGAATTAGGTTAACGGTTCTAATTTTTGTAATTAGGGTATAGTTAGGTTAGATAGGTTAGTTAGGATTTACTGTTTTAGTAGGTTTTTATCAAAAACTTTCTACTAATAGATTTTGTTTGTTTTATAGGAATTTTTCTTCTCAACATAGTTCTTCTATCCGGTAACATCATTCTAACTTAGACACTTTTATTTTTTTCTTTTTCTGATTTTAGGTTTAGTTTAGTTTTTGTGTGTTTTATGCCTCATTGGGGGCATGATCATACATCGCGATATTTAAGTGAGAGAGATTTAGTTGAAGGCCTAGTCTATCACAGACGAGTTAGAAAACATCTAAGAAATCTTGAATCGTCTGAAATCATGGCTGATAATGAACCACATAATGTTGAAGATGTTGAGCATGATGCACCACCAATTAGGACGGAACGTAATGAGAATGAGGAACACTATGTTCCTCCGGTTAAAACATTGAGAGATTATCTACAACTGGAGAGAACAACTACGTCTTCCTACATTGTTTTTCCAACTAATGCAAGAAATGTAGACCTTAAACTGGGAATTATCAAGTTACTCCCGAAATTCCATGGACTCAACTCTGAAAGTCCATATGCGCACCTTAGTGAATTTGAGGAGATAGCCAACACCTTTCAATTTAATGATGTCTCCTAAGATGTAATCAAACTGAAATTGTTCCCCTTCTCTCTAAAGGACAAAGCCAAGCATGGTTTCAATCACTTAAACCTAGAAGCATCGGGACATGGGCTGAGATGACTCGGGAGTTTCTTAAAAAGTACTTTCCGGTTCATAAAACCAATGTACTAAGGCGGACCATCATTAATTTCTCTAAAAAATTAGATGAAACATTTTTTCAATGTTGGGAGAGGTTCAAAGACCTTTCATTAGAGTGCCCACATCATGGTTATGAAAAGTGGCGCTTGATTGACTTCTTCCATGATGGATTAAGTTCAAACATGCACCAATTTGTTCAAATGATGTGTAATGGTGAGTTTTTGAACAAATCACCCGATGATGCTTGGGATTACTTTGATATGCTAGCCGAGAATGCCCAATCTTGGGACATCTCTAATCCAACTAGTAATCCTAAGTCAGCCCCAAGAGAGAAAGGTGTATATATATTAGATTGGGAGGACGATTTAAACATAAAGGTGGCGGGTCTCACAAAGAAGGTTGAGGCCATAGAATTGAGGAGTGTTAACATGATAACCACTGGTGAGGCCGTTGAGAGTGTATGTGGTATTTCTGAGAGTGATGTTCACTTAACAAAGGATTGCCCAACAATCCCTGCGTTTCAAGATATCTTGCAAACTTAATCGAATGCTACAAATGCTTACTAACGCCCCTTTAGTGGACCAAATTCTAACTTGACTAATCCTGAGTGGCGGTGTAAACCAAATTTTAATGGGAGAAATGGACTCATGGTAAATACAAACAATGTGTCCCAAGGACCTTCTCAAAAGAGCACTCTTGAGGATACATTGAACGCATTCATGATTGGACAAACTCATATAAATCAGTCCACCATACAAGCCATGAATGAACTTAAAATTTTGGTTGAAAGAATTGAGACACACGTAGGAGTTAGGGAGAAAGGGACTGTTTTGACCCAATCTCATCTTGACCCAAAGGAATAATTGGAAACAAACACCAATTCTTCAACCCATCCTCATGTGGAACATGGTTAAGCCATCACCACTTTTACAAGTGGAAAAATAATTGAAAAATCTAAACCAGTGAAGGCCACAAAGCCTAATGATCCTGTTGATTCTAAGAGCGATGCTGAATTGAGCAATGCTCCACAAGATGAAGAGCTAGAGCGTGTGTATAAACCTGTGACCCCATTCCCCCAACGTCTTATCTCAACAAAAAGGCCAATTGAAAATTAGGTCATCTTAAAAGTCTTCCAACAAGTCAAAATCATCATTTACTTGTTAGATGCAATTAAGCAAATTCCTTCATACGCCAAATTTCTAAAGGATCTATGTGCCGTAAAGCGTAAGCAAAACGTGCACGAGAGAGCATTTTTTATGGAACAAGTGAGTGCCATCATACAACATAACACTCCCCCAAAATTCAAAGGTCCCGAAAGCCCTACAATCACTTGCATGATAGGTCACTTCCGGATAAATAGAGCACTTCTCGATTTAGGGGCTAGTGTTAACTTGATTCCCTACTTGGTATATGAGCAACTTGTACTTGGTGAATTAAAACCCACCAGGATAACTTTACAACTTGCGGATCGCTCCGTTAGAATGCCAAGAGGAGTAATTGAGGATGTGTTAGTCCAAATTGATAAGTTCTGCTACCCGGTAGACTTTATCATTTTGGATAGTGAGGCTTTGGAAGAGCCAAAATTGGACAAATTGATTGACAAGACACTAATCACTGAGTCAAATAATTTTGTTATACAGGAACTTGATGGATTGGTGCTTGATTTGCCTATGGAGAGGCCAATTTCTGAAAGTATAGTGGTTGAGGACGTATTCCAACCTACACAAGTGACCGAGAAGGTCGAAGTTTCCTACACTCTAGAGGAGTGTTTGGCATATTTTAAGGATTGGGATGATCCTATGTTCCATGAAATTGTCAATGCCTTAAGGAAAACTTCACCGATGCCCACAAAGACTCCTTCAACGAAGTGTAAAACTAATTTATCAATAGTGGAGGCACCAGTAAAATTAAAAAATGTGGAGACCATAACGACTTGTGAAGAAGAATTCCAAGTCTCCACATCTCTTTGGTTTATACAAATTGAAGAGCACCATTTCTGGGATGATCCTTATCTGAATAATTTTTGCCCAAATAAGTTGGAAAAGAGATTCATATTTGATGAATTCCAACCTAATAAATCTTCCTTTCCTAACACATGGAGTGATAACTTTGAGAAACCTGCTGAATTTTTTCAGCAGGATTTTCAATGGATGAGAATGATAAACATCACTCATGTGCACTATGAAGCAGGATGGTGGATGGTATTACTGAAAAATCTTTTACCCCACCTAATAATTCTACTAAATTCCATTCCTTTGGATGATCTTGTGTATTAAGATTAACCTCCTAGTCTGACAGAGGTATAGAGTAGTTTCATTTATTTTAATTGTTTAGTTGTTTGGAGTTGGAAACTTCCATGATCGACTCTCAGGAACTCTCGTTCTCACTCTCCTTTATTTTATCATTCCTTTCATGATTCATGCTCATTGCATATCTTTTTACATTGAGGACAATGCAGGATTTGGTTGGGGGGGGGGGGGGGGGTGAGATTTCTCGAATCTAGCAATTTGTGACATTTCGAGCAAGGTTTTTGTAAGAAATTTTCAATTTTTCTAAAATATCAAAACTCTTTTGGAAAACTTCATTTCTATGCACTTGAGATGTCATGAGTATGAAAGGATGAAAGATGAAATGATATGATTTTGAAATCTCTAAATTAACTTAAACATGATAGTTTTACATGTGAATTCCCCTATTTATATGATCGATAGAGTATTTGAACAGTTTTGAGTCTAGTCCACATTACATGATTCTCATGATTTAAAGGAATTACTAGACTTGTAGATTGGTGAGACTAAAGATTTGAAGTGTTTAGGAACCAAGTTGGGGTACTTTGTCCATCCTTATCTATGGAAAAATAACGAAAGATATGGACTTCTAAAAATCCTATCTAATGTGTATGAAAAGGAAAGAAGGAAGAAAAATATGGGTATGACTGAGAATATGGTGGAAAATTCTGAAAAGGGCTACCTATTACCAACCGGGGGATGGTCTACCCGTAACCAAAGCCGAAAATGGGACGTAGTGTGAAAGCCGTCGGAAGGATGATAAGACAAATTACTGTCATAAGCAATTGGTTGATCTGTACACTCTTAGATCTTTAGTTTAGCTAATTTATGAAGAAGGTAATCTTGGGAAGTCATGAATTGAATATGCACAATGCACATTAGACCATACATGTTCGCAATCTTCTATTTGTCAATAAATTGGTGGGGATTCTATGTGAACATTTATTATGTTTGAAAAGTTTAGGACTTCAATTTCTCATCATTTAGTTTTTTTTTTAACTTTGCACTACATGTCTTAAAGTCTATAAAAGCATAGTTTCCAAGAAAGAGTTGAGTTCTCAGAAAAAGGGATTATTTCACACTTTATCTGCTCGGGACTAGCAAAATGCTGGTTGGGGTGTGTGTTGAGCTTCTAATTCATACATATCCTAGCCCATTACATTGCATCTTATGCATGATTTGCATGTTAAAAGGTTTATCTAATGCATGTTTTGTGGATGTAGGAATGAGAGAGGGATTACACCAAATTGATGTTCAAAAGACCACATTTAAATGGTCCTTAATGATGATCCAAGGTGGGCTAAAGATGGAAGAAGAAAGAAGGAGAGAAGAGAGAGAAAGAACCAAAAGAAATAGAAGCTAGACCGGTCGGCCAAACATGCTAGACCAGTCTAGACCGGTCGTCCAATAGGTCGGGCACCCTTCTGGACTCTTTGGACCTCTGCTAGACCGGTCTAGACCGGTTGGCAAGCCATCTCGACCGGTCTAGACTGGTCGGCCAATAGGTAGCCAGTGTAATTTGCTGAAATTTAGTAACTTCTTCAGCAAGCTCCGGTTGTTTAGGCACAAGTGCGTAAGTATTGTGCAATTCTGGAAAATTTTGAGGTGATAGGGCCTCTCTACTAAAAAAGGACACCTAGGGGTGGATCTAAAGACATTATAGAAGGCTTGGGAAGTCATGAGAGGTGAAGGAGATCGCTGTGGAGCATCTGCAATTCCTCCAAACTTGATTTTTCTATGTTTTTATTTAGTTTTCTTTTGAGTTTTACTTTAACTTATTAATGGTTGGCTAAACCTCTTAGCTAGGGCTAAGAGGTGAATCTGTTAGTTGTTTACAATGTATAATTCAAATTAGTTCAAGTACTTTTTGGTTTCATGAAGAACACTTCTAGTTCAAGTTTGAAATAAAGTTAGTATTTTTAGTTAATCTTCTATCTCTTGTGGTTGCTCTTACAGAAGAAGGGTACAACACCCTCGAAAAGGGCTCGCAATCAACCATCCCTTACTCCATCTCCTCAACGGCATACTCGAAGCTAGACTGCTGCTAACCCATCTTCTGTCGACCCTTCTCAACCTCTTCCTCCTGTTTCTAATCCCTCAACTAGAAGGCCGAAGATAACTGTAAGCCATCCGAACTTATTTCGTCATCCTCCCTCTCTAGAGTTAAACTTTAAGACAACATCAACAAACTTTTATCAGATGTGATGCTGGCTATAGCTGCCGGCGAGATTTAAAGACCTCCTCAAACTGGTACACAGTCTCAATAGAATGAATGGGTAAAGACAACTTTCCATATTCGTTCTGATAATCCCTAAGTACATTCTCAAGAGGCTAGTCCACTCCCTACTCATCGCAAGAAGAGGAGAACTAAGAGCAAGAACGAACAACTGTAGGATAAGATCCGAAAGCACAAGAAGCCTAAACTGCCGAATTACTAGACCACAGACAAATCCATGCAGCAGCAAACCATTGCCTTTCGCAATCCATACAAGGACAAACTGAAGATCATCGGTCTAATAGTTCATCTCCATCAGTCAATGCTTCACTTGGAACCCACCGATGTGGCCATTCAGAATCATATTATCTTTTACTCGGACTGGGTAAACTATGGAAAAGGCATATTGGAGGGATGGTTATCCAGGAAGGGGACTCGCTAGAATGCTGGTCATATTCTGCCCATGCGTTTCCTTATGCCATGCTATTACCCACGACTCATGTATACCACCAAGTTTTATGAAGCTTTACGGCAACGTTTTCAATCTATGCCTTTTGAAGATGACACTATATGGGGGAAAAAAGAGTTTCGTCCTCAAGGAATTCTTCTTGAACACAGTCATTACAAGAATTGGGCTCATGCCATACTGAAAGAATACCGCTAACAGTTGATTGATCTTGAACTTTATGCTGCTATCGAAGCGACGTCGAGTTATTTCTCCAAAGACATGATGGTCTTAAAGGGTTTCTTGAATTTCTGGTGTCCCACCACCAATTCTTTTCATCTCCCCGTTGGTGAAGTCAGTATCACTCTTTGGGACTTGTTCAGAATGGCAGGCTTACCTATCTCGAAAGCATATTATGATGAATTCGTCCCCACCAATGAAGAGTTCGCTTTCTTCCATCCTTCTTCATGGAAGGCTTCTATTTACAAACCATCAATTGAACTTTTCAAGGAATTCTCTAAGTTCCCTAATCCAAGGTGAATTCTCCTTAGCCAGTGGATCGCTCATTTCTCTAGGGATTTAAAGTAAGCATTCTCCTTGACTTGTTTCTTTCTATTACATATTCCATCAACATCACTCACTCAAAGTTCACTGTTTTCCTTCCCAGGTTTCCTAAGGATGATGATGCAGATATAGTGACCATGAGGAACGCCATTCCTCATTTCAAAAAAAATTCTTCATTTTGCGAACTTGGTGGTTTCTTAGCGTTCTGGTTGAACACCGCACTTCTTCCAAGTTCCAAGTGTGTAGATGGTGTTGAGCTACAGTCTTGGTAGTTGCAGGTGCAATGGCGGAAGGTAAAAAAGTATTCTCTCGCTCCACCAGTCCTTTGCTCATTGTATCGTATAAGACTCGTAACCTGTTTAACCAACCGTATACTTAGTTTCTAGTGCCGATATGTCCAGGACTGACCAGATCAACGATCTCTTATCACGACCCTAATTTAGCACCGCAACAACCCAAGACTTGTACCCTTGCGACTGCGCAGGCGCCATGATTCCAACGCCATGCGACACGTTCCGTTTCGATACCCAGTTTGAAAGATGCATACATGTCGCCAATCAAGGCGGGCCACGCTACATATGCAAGGTGTGGGCCCCATTTGCACAAATCCTAAGGTTGTCCCATTAATCAATCAAACATCCCATCAATCAATCAAGCATCATATCAATCAATCTAATGTCCCATTAATTACATCCCTCTCTCTCCCCATAAGTCAACTAAGCCCATACCTAAGCCACTCCCCCTCATAAATGCTCCGTTTCATTTCTATCCTCACTCTCTTTTAAAATTTCATCTATATCCCCAAATCCCCTACCACAAAAGGGGCATACGTATGGCCTCCCCCATTTCCATTTTCTAGAGAGAGAGAGAGAGAAGATTAAGAAAAGAAAATAAGAAATTAGTGAGAAAAGAGTGAGATTGGAGAGATAAGAGAGAGAGTATTTGTGAACTTAAGTAATTAGAGGGGGAGATCCACCCCCATCAAGCCGTCCGATCGACTATCTGACCCGATTCGACCGTTCAACATCATTGTGAGTGCACCCCTTTCCCCTTGGATTCGTGTAGAAGCAAGGGCCCGAGTGAGGCCCACCATTTTGATGGTGTGAATCTCACTTCATTACTCGTTTTAAGGCGATGGGTGGGCCACATATGTGGACCCCACCTAGGTGTAATGTATCCACGCACCTCAACCATCTTGCTGGATTATTGAGGACACAGGTTCAAAATGAGGCTTGTTTAAAGTGCAAGTCTCTGTGAAGTTTGTGTGTTTTATTTACATTGTTTATGCATTTTGGGAGGCCACACTTGTGGACCCACCTTGATGCATGTGAATAATCCATGCCATTCATTTGTCTTCCCATGCCATTTTAGGCCTTGGCCATAAAAATCAGCAAGATCTAAATCTCAAGTGGGCCATACTAAAGAAAATAATGGTGACTGTTGAAACCTTCTAAGGCCTACTGTGATGTGTGTATGCTATGAAACCTGTCCAAATTTGTACTCATTGGGCCCACTATAAGATGGCCAACTCGGTGGATGGACTGGATTTATCGCATGGACCCCACCTCTTTGTTATTTCAAAATGAAAAGGATAATAATAAATTAATAAAAGAAAAAGAAGTTGCTGGAGTGGCAAAGTTGAGAAGGAAAGTGGTTTTTAGGCTTGAAAATGGCCCCACGTGTGGGAACCACTGTGTTATATCCACGCCGTCCATCTGTCTCTCCATATCATTTTAGGCCAGGGGCCGAAAAATGAAGAAGATCAAGATCTCAAGTGGGCTGTGCCGGAAGAAACAATACAGACTGCTGAAACCTTTCCAAGGCCCACCATCATGTTTCTATCATGTTTCTGTACAATAAAACCTACCCAAATCAGGGCTCGTTAGGCCCACATTAAGCTGTCCAATTTGATGGATGAATTGGATTTCCCATGTGGACCCCACCGTGTAGGGAAAAAAAGAAAAAAGAAAAGAAAAGAAATAAGGCACTGGACAGACAGCGTCCAGAGGACGCTGTTGCCCAGCCGCATGAGGGCAGAAGCCCCTTTGAGCGTTAACTAGATGGCCCCACTCGGGGACCCCACCATGATGTATTGGTTTTATCTAAACCGTCCATTTGCTTTACCAGATCATTTTAGGACATGGGCCCAAGAATGAGGATATCCAAGTCTCAGGTGAGCCGCACCACAGAAAGTGAGGATGAACGCCCACTGTTAAATCCTTCTTAGGGCCTACCAGGATGTTTATTTTTTGTCTAACCTGTTCACAAGGTCACGCAGACTTCTACAAAGGGCCCCAAAAATATCAGCTTGATCAAAAGCTTAGGTGGACCCACCACGAGAAACAATGGAGATTGGACGGCCACCATTAAAACCAGTTGGGAGCCACCACTGTTGCTAATGTGTGAGGGCCCCACCATGTGTTTATTTACCATTGAACCTGTTGTTAAGGTCATGTTGACCTGGATGGAGAGAAAATACAAATATTAGCTTGAGCTAGAACGTCTGGGGCCTTACTTGGGGGACCCCGTTGCATGGCAGTGTGTCATGGCACGCTGATCAACAAGGGGCCCACCTCGTGGGACCCACCATGCCAGCCGTCCATCCATTTTATCATATCATTTCAGGGCATGGGCCCAAAAATGAATCAGATACAGATTTCAGGTGGGCCACACCACACCAAACAGTGGGACAATGATATCCACAGTTGTAGCCTTTCTAAAGGCTCACCATGATGCCATTTGCCATCCATACCTGAGGCACAGGTTTGGATGAATGGGAATTGGGAAAATAAAAATATTAGTTTGATTCAAAACTCTTGGGGGCCCATTTGAGTGCCACATTCCAAGTAGCGTGCTTTGGCACGCTGCCTAGCAGGTGGCCCACCCTGTGGGTCCCACCATGATGTATTTATTTCATCCCTACCACCCATGTCTTCCTTATTATTTTAGGCCATAGCCTCCAAAATTGGATGAATCTAAAGCTCAGGTGGAGCACATCACATGAAATGGTGGTTATTGATGCTCACCTTTGAAACATCCCTTGGGACCACTCTGATGTTTATTTTCCGTCCAACTAAGGCTGTGGGGCCCATCTTGAGTCCACCTTGATAAAAATGTGTTGTATACCTTGCTGCCCATCTTGGCAGGGGGCGTGAAGCCCATTTTTGGGTGGGCCATATGTAGTAAATGAGGGTGATTAAGTCCTGTAATATTTGAAAACTTCCTAGGGCCCATTTGCAATGTTTATTTACCATCCTTCCTATTGAGAAAGTCACCCAGCCTTGGGTGGGGTCTCACACGTGTGGTGTGCAGACCCCTCCATGGTGTTTGTTTGTCGTCTCGCTTGATTAGAGGGAAAGCACAAATAGTAGGCCGATCCCAAACCGTTGGGACCCACTTGATGTATGTGTCTTCCCCATGCCTTTGTTCGGTTATCACCAACCACGAGGTTTACCTTGTTATGCATGTGTTCTATCCACGTCGGCCATTGGCCACTATGGTGCGATATGTATGTTGGCCATCCATTAGGACCGCCTTAATTTTGTACTTGATCCAAACCATCCAAATGAATGGACGCTAGCATGTTATGTACAGGATGGCCTTGGGACCACGTTAGTGTACGTGTTCGAATGACCGCGTTGTCCATCCCGTGGATCCACCTTGATGATTATTTGTGTAAACCCTTGTTGAAAGGTCATCTAGATCTGGATGCATGGAAATTCCTAAAGTTCACGTGAACCAAGTCATAGGGCTACCTTCTTAACTCACCCTGTTGAGCCGTCTTGTCAATTTACCTTGTTAACTCACCATGTTGACCCGCCTTGTCAACCTGCCTTATTGACTCACCATGTTGACTGATCCTGGTAACTCAGCTTGTTGTATACCATATGACTCACCCCTCTTACCCTTGTACCAAACTATTAAGGACCACTATATCGTGTATATCCCATCCACACCATCCGTTTACCTTTAGTACGAGTGTGGGGCCCATACTCGACATTAGTAGGTCATCTAGGCCATCCACTGTTCGGAGCCTATGTTATAGTCAAAAATAGCGGAGATCATCTGCTCGAGGCTTCTTATTATCTTCATGATGTCTAGGTCCCGCGAGCACCTTTATTCGACTATCGAGAACGTCTGTTCGCGACTCGTATATTCTGATGATGCTCCGATCCCGCGAGCACATTTATTCGACTATCGAGAACGTCTGTTCGCGACTCATATATTCTGATGATGCTCCGATCCCGCGAGCACCTTTATTCGACTATCGAGAACACCTGTTCGTGTCTCGTATATTAGGAAAAACGGCGCACGGTTACCAAGTCTTCGAGCCCTTGTGGTCGATAGTCGAATATTGGAAGACGAGAGAAGTTATTTTTGACCTGCGAGCAGTCCTTATCACGAGTCGTTGAAAGGTGTCGCATCTCAATGCATGAGCATTTGGTCTCGTGAGTATCTTCCTGCATGCGAATAGCTTCCTGATAATTCAGCGATGACATCCCTTAGCCTTCAGTACCAGCAGCCCGTATAGACCAATTTTGGGCTTACCTTCTTCTATGGTTCCGAGTCCCAAGGGATTGCTATCAAGGAATGTAACTGATCAGATGAGTACTTGGATTAGATCACTCCTCTATCTAAGGATAAGCAGGATAAGAACCTTATCCCACGAAATCAGCAGGATCTTGGTATCTTACGTAACAGAATGAACCACTTCATATCTATATAAAGATGACTCCATTAAAGGTACAGGTACACAATATTCAATCTTTACCTCCGGTGATTGGCTGTACTAGTTTTTTCACCCTATCTGACTTAAGCATCGGAGGGCTAATGGCTGGATACCGGCCACCCTTAGTTGCTTTCTGTCCCTTTTCAGGTCCGAAGAGGAAATCCAAAAGCTTGAAGGGAAGGTGAACGTCCGGTGGATCCAGTTACAATATTCGACGTAAACAGTTTGGCGCCGTCTGTGGGAACGACTTGATCGTTAAAGTCAATCGTTCTTACCACTGATCAAAATCCTTCTACTATGCCTCCTAAGAAGACGGTTCATCCTTCCACTTCAAGGCAGGCACCACCTCCGCCCGATGAGACGGAATCTGTACCTGTCCCTCAAACCACATCAACAAATAACCTTCAAGGAGTTCCGAACGTGCCATCGGCGAACCCGTTATTCGAGGCTCCAGGAAGTCAAGATGACGTCATGCATTCCCTCGTAAATACCCTCTTGGCCCTTAATGCCAGGGTTGAATCCCTCTCTAATCGGCTCGATCATCATTTCCCAGAGCCCGGAGACGATCTTCCGAAGGTTTGCCACCACAACCCATACCGGTGGCCTCTAGGCATTCTGTGGATGAGCCACAGGTTCAGTTAAATCATCCTCCATCAAATCGAGCGCCTCTGGACAACCAACCCCCTGTGCAACCTCCACATTCCATGCATTCTAGTGCTTCTCGTCTACATCAATCCCATGGGTCCACAGTTGAAACGTCAGGTTATACTTTACCATGGGAAGGAGATCTCAAGAGAATCCATGATCGTTTTGATGTCATGGAGCAGCGATATCAGGAAAATCGACCATCAGCTGTGGTAGCCTCGATACATCAATCTGAATCTCCTTTCACTAGTGAGGTCATGGGAGCACCTCTACCTCGAAAATATCGTACACCTGTCATCACTCCATATATAGGTATTGGCGATCCGCTCGAACACTTGGAAACTTATAGGTCTCTCATGGAACTAGAGGGACATGGGTCAGAAATCATGTGTAGAGCTTTTTCCCTAACTTTAAAAGAAGCAGCTCGTACGTGGTTCCGGGGTTTGAGACCTTGATCTATCGCCTCATTTTCACAACTGTCGGAGCTTTTCCTTTCTCAATTTATGGGAAGCATCCGCACCAAGAAGCCAGCGTCCCATTTAATGGAGTTGAAACAGCAACCGGGGGAGACAATCAAAGAGTTCGCGGTACAATTTACCGCTGAGGCCGTCCAAACGGAAAGCTACACAGAAGAAAAGGGCCTCACCGCCCTCATAGCCGGAATTACAAGCGAGAAGTTCAGATTCGCCTTAGATAAAAGCCCTCCAAAAACCATGGCAGAGTTCCAAGCAAAGGCTCAGAAGTATATCAATGCAGAAGAAGTTGCTCTATCATGTCATGGTATATCAAGTAAGAGGCGCAAACCGGAGGAAATCTCATCCTCAGATAAGAAATATTGGCGTGATCGACGAGACCGTTCTCCCAAGAAGCCTTATTTTGGTAAATATCATAACTACACTCCTCTCAACCAATCCCATGAAAAGGTGTTAATGGAGATCAAACATAAACCATATGTAAAATGGCCGGGCAAGATCAAATCTGATCCTGAAAAGAGAGAGAAGGGCAAGTTTTGTTACTTCCACAAAGATCATGGGCATAGAACCCAAGACTGCATAACTCTGCGAGATCATATCAAAGCTCTCATTCGAAAGGGCCATCTCCAAGATCATGTTTCTCGTCAAGGTCGATCACCAGAAAGGGCAAAAGCCTCACCCCGCCAGAAGAAGTCGCCTCATCATCATACTGCACAAGAAGACGCTGAACCTAGCGGCGAAATCCGCACCATCATCGGGGGACCAGCATGCGGTGGCGATTCTCAAGCTTCAAGAAAAGCATACACTCATAAAGCGTCCAAGAAGCCCCAGCACATCTACTGGCTGGAACATACACCCAACGCATCGAAAACCAGTCATCCTCCGATTTCCTTCTCTCTCGAAGATGTAGAGGGAATTCACTTCCCTCACGAAGATTCTATCGTGGTCGCTCTAAAGGTATCAAACTATTTAACCCATCGTATTATGGTGGATACAGGTAGCTCCGCTGATATTCTGTACCTGGAAGCTTTCAACAAAATGGCACTCGCTAGAAGTCTACTCAAGCCAGTCTCAACTCCCTTCATTGGCTTCGGGGGTGAAGTGGTGACGCCTGAAGGAAGCATTGACCTTCCCGTTACCTTTGGGGAGAGTCCAGTGAAGACAACTGTCTTCATAAATTTCCTTGTGGTGGACCGAAGATCAGCATACAACGCCATTTTGGGTCGGCCATCTCTTAATAAAGTTGGGGCAGCTCTACATCCTTTATATTTGTGCGTCAAGTTCCCTACCCCAAATGGTGTTGGGGTTGTACGAGGAAATAAAAAAGAGGCCCGGTCTTCTTATGAGATAGCCCTACAAGATCGAAAGAAAGCGCAAGCGACACCCGTTATGGTGATAGCACGAGATTCACCCAACTCCTCGACAGATACCTCGTTAGATCCAAGAGAGAACGTCCTCCAATCAGGAACTCCTGGGGAAGAAACAGTGGCGATTCACTTGACTAAAGACGACCCGTCCAAAGTCGTATACATTGGATCCTCTTTAACCGGTGTCTATCGTGAAGATCTGGTCCATTTCCTCACCGAATACCAAGACATGTTCGCTTGGTCTCACAAAGATATGCCAGGCATCGACCCCAACGTCATCGCACATCGTCTAAATATCGACCCGAAGCATAAACCTATACACCAGCGTCGACGTGCCTTCACTGCAGAATGGCAAATGGCAATAAAAACTGAAGTCGAGAAGCTGCTAACAGTCAATTTCATAAAAGAAGTTGACTACCCAGAATGGGTCGCGAACGTAGTTCTCGTCCGAAAAGCTAATGGCAAATGGAGAATGTGTATCAATTATTCAGATTTGAACAAAGCATGTCCCAAAGATAGCTTCCCGACGCCGCGAATCGACCAGCTGGTCGATTCAACAGCTGGACATGCTCTGCTTAGTTTTATGGACGCATATTCTGGTTACAACCAGATCATGATGCATCCACCTGATAGCCAGCATACCGCCTTCATCACAGATCGGGGATTATATTGCTACCAGGTAATGCCGTTTAGTCTTAAAAATGCAGGGGCCACCTATCAGCGCCTCGTCAACAAAATATTCGCTGCCCAAATCGGCAGAAATATGGAAGTTTACGTCGATGACATGCTCGTGAAAAGCATCGTAGAAGATGATCATCTTTCTGATCTTCAAGAAGCCTTCGATCTGATGAGGAAATATCAGATGAAGTTGAATCCAGAAAAGTGCGCATTCGGAGTATCTGCTGGAAAGTTTCTCGGATTCATGGTCGGCCAGCGAGGGATTGAGTGTCACTCCCCAAATTCAGTTCTCGACGTCTATTCGCTGTAACCCGAATTCAAAGGTGGCAGCCTCCGTAGTACCCTGATCTCGGATCCTAACCCCACACGCCAGGTTCCGATCCTGGGATACCACAAGGAGAATTTTAGGGTCTGAATTTTTTTTTTAAAACATGAGCATCACCATATGAGTACCATCAAAGACAAACACAATATTTCCACTAAATCATTTCGTTTACATACAGTATTGAAAGGTAAATACACAATGCGTAAATATAAAAAAACTGTGCACAATTCGGCACCTCCTGCTACTGCACTCCCAACTCCAACTCAATGTTGCTGATATACTCTGGTAGAACCTGCAGCATAACAAACGCGCATAAGCTTCGAACGAAGCTTTGTGAGTGCGTGTGTGCGTGCACAATGCGTATGACAAGCATGATAAATATCAGAGTACGCAGTAAAGCATGATGAGAAAACTAAACCAAAACTTAGCCTAATTAGGCTACACGATGATATGATATGAATAACCAGCCTACAACGGCTATGCAAGCATGCAATACAGATAACTAGCCTGCCATGGCTATGCAAGCATGCAATACAGGTAACCAGCTTACCAAGGCTATATACTCATACTATGCAATGGCCTACAGGGCCTAATGTCGCATATAATGATCCAATGCATGTATGCAAATCACCACCTCTAAGTACAGTGGTCCAGATATGAACAGTCATAATGCGATCACCTAAGCAATGCAGGACTCGGAACTGGTAGCTCGCCCGGTGTGGTAGCTCGCCCAGGCTTACAGCCCAGCCCACATCACACCCGCCCACATCAGGACCGTCCCACACCATACAGAACATCACTGGGGTCTCACAGACCTCACTACTCACCAGTAGAATGCCAAAGCCTAACTGGTGCAATAGCGGACCTACTCACAGCTGGTCAAACTCAACCTACTTTGCCAACACTCTTCCGGCAGGTTAGGTCAAACCCCCTTCCAAACTGACCACGTGCAGTGGAAAACACCGCCGTTTGGTATTCAGCATACTGGTGTATGATTCAACCACCCGGTCCTTGAATGGAGCACCCACCTTGGTACCAACGGGATCCGGGGCTTTCACCCAGGGACATCTTTAGCATTCAGTTTAAAGATCACATATTTCCGGTGTTCTGCAAACCACGATGGAGCTGTGGTTGCAACGTAGTAACCATGCTATATGCGGCATAAGCAGACAGTGCGAAATGCAACCATGCATACAAACGTGGGGCGACATGCCCGTGCAAGTCTCCAAAGAGCACCATAAAACTATAAGGTCTCAAACACAATGTCACCGTCAGCTGGTAATGAACTGCACGACAATCACGACCGATATGGCCGGTTGATACAAGACAATTAGATGAGCCAAGCATTCATGATGCATGAGTCAAGTATACAGTATGATTGCCAACAAGTAGTCCATCTACCTCGATGGTAATAAATCAATCTAGTCCAACCTACTTGAGATATGATTAAAATGAGGGGACACATATGAATGATCGAGTCATAGTGCGGGATGTCGCTAGCCAGGGAATCTCGCACCAAGGGCTATAAGGTATGCTAAGTTATGCCTACCATACAGTGTAAGTCAGATGATAGATTCCTGTCCTCGAATAGTCCCATACCTATTGGAGAGGTTTGCGATAGAGAGCACGTGAATTACATTTGCGCGACTACATCTCGAATGCTTTATGAATGCGTTTGTGCCCTAGTGGTCCCCAACTAACAATGGTGATTCGGGATGCATACTCATTACACATGCATGGTGGTCGTCGAAGCATATAGTATAAAGATCACATATGAGTATTCCAACAACACTACGTGTGGCAACAGACATACCAAAAATAGCATAAAAAGATAATTCACTTATAATACAAGCAAACATAAAGAGATAAGACTCTAAATGGATAGTATACAACAACACAGATGGTCCCACAACTGAACGGTGTGGATTAACCTTCAATATTCAGATAACCCAATGGAAAGAAAATGATTGAAAACACTACCGACACATCAAAGGTAGAACCTACTTGAGCGGCAAGAGTGGAATACTCAAAATCATGCCGAGACCCATAATCCTGTAGTACAGTGGAGATGAACACAATAATGGTCCGTAAAAGGAATGTCATAGAAGGAGTTGCAAGATAGACATGTCATGACAGAGGATCGATTATAAATGGTAGGGTAATCTGCGATAGATGGTCAATACAATGAGGTCCAAAAAGGGACAACAGGTCTAACCTCATACTACAAGATAGGCTCCATATAATGGATGGCCTAGATGACATACGAACGTCGAGGATGAGCCCCATACTCGTCCCATAGGTAAATGGACGGTGTGGATGAGATATACACGATATGGTAGTCTTTAATAGTTGGTACAAGGGTAGAAGAGGTGAGTCATATGAGTATACAAGCTGAGTTACCAAGATCAATCAACATAGTGAGTCAACAAGGTAAGTCAATAAGGCAGGTTGACAAGGCGGGTCAACATGGTGAGTTAACAAGGTGAAATTGACAAGACGGTTCAACAGGGTGAGTTTAAGAAGGTAGCCCTGTGACTTGGATCAAGCAAACTCTAAGGATGACCTTTCAATAAGGGTTTACACAACTAATCATCAAGGTGGATCCACGGGATGGACAACGCGGTCATTCGAACACGTACACAGAGGTGGTCCTAAGGCCATACATAACATACTAGGGTCCATTCATTTGGATGGTTTGGATCAAGCACAAAAATTAAGGCAGTCCTAATGGATGGCCAACATACATATCGCACCATAGTTAGCCAATGGCTGACGTGGATAGAACACATGCATAACAAGGTGGACCCGTGGTTGGGTATAACCGCACAAAGGAGTGGGGAAGCCACATACATCAATGGGCCCCAACAGTTTGGGATCAACCCGATATTTGTGCTTTCCCACTAATCAAGTGAGATGGCAACCAAACACCATGGTGGGGCCCGCACACCACATGTGTGGAACCCTACCCATGGTTGAGTGATTTAAGAACAAGGAGAATGGCAAATAAACATAATAGATGGGTCCTGTAAAGTTTCCAATGGTAGGCATTCAATCACCCTTATTTTCTACGTGTGGCCCACCCAAAACTAGGCCCACACCCCTGCCAAGAAGAAAGACAAGGTATACCCAACATTCATCAAGGTGGGACCCAAAGTTGGGCCCCATCACCTTTGGTTGGATGGAAAAATAAACATTACAATGGCCCCAAGGAAGGTTTCAAAGGTGGGCATCAATGGCCACGGTTTCTTACAATGTGGTCCACTTGAGGTTTGTATCTACCTCATCTTTTCTTGGAGGGCCCATGGACTAAAATAATATGGAAAAACAGATGGGCGGCATACATAAAACAGATACATCGTGGTGGGACCCACAGAGCGTAGCACCCAAATGGGCCCCAAGAGTTTTGAATCAAACTAACATTTTTATTTTCCCATACATCCATATACATGTGATCTTATGAACAGGTTGAATGACAAATAAACATCACTGAAGGGCTGGGAAGATTTCAACGGTGGAGATCATTATTCCCACTGTTTCCGTGGCATGGTCCACTTGAGGTTTGGATATGCTTAAATTTTGGCTCAGCCACTAAAATGAGCTGGAAAAACATATGGACGGAATAGATGAAGCGCATACATTCTAGGTGGGTCCCACCAGCAGGTAGCCCAGCCAACACACGTGTGAGCTATGACCAGGTTGGATCTCAAATAAACATCATGGTAGGCCGTAGGAAGGTTTCAACGTAGGGTCACTGTCCCTACAGTTTTCTGTGGTGGGGCCCCCTTGAGACTTGGATCTGATTCATTCTTGGGTTCATGTCCTAAAATGATCTCCCCAAATGGATGGACGGTGTGGATACAGCACATACATCATGGTGGGACCCACGAGTGGGCCACCAGCTGGCACCCCACGAGCCCAGCGCCCACGGACGCTGGGTACTTCCAGCGCGTCAGAGAGGGTCTCCTCCTTTCTTTCTTTCTTTTTTTTTTGTTACACTCATATCATGTGGGGCCCACATGGGACTGATCCACTCCGTTCATCAGGTTCTCCGACTCAAGGGGAACCCATAGAGCCCTATATTGGATATGTTGTGAGGGCTACAAACATCAAGGTGGGCTGAGGAAGTTCAGCAGTACAAATCATTCTCCCCACTGTTTCATGCGGTGCGGTCCACTTAAAATTTGGATCGGTTTCAAATTTGGGGCCTGGCCCTAAAATGATCTGGGAAAACCAATAGACGGTGTGGATACAACAAAAACATCAAGGTGGGTCCCACGAGTGGGGACCCCATTCCAGCCATCCTGACGCTGGACGGTTCCAGCGTCCCAGACGCTGTGAACGTCCAGCGTCTGGACGTTCTTATTTTTTATTTTTATTTTTCTTCTTTTTCTTTTTTTCTTAGTTATTTCAGGTGGGGCCCACTTAAGGAAAATCCAATCCATTCATCGGGTTTCCCAGCTCGTTGGGGACCTAATAAGCCCAATATTGGGCAGGTGGAACAGTCTACAAATGTCACGGTGGGCCCAAGAAGTTTTGACAGTGGGCATCCTTGCCTCCACTGTTTCTTGTGGTGTGGTCCACCTGCGATCTGGATCTGCTTCATTTTTGGTGTCCAGACCTAAAATAGGCTGGAGAAACAGACGGACAGCGTGGATCAACTACGTGCATCAAAGGGGGTCCCACGAGTGGGCCCCAACGTCAACACCCAAAAAGGGGCTTTGCCCCAGCGCTACTGGGCAGCAGCGTCCTCTAGACGCTGGCTGTCCAGCGGCCATCTGTTCATTCTTTTTTTTTCTCTTTTTTTTATAATAATTTCAAGTGGGGCCCACATGTGTAAGATCCACTCCATCTATCAGCTGGGCCATCACATGGTGGGCCCACATGGTGGACAGCGTCTATGAACTACATACATCATGGTGGCTGTTGGCCACACTAATTATGCCACAATTGGGTCCCCAAGTGGGATCCACACCATCAAAAGGTGGGACCCATTCATGGACGATCCAGCCCATCCATCTCATTACCCATCACAAGGTGGGCCCAAGGGAAGAAAATGAAAAGTAAACGAGAAGAAGGGGGAAAGTTTGCACTCACAATGATGGTTGGACGGTTGGATTGCCGATCGGATGGTCCGGATGATGATCAAGGTCCTCCAAGCTTGATCTCCTCCTTTAATCTCTCTAACTCTCTCTTTCTCTCTCTTGATCTCCCTGTAAATCTCTCTACTTCTCTCTCTTCTTTCTCTTCTCTCTCTCTCTCAAATCTCTTTCTCTCTCCTTGCAAATATGGAATAGGAGAAGGCCACCCCCCTATGTATGGCTCTTGTATGGGAAGAGGGGGGTGCATGATGTAATGATGATGATGATGGGAGATGACATGGGAGGAATGGGTTGGAGTTGACTTTGGTGAGAGAGGAATGGGATAGGTATGGTGTGTGTAGGCTAGGGTAATGATAGGGGTATGGGTGAGGGTGATGGTGATTGATTGGACATGTTGTTGGGATTTGTGCAAGTGGGGCCCACGCCACACGCGCATTGCGCGGCCCACCTCGGATTGCACAAAAGTACGCATCTTTCACACCGGGTATCGCAATGGGGCGTGCCACGCGGTGTTGGAATCGTGGCGCCCGCGCGGTCGCAGGGGTATAGGTCTTGGGTCGTTGCGGTACTAAATCAGGGTCGCGATCAAGGCTCGCTAATCTGGTCCGTCCGGGACGTACCGGTACCGAAAACTAAACGTACGGAGGGCAATTCTGGGTACGGGTCTTACATTGAGGCAAATCCTAAAAAAATAAAAGCATTGATAGAGATGAAATCCCCGACCACTCTTAAGGACGTCCAGCGTTTGGCTGGTCGCATCGCATCGTTGAACAGGTTCATCTCGTGAGCGTCTGACAAATGCTTACCCTTCTTTAAGCTCCTCCGTGCTACAGCAAAATCTGATTGGGAATGGACATCACAGTGCGAGGAAGCTTTTCAACAACTGAAGCGATATATGAGCACACCCCCTGTTTTATCTAAACCTGTAGCGCACGAGCAACTCATCCTTTATTTATCTGTGTCTTCAACGACCGTTAGCGCCGCTTTAATAAGAAAAGATTTCGGGATACAAAGGCCCGTTTATTATATCAGTCGGGCAATGGTGGATGTTGAAACTCGTTATTCTGATATGGAGAAGTTGGCCCTGGCTTTAGTCACGGCAGCTCGAAAACTGCGACCATACTTTCAAGCCCACGCCATTCTAGTACCAACAAATCATCCGTTGCGACAAGTCCTTCAAAAACCTGAGGCTTCCGGACGATTAACTAAATGGGCGGTCGAGATTAGCGAGCACGATATCTCGTTCTGCCCCATGCCCGCAGTCAAGGGCCAGGCCGTGGCTGACTTTATCGCCGAATTCACATACTCCTCTTCCAATGACAACTCCGCGACCAGCGACCAACCTTCCTGGTCACTCTTCGTGGACGGGTGGTCGCGGGCCACCAGTAGTGGAGCGGGACTAATTCTAGTATCTCCAGATGGGTCGCATTTCCGATACGCTTTACGTTTTGATATTCGCATCTCAAATAATGAAGTAGAATATGAGGCCCTGATCGTTGGCCTCGAACTAGCAATTGTCCTTTCAATACAAAATCTGCTTATTCACAGCGACTCCCAGCTTATTGTCAACCAAGTTCTCGGTGAATTTGAGGCCAAAGAAGAAAGGATGGCCTTATACAAATCTCGTGTCCTCATCCTGCTCGCAAAACTGAAGACTTATGAAATAATTCATATTCCTCGCGAGAAGAACCAACTCGCAGATTCCCTGGCAAAGCTCGCCTCTGCACCAGAATCTGAGTTATCACATTCAATCCTCATCGAGCATCTTCAGAATCCGAGTATCGATCAGGCAACTCTCGAGCAGGTAACTTCGGTACAACTATCTCCGTGTTGGATGGATCCCATACTCCTTTACCTCAGAGATGGTTACCTTCCAGACGATAAGAAAGTCGCACGACAAATTCGTCATCGAGCCGCCAAGTATACCTTATAGGATGGAATATTGTTGCGTAGGAGTTTTTCCTTGCCTTATTTAAGGTGTCTTCATCCAAAAGACGCACGTCGTGTTCTCGATGAAATACACCAGGGAGCATGTGGTAACCACCCAAGGGGGCGATCCCTAGCATATAAGGCGATGAGGCAAGGATATTTTTGGCCCACTATGAAAGCAGATGCAATTGAATACTCCAAAAAATGTGACAAGTGCCAGCGATACTCTCCTATACCTCATGTACCGTCTGAACAAATGACTCCAGTCGATAGCCCTTGGCCTTTCGCTCAATGGGGGGTCGATATTATCGGGCCCTTGCCTACCGGAAAAGGACAAAATAGGTTCGCAATAGTAGGGATCGATTATTTCACCAAGTGGGCCGAGGCAGAACCATTAGCCAAAATCACTGAGAAACAAACTACTAAGTTCATATGGAGAAATATCATATGCCGTTATGGACTTCCCCACACTATAATTACCGACAACGGAACGCAGTTCGACAATGCAGCTTTCGATGAATTTTGTGCAAAGTGGAAGATACGTAACGTCCGCACCTCTCCATATCATCCCCAGGCAAATGGGTAAGTTGAGGCAGTGAATAAAATCATCAAGCACCACTTAAAAACCAAGCTAGGTGAATGTAAAGGTATGTGGCCGGAACTTTTGCCAGAAGTACTATGGGCATATAGAACCACGACTCATACATCAACAGGCGAAACCCCTTTCTCCTTAGCATTGGGTGTCGACGCAATAGTACCAGTGGAAATCCAAGTGCCCTCGTATCGGATCGAGCAGTATGACCCCGCAGACAATCAGGAAGGTCTGCGACTTCATCTTGATCTCTTGGAAGAGCGCAGAAATGCCTCCCAGATGCGAGCAACTGCATATCAACAACGCATCGCTCGCTATCGAAACGCTAAAGTTCGACCTAGAGTTTTCCAACTCGGTGGTTTGGTCCTTAGGCAGAATCTCGGAGTTCCCGCTCATTCGTTGGACCCAAATTGGGAAGGCCCGTATCGGATTATCAAAATTGTGCGACCCGGTACCTATTATCTTGAAGATATGCAAGGAAGACCCGTACGTCGCCCTTGGCACGTGGAACATTTGCTACAATATTTCCCTTGATTCGATGTAATTCTTATAACAACTCTCGGATGAATAAAAACCAAAGACGTCTTTTGGCCGCTGATCCATTCACTTGGACTCGAATAGCCCCGAAGAGAATACATACATTCTCTTAGCCAATTGCCTACCCTTGGTAGGGATAACGCTCAACTTTTCTGGTCGCTAATCCATTCACTTGGACCTACACAGCCCTGAAGAGAACACGCATTCTCTTGGCCAAATCTACTCTTGGTAGAACTAAGAATTTCTCAATCGATAGATCAGTCTATCTCCACGAGGGCATGGTCACCACGACCCCCCGGGTTGAGCATAATTCATTTCTCAATCGATAGACCAGTCTATCTCTACGAGGGCATGGTCACCACGACCCCCCGGATTGAGCATAATTCATTTCTCAATCGATAGATCAGTCTATCTCCACGAGGGCATGGTCATACGACCCCTCGGGTTGAGCATAACTCATTACTATTTGAAATGAGAAGGCATTCATTGCATGAAGGAAAAAAAGAGAAGGTAAACAAGAAGTACATAAGAACATTCTCAAAGGTATCTTTTCATTAATGAATCAATTGTTTACAAAAAGTCTGCTCGCAAGTACAAGAGAGAACAAAAAGGAAAAATCAATCTTTCGGAGGAGGAGTCGCGCTCTCGACTTCAGGGCCCATTTCTGGAGCCCCTCCAGCCTGAGTGGCTTCGGTCACCTCATTCTCAGCAGCAGCTTGCTCCTCTGCAGCTACGATGGTCGCGACTCGTCCGAATTCCCCCATATCAAAAGATGGGGACATCCGTTGCACTACTCGTAGCGCGAAGTCGCGACCAGCATCATATGACTCATATCTCTCATCGTCATATAGCTGCGAGTTTCGGAACTCGAAAATTGCCCGAGGCCCTTCCTCAGAGAGCATTTTTACCAAGGCGACTTTCTCCTCGTCCCAGTGGATCGAGTCATCCTTGAGCTGTGCGAGAGTGGAGCGCTCTTTCTCCAAGCTTTCGCTGACTTCTTTGAGCTGCGACTTGGCCTCTGTGAGCCGCTCCTCCAACGAGATCTTGTCTTGACGGAAGATCTCCCTCTCTCTCTCCACTTTTTCCTTCAACTCCGCGAGCTTCACGAAGTTAGAGTCCAGAGCCTGATACCTATCAATCAGCACTTGGATTTTTTCGATGAGGATCTTCTTCTCCTCATCTCTCTTCGAGATCACTGCCTCGTGGGACTTGAGGAGTTGATCCCTTCCCTGAACCGCCTTCTCCAAGGCAATCCTCTTCCCCTCCACCTCATCGATCACGCGGCGGGCGGCGGCGATATCACGCTTCGTCCGAAGGATGAGATCCAAGCCCTACAAATTGGATGAGAGAACGTGAGATAAAATACTTGGAAATACAAAATTAGCAGGTTAAACAAATCTGCGAGATCTTACCTGAACCATCCTCACTCCCGCCTCAAGAAAGAGGTTTTCAGGGCTTGGTTTGGGGAGAGTTCCAAAAGTTTGGGGGGAGATATTGTCAAACAAAAATTTACATATAGGATGGAGGTGGCGAGGAATAGAGAATGTTCCACCTCCAGATGGCTGGGCAACGACCAACCCAGCCGTGCTCGCGACAGGTGGGGCCACCGACTCGCGAACAGGACCCAGCTTGCTAGTAGGGGCCAACTCGCCAGTAGGAGCCATCTCCCGAGGTTCTACATGCTTGCGAGCCGCTTCAGCTGGGGGGCAGCTGGGCCCCGCCCCATCAGGGGAATTGTCAGTAATGTTAATCACTGGCGGTCCAGCTGCGACCACCAGTGGGGGAACGATGGGCGCTGCTGGTGCCCCCACCGCGCTCGTGAGCAGGGTAGGTTGGTCGCCACCCTTGCGGGTGGATGGTTGAGAAGGCCCGGCAGACTTCTTCTGCCTTTTCGAGCTTGTGTCTTTGAGTCGAGGAAACAAACCCCTCTTTTCTCCAGCCTTTGTCATCACAACTTCTTCGCCGAATATTAATCCCGCTGCTGCGAGTCGCGAGGAGGACAAGCAGGCCTCGATGTGCCTATCACCAACAGGCAACTTATACACTCTTACTATCTTCTCGTGAATCCCTCCCTTCAAATTTGGTTTGTTCAAGGCCGGGATACCTGCGAGCACAAACAGAGGTCAAAAAATGAATAAACCCTAAAATCTTAACTGGAGAAACAGCACAATGGGGGACTGTGCCTACCTTCATAGAAAAAACGGGTCACCCCTGGACCCCTGGAGGAAGCAGACTCCCAGTTACCGGAAGCATAGAACCACCGTTTCCTCCAACCGGGATAGTTCGAGGAGGGTTTCCCCAGCACGAAGTTATCCCGGTGCCAGTAGCACAGGTAGTACCAGCCTTCGCTGGAGGGCGCCTTCTTCAGACGGAACATACGGAGGAACTCTTCAGCTGTGAGCTCCCCGTTACCGGCCTGAGCTCAGAGGGCAAAGGAGCTTAGAACTACCCTCCATCCGTTCACGATGAGTTACCCGGGGGCAATCTTGTAACATCGGAGAACGTCACGTATGAAGGGATGGAGAGGAAGGCGTACCCCCGGGATGAGTTGATACTCATAAAAAGCCACGCATCCTGGGGGAGGAGAGTCTGGTGTCTCTCCATCTCCGGGCAACCGGAGAATGATTGAGTCGGGGATCAGATATCTCTCCCGTAACTCAACCAGTCGGTCCTCCAATAAAATAGAAGGATATCCGGATGCCGTGTATCTGCCTGCCGGAACCCTCGCATTACTAGAGGTAGAGGATTCCGGTGTAGCATCACCCAGGGGGATGGTGGTCTCGTCAGAGTTTCCAGCCATGAGAAGGTTAAAGAAGAAAAAGAGGAAAAAGGAATGTACCCTAGTACGAAAGAAAGGAAGAAGAAGGAACACCGAAGGAAGAAGAGGGAACACCGAAGGAAGAAGTTGGAAAGGAAAATGACGGGAGAAATTCTTTCTTCTTTCGAAAAGCTTCTGTAGGAAACCAGAGATATGGCGGACTCTGTATATTTATAGGCAATCATTCCGCCGCATCTGGTGACACGTGGCAGCCTCTCCTTCGGCACGGCAGTCGAGCAGGCACGCCCATTAACTCCCCGGACACGTGGCGAGCGTCTCTTCATTTCCTGTCTGCGGAAAGGCTGCGAGAGGCTGGCGCTCATTAATTCCAGCCCAATCATGTACGGTTTCATTCTCGATGAAGGCAGCGGGCGGTTACGTGTGATAATGAATAAGTCCTTCCCTTAGAATTCTTGGCGGTAAGGACTTGGGGGGCATCTGTTATAGTAAAAAATAGCGGAGATCATCTGCTTGAGGCTTCTTATTATCTTCATGATGTCCAGGTCCCGCGAGCACCTTTATTCGACTATCGAGAATGTCTGTTCGCGACTCGTATATTCTGATGATGCTCCGATCCCACGAGCACCTTTATTCGACTATCGAGAACGTCTGTTCACGACTCGTATATTCTGATGATGCTCTGATCCCGCGAGCACCTTTATTCGACTATCGAGAACGTCTGTTCGCGACTCGTATATTCTGATGATGCTCCGATCCCGCGAGCACCTTTATTCGACTATCGAGAACGCCTGTTCGTGTCTCGTATATTAGGAAAAACGGCGCACGGTTACCAAGTCTTCGAGCCCTTGTGGTCGATAGTCGAATATTAGAAGACGAGAGAAGTTATTTTTGACCTGCGAGCAGTCCTTATCACGAGTCGTTGAAAGGTGTCGCATCTCAATGCATGAGCACTTGGTCTCGTGAGTATCTTCCTGCATGCGAATAGCTTCCTACTAATTCAGCTATGACATCCCTTAGCCTTCAGTACCAGCAGCCCGTATAAGCCGATTTTGGGCTTATCTTCTTCTATGGTTCCGAGTCCCAAGGGATTGCTATCAAGGAATGTAACTGATCAGATGAGTACTTGGATTAGATCACTCCTCTATCTAAGGATAAGCAAGATAAGAACCTTATCCCATGAAATCAGCAGGATCTTGGTATCTTACGTAATAGACTGAACCACTTCAGATCTATATAAAGATGACTCCATTAAAGATACAGGTACACAATATTCAATCTTTACCTCCGGTGATTGGCTGTGCTATTTCTTCACCCTATCTGACTTAAGCATTGGAGGGCTAACGGCTGGATACCGGCCACCCTTAGTTGCTTTCTGTCCCTTTTCAGGTCCGAAGAGGAAATCCAAAAGCTTGAAGGGAAGGTGAACGTCCGGTGGATCCAGTTACAATATTTGACGTAAACAGCCTATCTTGATGTATGGATTGGATCCTCCATCCTCCTTCGAAGCCCATCGTGTTGTCCATCTACCTCAAGACTATCCAATCACCTATGTTCCACTGTCATGTTGTTTATCTGTCTTGTAGCCCTTCCTACGTTAGTGTCTCGCATCTATGTTGTTCCTTTTATGAACCAATCGTTAATGTATATCTCAACTGTACTACCGAACTATGGGTCTCGGCATGATTTTGGGTATTCCACTCTTGCTGCTTAAGTAGGTTCTACCTTTGATGTGTCGGTAGTGTATTCAACCATTTTCTTTCCGTTTGGGTTATCCGAGTGTTGAAGGTTGATCCACACCGTTCAATTGTTGGGCCATCTGTGTTGTTGTATACCATCCATCTAGGGTCCTATCTCTTTGAGTTTGCTTATGTTATAAGTGAATTATCTTTTTATGCTGTTTTTAGTATGTCTGTTGCCACACGTAGTGTTGTTTGAAATACTCTTACGTGATCTATATACTATATGCTTTGACAATCACCATGCATGTGTAATGAGTATGCATCCTAAATCACTATTGTTAGTTGGGGACCACTAGGGCATAAACTCATTCATAAAACATTCGAGATGTAGTCGTGTAACAACCCGAGATTTTCGACTTTCGTGTATAACACAACAGTCGAATTCCCAAGTAAATTATGGAATAACTAATTTGTCAAATAATAAAATATAGTATTCAAGCACAATGGCGGAAACAATTATCATCTTATTCTATCAAACTTACTACGTCATCATCAATGTTTAAATAAGGGAACCAACCAATATCCATACTGATTAATTAAAATACAAAACCATGTCTTCTCTTGAATACCTATTACAATTCCATAAATGTATCAACTACTCAAAAGAAATATTTAATAAATGATAACATCAATTAAGTTTCTTTAACATCGTCATCCGCCATGTGATCGTACGAACCATCGAACTCTTTTCCTTAAAAATCGCGTTCAATACCTGGATCTTCACCTGCATCATCTAAATTGTGTTTGGGATAGCGTTAAACGCTATCATAGTGGGGAATATTTCCTCCAAGACTATCAAGAATAACAATGTATAAAACTCAGAGTAACGCAACACAATAATATCTTTATTCAAACAAAACAATCAAGTAAAAATCTTTGTTAATGCGATGCATGGAATGCATGCTCTGGCTAAGGCACCCTGGCTAGAATCACAATACATGAATTGGGAGACTCCCTGTTACGACTTCACGCTAGCCACTAGTCACCAGAGGTTCCTGGGACGCACAAGCCCATAGTTTTGCCCGACCACGTGAGAAACGGGACGCTCATAGCCCAAATCTACACGTGACAGTGTACGGGAGAAGTAGGACGCTCTAGCCTATTCTCAACTCCGTACACCCACATGGAGCCAAGTGAATGCATGACTTTACTTTCACCTTTATTTAAGTGTTTTCACATACAACCAATTTAAATAAAACTCAATGGTCACTATGGGGAGTCACATGTGACCCAGCATAGGCCGACAGCACGAGATTAGTGTCCATAGCACCAACCCCGGCTCATGAGAATTTGTATACCATTAGTGTCCACTCATTGTCCCGTTTTATGATTTCATCATGTCCCAAAAAGCCAATGTTGTACATCATGACTAAATTCATTAAAATACCCATGTACTGTAAATGGATCAAATCAAGCATCATGTACATGTAAGGATCCATTAACAAACAATCACTTTATTCTCTCAGTTAAGTCAAGATATATTCTTCCATCATGGACACCTCTCATGGGTTCCATCTCTCTACATCGAATAATTTTACCAACTTAGGGACAAAGAGTATACAATAATGGGATTGCCATATGATGATCTTATACACATATTTCATATCACAATATGAAAACCAATATTACTTGTAATATATGGACTAAGAAAATAAGGGCATAGATTTCACAAAAATAAATAACACAAATACACATGTTTCTTAGTAAAAAAATCTAAAAAAAAGAAATCACATCACCATATAATGATATTCATTACAAATCTCACATCAAACTTCATATTATATGGATAAGTAATTCAAAACAAAACAACTTCACATGCCACAAAAGAAACTTATGATAATCGTGATATTATTAATGAAGGGCTTGAAGGAAAATCCTCACCTTAGGATGGACTTAGAAGAAGAGGGTTGTAGAAGATCCTAGTCGCTGGAAAAATATGAGAAAGAACTCTCTTCTCTTCTCTCTCTCTCTCTCTCTCTCTCTCTCTCTCTCTCTCTCTCTCTGTGTGTCTCTCTCTTTCTCTAGGGCATGGAGGCTAGGGTTAGGAGAAGGATTTGGAGGTGCGCAGTAGAAATATGGAGAGGGATGTGCACGCGAGGTCTTGTGTAATAACTTCTTGAGGTGGGTTTCTCAAATCTCAATATTCGGATGATCTATGATCAATTCCAATCTGTTCATCTTATTAAACTTGAAGAGTAGAGTCAGAATACGTAAATTTCTTGATGATCCACATTTTAGATTGGCCGATCCTTGAAAATGGCCTAACGGGTGCTAAAATGGGCTAGATCTCAATTAACGGTCTACACTTGATGATCAGGGCCCAAATTTTGAGAAAATATGTGGTCATGATAGGCAAATAATTGTACAAAGTTTAGTGGTTGATTGATGGTGAGAAATGCCTAGATCTGAAATTTCAACTTTTTGCGGAAAAGGAAGGGGCTGGCTTTGTAGTTCAACGGTGTAGGATTATAGATCGGGGTCCAAATTTTGTGTAAACTCGTAGTCATATGAGTATAATAAGTGGTCCAAATTTGAGAAGCGATTGATGGTGAGAAGTGGGTGAATCGAAAGGTTCAGTTTTAAAAAGAGTTGGTAACTCATTAATTTCTAAAACGGGATAACTTCGCGCATAAGAAAGATGCTTATCAAGGTGGGGCATTCAAATCACACTATTGGTCCATGATAAAGACGATCTAAGTCACTCATATGAAGAGAAATATTCGACTACGACTAACCATCTACTTTCCTCACTCGATGGAGATGAAAATCAAGGGTTAAGGGGCTGATTTGATAATCGGACCACTTCTACTATGATTTAAGGGCCGAAATTTGATGTGTATGGTTAATATGTGCCCAAAAGCTTAAATCCAGGGTTTTGCGTGAAAACGATCGTCAGAAACTATAATACTTAAAAATGGCATCTTAACTTAAGTTTAACTAATGGCATTTTTGTAATTATCTAAAAAGTGAGTGATTTTTGAAATCTGATCTTTCTACGATGTTTATGGGATCATTCTAAGAAACTTTTGTAAAGGGTCCCCTATCGGATCTCCTACGGATGTCCCGCTATTCGCAAATCAACAGTAAATGTACGATAATTAATAAAAAATAAATTAAAAATGAATTTTCAAAAAGTTTCAAATAAATCTCGAAAATCTGGGGCGTTACAAGTCGCACAAATGCAATTCACGTGCTCTCCATCGCAAACATCTCCAATAGGTATGGGACTATTCGAGGATATGAGTTTATCATCCTGGCTTACGCTGTATGGTAGGAATAGCTTAGCATACATTGTAGCCCTTGGTGCGAGATTCCCTAGCTAGCGACATCCCGCACTATGACTCGATCATTCATATGTGTCCCCTCATCTTAATTATATCTCAAATAGGTTGGACTAGATTGATTTATTGCCATCGTGGTAGATTAACAACTTGTTGGCACTCATACTATATGCTTGACTCATGCATCATGAATGTTTGGCTCATCTGATTGTCTTGTATCAACCGGCCATAGCGGCTGCGATTGTCGTGCAGTTCATTACCAATTGATGGTGACGTTGTATTTGAGACCCTATAGTTTTATGGTGCTCTTTGGAGACTTGCATGGGGATGTCGTCCCATGTTTGTATGCATGGTTACATTTCGCACTGTCCGCTTGTGCCGCATATAGCATGATTACTATGTTGCAACCACAGCTCCATCGTGGTTTGCAGAACATCGAAAATATGTGATCTTAAACTGGATGCCAAAGATGTCCCTGGGTGAAAGTCCCTGATCCTGTTGGTACCGAAGTGGGTGCTCCATTCAAGGACCGGGTGGTTTAATCATACACTAATATGCCGAATATCAGACGGTGGTGTTTTCCACTGCACGTGGTCAGTTTGGAAGGAGGTCTGACCTAACTTGCCAGAAGCGTGTTGGCAAAGCGGGTTGAGTTTGACCAGTTGTGAGTAGGTCCGCTATTGCACCAGATAGGCTTTGGCATTCTACTGGTGAGTAGTAAGGTTTGTGAGACCCTGGTGATGTACTGTTTCAGAGATGGTATTCGTATTAGCGATATGAATGATATTCTGTATGGTATTGGACGGTCCTGATGTGGGCAGGTGTGATGTGGGTGGGGCTGTAAGCCTGGGCAAGTTACCACACTGGTCGAGCTACTAATTTCGAATCCCACATCGCTTAGGCAATCTCTATATGACTGTTTGTATCTGGACCACTGTACTGAGAGGTGGTGATTTGCATACATGTATTGGATCATTGTATATGACATTAGGCCCTGTAGGCCATCGCATAGTATGAGTATATAGACTTGGTAGGCTGGTTACCTGTATTGCACGCTTGCATAGCCGTGGTAGGCTGGTTATTCATATTACATGATCGTGTAGCCTTAATTAGGCTAAGTTTTGGTTTAGATTTCTCATTATGCTTTACTACTTACTCTGATATTTATCATGCTTGTCATACACATTGCGCATGCACACATGCACTCACAAAGCTTCATTGGAACTTATGCGCATTTTTTGCGCTATAGGTTATACCATAGTGTATTAGCAACGTTGAGTTGGAGTTGGGAGTGCAGTAGCTGGAGGTGCCGGATTGCGCACAGCTTTTATATTTATGCATTGTGTATTTACCTTTCAGTACTGTATGTGAAAGAAATGACTTAGTGAAAATATTGTGATTGTCTTTGATGGTATTTATATGGTGATGCTCATGTTTCAAAAAAAAATTCAAACCCTAAAATCCTCCTTGTGGTATCCCAGGATCGGAACCTGGCGTGTGAGGTTAGGATCCAAGATCGGGGTACTACGGAGGCTGCTACCTCTGAATTCAGGTTACGACAATTAGACGTCGAGAACCGAATTTGGGGCGTGACATATCGTGGCCTAGGAGATGCAACAACTCACTGTAAATCTCCAGTTGTGGGTGCAACCTCAACGTACATGCCTTGCAGCAACGTACATTATCTGACTGGCTGGTTAGGAATATATTTTCCTTGGGTATTTGGAATGAGAGATCTTGCATATGTTCACCCTGAGTATCTCCCTCTATGGTTCTTTTAAGAACGTGCAATGATCAGACAGACATATTCCTGGGTTGTTGAGAAGATTGATTCTACAAAAGAGTTGACCTTCAATCACTTCCCAATTTCAACCATTAGCGATGATAAGGATGTAAAGGATAACAATTCTCTCTCTCTCTCTCTCTCCCCCCCCCCCCCCCCCCCCCCCCCCCCCCCTTAGAGCGGAACTTCTTGATCTCCATTTGTTCTGCTACACTTCCCCTCAGAGAAAGCGATGAATTCTGGCACGAACCGTACTATCCAAGCAGATTCTATCGCTAGTTCGGTTTTGATCAAACAATGCCTCAATCAACATAGCCAGTTACACGGATTATGAGAAGTTATGGTGTAGGCCCGTATAACTGGGTGTTTATCAGGAAACAACTCTTGATCAGCAATTGTAACGCCCCGAATTTACCGTAATTATTTTAAAATTTTCTGAAATTTATTTCTATTTTTTTTTATATTAAATACTGGCCATTGATATTAAAATTCAAATAACAGGACATCCGTAGGAGATCGTATGGAGTACCCTTTATTAAAGTTGCTTAGAATGACCTCATTAACAATGTAGAAGAGTTAGATTTCGTTAAACTCAAATATTTACAAAAATTACAAAAATGCCATTAGTTAAACTTAAGTTAAGATGTCATTTTTAAGTATTATAGTTTCTGACAATCACTTTCACGCAAAATCCTGGATTTGAGCTTTTGGACACATATTAACCATACACATCAAATTTCAGCCCTTAAATCATAGTAGAAGTGGTCCAATTGTCAAATCAGGCCTTAACCCTTGATTTTCATGTCCATCGAGTGAGGAAAGTAGATGGTTAGTCGTAGTCGAATATTTCTCTTCATATGAGTGACTTGGATCGTCTTTATCATGGACCAATAGTGTGATTTGATTGCCCCACATTGATAAGCCTCTTTCTTATGTGCGAAATTATCCCGTTCTAGAAATTAACGAGTTACCAACTCTTCTCAAATTTGAACCTTTCAATTTACCCACTTCTCACCATCAATCGCTTTTCAAATTTGGACCACCCATTATACTCATATGACTACGAGTTTACACAAAATTTGGACCTCGATCTATAATCCTACACCGTTAAACCACAAAGCCAGCCCCTTCCTTTTCCGCCAAAAGTTGGAATTTCAGATCTAGGCATTTCTCACCATCAATCAACCACTAAACTTTGTACAATTGTTTGCCTATCATGACTACATACTTTTCAAAATTTGGGCCCTGATCATCAAGCGTAGACCGTTAATTGAGATATAGCCCATTTTAGCACCCGTTAGGCCATTTTTAAGGATCGGCCAATCTAGAATGCGGATCATCAAGAAATTTACGTATTCTAACTCTACTTTTCGAGCTTGATAAGATTAACGGATTGAAATCGATCAAAAATATCAGAATATTAAGATTTGAGAAACCTACCTCGAGAGGTTGTTACACAAGACCCCGCGTGCACATCCCTCTCCATATTTCTACTACGCACCTCCAAACCCTAATTCCAACCCTACCTCTATATATAGGGCCCCTCTTAGCCAAAGGTGACTCCCACCCACGAATTTGAGAGAGGGAGAGAGAAAGAGAAAGAGAGAGAGAGAGAGAGAGAGAGAGAGAGAGAGGGAGGAGTACCATCTTGCCATTATTTCATCATCATCTTGTATCTCTAATAAGTCGAAGATCATAAGGTGAGAACTCCTTTAAGATTGGATTAATAATTTCATATTTTGTAGGTTCATAATTCTTATGTGTTTTTGTTTACATGTGTTTATTTATTCTCTCCTTAATTAGCTATATATGAATGCTTTTAGATACTTTTTTTTCAATCTCATGGTGATGAGGATATTCATTGGACTTAGAGAACTAGTAAGGAATAGAATTATGTTTGTTGCACATATGAGATTTGTGTAACCAGCTTTAAAGGGACCACCTTTCTTTCTATACTGTATAAAGAATGGTTGTGATTGTCTAATGGAGATTCTTATATTGCTATATATATTCCTTTTATATATATATGGATGGACCCTGATTTGTGGTGATGAATATCGGAACACCCGGTTAAGAGGTTGCCCTAACCTGAGACGATGCTTTTAGCTTGTCCGGTTAAGTGGCCACCCTGATCTGTGGTGGTGGTATCAAGATCGCCCGATTAAGTGGTTGTTAAATCCATTTATTACTACTATTATTATTATATTTACTATTATTATTATTATTCCTAAAGTTGTTAAGAATCTCCATAAGACGATAGTTGAGTATGGTTGTTATGAAGCTTAATAGTACGGGCCGCCATCCTGGGATGTGATGCGTCGGTTACGACTATTTTGATGAGTGATGAACCATAAGGAAGGATGTGGTGGTACCAAAGGTTGGTTAGACGATAAGTGGCTTGGTGTAAATTGGAAATAATAATAAAGAATGGCTAACTCATGCATGCACGTGGCTCCATGTGGGTGTATGGATTTGAGAATAGGCTAGAGCGTCCTACTTCTCCCATACACTGTCACGTGTGGATTTGGGCTATGAGCGTCCCGTTTCTCACGTGGTCGGGCAAAATTATGGGCTTGCGTGTCCCAAAACCCCTTGCGGCATGTCTAAGGATTCCTACGCTGGGTCATGCATTATCATGCATTGCATTAAGAAAGAGTAATGGATGTTTTGTTATGATTTATATGCGATTATTATTTCTAACCTTAAAGTAGTTCTTCACTATGCCGCTTTTGACGGTGTTTTGTGGAAATAATTTAGAACATGTAGGTAACGATCCTCAGGAGCCCGAGCCTCAAGGAGACGATTATGATGGCTCGTGGGAGCAGATGGTGGAAGACGAGACCGCATAATCATTCATAGTTCTAGCATTTATTTAATATTTGAAATTGTAATAAGTCCCAATGGGAGGACGTAGTTATGAACATGATGTTTAAATGAATGATGGTTACATGGTTTGATGATTTGGTTTAGTTAATGAAATAATATATAAGTTTGGTTTCACCATCTTGCTTTTGATTTTCCAAATAGTATGAAATGTGCATGTTTGTGTGAAAATTATGTAAGGGGTATAACCCTCACACATTCCAAATAACCTTGGGAATTCGGCCGTCGTGATGTACACGGGAGCCGAAATCTTGGGGTGTTACAAGTTGGTATCAGAGCAAAATGGGACCTCTGGGCGAGAAGCCTAAATCCATATCATAATTAACTCATCTTAGGGGTTAGGTCCCCAATGACTAGAGACAAATCATTTAGATTCAATCCTATTAATGGTATGTAATGTTATGAACTTAGAGACCCACACTTAGGTTCCTTGAAAATTTACTAGCGTAGTCGTGGAACTTAGAAATCTCAACATTTTAGGATTTTTTGGAAAGAAATTTCCATTTTTTTTAAAATATTTGGGGCTCTCATCTATTCCCCATATTTGAATCATTGATTCATTGAATCTTGTGAATTTTCTCCATAAATAATTAGGAGTAACTATTTTATTTCTAATTATTTCAATTAGGGCAGATTTTTAGACCCATCTGTAATTCTGACATTAGAGAACGTATTTTTAGATCTCAAAAAATTTTATAAATTTTTCGGGAGATTCCTAACTCAGTTCCCAGTATCTGTATAAAATTTCAGATCAATCCAATCTGTAATTAAATCAGGAAAATTCTGGCAACAGCACATATGTTGTGTAAAAGTCTGCTGATCTGTTACGTTTTTCAGACTTGTAGGGGTCAGAACTATACTTTATCATGATATTTTTATTCTTAGAAAAATTTGAGGTATTCCCCACCTAATCATCTATCTACCCTCCAAATTTCATAGGAAAAGGACTTCCGGTTTGAGAGAAAAAAATCCGAGAGCGCGATCAGGTCCTGGGTATCAGATTCCCAAACTACGAGCTAGGTGAACCTCTAACTCTAACTTTCTGATTTGATTTCATTAGTTTTCACCTTAGAAGTGACGTCTAACCTATAGAACACTTATTTTCAGCTTGATGGCCCCTAAGAGGAAATCTTCAAGAAACATTCCCGCGGCCTCACCCCAGCCTGAGTCACCACCCATGGCTAACACTGCGAGTCCTAATACAAATCCACCAATGACTTCAGTAGGAGGAAACTCCAATGCTCTACAACCTTGGGAATCCATGTTAGGCGCACTCGATCGTCTCACCGGTATCATTCAGCAACAACAGGCTCAACAACATGAGCAACAAACCCGACACCAGGCCACCCTTGAACAACTGATAACGATCGTGACCCCTGGCCAAACTCCGATTCCAACCTCTACTCAAACCGCACCTCCGCCTCCAGTGGAAACTCAGACAACCACACCAACACCCCAAAATCAACCTGAAACATTTCAAGTACCCCTAGCACCTAGACAGGCTCCTCCTCCAAATCAACCTCGGTTCATGCTTCCTGAAGAAACCATCCTGATTGAGAAGTTCCTGAAGCTACATCCTGAGAAGTTCCATGGAAACCCTGACCCTACTAAGGCGGATTATTGGCTTAAGCAAGTGGCTAAGGCACTGGACACCCTGGCTTGCCCCATGCGACACCGAGTGACCCTAGCTACATACCTATTAGAGGGGGCGGCCTACGTTTGGTGGCAGGCAGCAAAAAGAAGAGTCCCAGAAGGATTCCAGTGGACGTGGGACACTTTCCATGCCAAGTTCTGTGACAAGTTTTTCCCTGAAGCATATAGGAAAGAGAAGATGTCTGAATTCCTGAAACTAGAGCAAGGTAACCTCACCGTAGCCCAATATGAAGACAAATTCGCCGAGTTGTCAAGTTACCTACCCTCAGCAGTAGAAGACCTGGACTACAAGATCCACAAGTTCCAGGAAGGCTTGAGACCTAGTATTCGGTCAAAGATTAGCATATTGAAGCTGCGTACTTATGAAGAGATCATAGATCGAGGAATGATCGCTGAGAAAGACACTGAACGCTATATCCAGCAACGAAATCAAACAAGACAAGTAGGCCAGAAAAGTAGAGCAATACCAAACCCACCTTCCATTCCTGACAAGAGGCCAAGACTTGCACCAACCAATCAGCAACAGAACCGGGACCCCTTCAACTGTCACTACTGCGGGAAGCTAGGACACAAGGCCATCAATTGTTTCAAGAAGGCTGCAGATGAGAAGAATGCCTCCCAGCCTAAGGGGAGTCAACCACAACAGCAGAATCAAGCACCCAGACCACCTGCAGCAGCCCGTCCTCAAATGCAGAAGAGAGAAGCACCAAATCCAAACCAAAAGCAACAAGGACGTCTCTATGCTATGGCTCCACCAGATAATATGGAAGAAGACCCTCGCGCCATCGAAGGTACTATCTTTATCGGCGATGATCCAGTAGTTGTCTTATTTGATAGCGGTGCCTCCATTTCTTTTATTGCTGCATCAGTTGTGGCTCGATTAAACTTAAAGGTAGAATGCTTAGGTGAATCTGTGGTCATAGCAACACCTATCGGTCGAATTATAGAACTAAGAAAGGAATGTCGAAGGTGTCCTTTAACCATTGGCAGAGTTAAATTCGAAGCAAATCTAGTTGTATTGAACATGAAGAACTTCGACGTGATCTTGGGAATGGACTGGCTCTCTAAGCACCGGGTGAACTTGGATTGCCATGCCAAGACCATATCATTGTCTCTCCCGAGCCACGACCCGGTAGTGTTTCAAGGTAAGAAGAAGAAGGAAGTAATCGAACGATTGATGTGCGTCGGAGAATCGGTTGAGCTATCTGTCGACCAAATCCCCATAGTAGCTGAATTCCCTGAAGTATTCCAAGATATTCCTGGTCTACCCCCGAAGCGTGAAGTAGATTTCGCCATTGATCTCGTGCCCGGTACAGCACCTATAGCATTGGCAGTGTACCGCATGGCTCCTGTAGAATTGCAAGAATTGAAGAAATAATTAGAAGAACTCCTAGAGCAAGGATTTATTCGCCCCAGTGTATCTCCCTGGGCCGCGCCTGTCCTCTTTGTACGGAAAAAGGATGGTTCGCTTCGCCTGTGTATTGATTATAGAAAGTTGAACCAAGCCACTATTAAGAATAAGTATCCTCTTCCGCGCATAGATGATCTTTTCGACCAGTTAAGAGGAGCCCAGTTCTTTTCGAAGATTGATTTAAGGTCCGGGTACCATCAGCTAAGAGTGAGAGATGCAGATATTTCCAAAACGGCATTCAGAACGAGGTATGGACATTATGAGTTTGTTGTTATGCCCTTCGGACTGACAAATGCCCCAGCAGTATTCATGGACCTGATGAACCGTGTATTCAATCCCTATCTAGATAAATTCGTTATTGTTTTCATCGATGATATCCTCATATACTCGAAGAGTAAGGAAGAGCACGCCGAGCATCTAAAAATAGCTCTGCAGACACTGAAGGACAACCAATTGTATGCTAATTTAAAGAAATGTGATTTCTGGGAAGAAGAAGTGAAGTTCCTTGGTCATGTAGTCACTCGCGATGGGATAGCAGTCGACCAGTCCAAAGTTGAGGCGGTCCGCCAATGGATCCAACCTACCTCAGTCACCGAAGTGCGAAGTTTCCTAGGGCTTGCAGGATACTATCGTCGTTTCATTAAAGAATTCTCAAAGATCGCTCGCCCTTTGACCGAGTTAACTAGGAAGAATACTCGCTTTGTCTGGAGCACGAAAGCAGAAGAAGCTTTTCAAAGACTAAAAGAATTATTAGCAACAGCCCCAGTTCTAGTATTGCCCGAAGTAGGAGTAGAATTCGTGGTCCATACCGATGCCTCACGAGCAGGCCTGGGTTGTGTATTGATGCAGGCAGATAAGGTAATAGCTTATGCCTCTCGCCAATTGAGACCACACGAGCAGAACTATCCCACACACGACCTAGAATTAGCAGCTGTGATCTTTGCCTTGAAGATTTGGAGACATTATTTGTATGGGGAGCAATTCAAGTTAAACACCGACCACAAGAGCCTGAAGTACTTGTTTCAGCAGAAAGATCTGAATATGCGTCAACGAAGGTGGATGGAGACACTTAAGGATTTTCAGATAGAGTTGTGCTATAACCCTGGGAAAGCTAATGCAGTGGCTGATGCCCTCAGTAGGAAGAAGGTGCATGAGACAACAATGTCTTGCATCCTCAAGAAGTGGGAAATGCTAAATTTTATAAAAGATTTTGATGTAAAATTAAACATTGGGAGGCAAGTAGTGAAAGTGAATAATATTGTAGTAGAACCGACATTGATGCGTAAAATCATTGATGCTCAGAACCAAGACGATGAATTGCAGGAAATAATGACAAAATTTATGGCCGATGAAAGAAATGTAGATTGGCGAATTGGATCAGATGGAGGCATACGTTTTCGCGACCGTCTATGTGTGCCAAATAAACTAAGTTTGAAGAAGGAAGTGATGGACGAAGCACATCGCTCGAAGTTAACGATTCACCCGGGGAGCACGAAGATGTATCAGGACATGAAGAGGCAGTACTGGTGGAACAACATGAAGCGAGAGATCGCAGAATACGTATCTAAGTGCCTCACGTGTCAACAGGTAAAAGCCGAGCACAAAAAGCCAGGAGGATTGTTGAAACAACCGGAGATCCCTACGTGGAAGTGGGAGCACATTACTATGGACTTCATCACGGGTTTACCCAAGTCGAGAAAGAATCATGACGCTATTTGGGTGATAGTAGATCGCCTCACCAAATCAGCTCACTTTGTCGCGACCCGAGTGTCGGCGAAGGTATCAGAATTGGCGGAGTTGTATGTGAAAGAAGTTGTACGTTTACATGGGGTACCGGTATCGATTATATCAGATAGAGATTCACGCTATACGTCATCATTATGGTCAAAGATGCAACAAGCTATGGGAACGTCGCTCAAGTATAGTACAGCTTACCACCCACAGACGGATGGTCAGACGGAACGTGTGAACCAAATTCTAGAAGATATGTTGCGAGCATGTGTGTTGGACTTTAAGGGAAGTTGGGAAGATTACCTACCTCTGGCAGAGTTTGCTTATAACAATAGCTTTCAAGCAAGTATAGGTATGGCACCATTTGAAGCACTGTATGGTCGCCCTTGTCGCACGCCTCAATGTTGGGCTGAAGTAGGAGATCGAAGCTTGATTGGGCCGGAAATTGTTCAAATTACCTCAGAAAAGATTGACATCATTCGGAAGCGCCTAAAAGTAGCTCAAAGCAGGCAAAAGAGTTATGCAGATAACCGACGGCGGAATCTGGAGTTCCAAGAAGGGGATCATGTATTTTTAAAGATATCGCCTATGAAAGGAATGCTGAGGTTCGGACAGAAGGGAAAGTTAGCTCCGCGTTTCATCGGGCCATTCCAGATTCTCCAACGAGTTGGTGAAGTAGCCTATCGCCTGGCCTTGCCCCCGCAGCTAGCAAACGTCCATAACGTTTTTCATGTATCGATGTTGAGGAAGTACAATAGAGACGACGCTCACGTGATCGAATGGGAAAAGATCGAAGTACGTAGTGACGGGTCATACATCGAAGAACCACTGCGTATCGTGGACCGAAAAGAGCACGTACTGCGAAGGAAAGTCATTCCACTAGTAAAACTTGTATGGTCGTTTCACAGAGAAGAGGAAGCAACCTGGGAGACCGAAGAAGAAATGAAGAAAGCTTATCCACACCTTTTCGCCGTACATTCAGGTAACTTCGAGGACGAAGTTTAGTTTTAAGGTGGGGGGAGTTGTAACGCCCCGAATTTACCGTAATTATTTTAAAATTTTCTGAAATTTATTTCTATTTTTTTTTATATTAAATACTGGCCATTGATATTAAAATTCAAATAACAGGACATCCGTAGGAGATCGTATGGAGTACCTTTATTAAAGTTTCTTAGAATGACCTCATTAACAATGTAGAAGAGTTAGATTTCGTTAAACTCAAATATTTACAAAAATTACAAAAATGCCATTAGTTAAACTTAAGTTAAGATGTCATTTTTAAGTATTATAGTTTCTGACAATCACTTTCACGCAAAATCCTGGATTTGAGCTTTTGGACACATATTAACCATACACATCAAATTTCAGCCCTTAAATCATAGTAGAAGTGGTCCAATTGTCAAATCAGGCCTTAACCCTTGATTTTCATGTCCATCGAGTGAGGAAAGTAGATGGTTAGTCGTAGTCGAATATTTCTCTTCATATGAGTGACTTGGATCGTCTTTATCATGGACCAATAGTGTGATTTGATTGCCCCACATTGATAAGCCTCTTTCTTATGTGCGAAATTATCCCGTTCTAGAAATTAACGAGTTACCAACTCTTCTCAAATTTGAACCTTTCAATTTACCCACTTCTCACCATCAATCGCTTTTCAAATTTGGACCACCCATTATACTCATATGACTACGAGTTTACACAAAATTTGGACCTCGATCTATAATCCTACACCGTTAAACCACAAAGCCAGCCCCTTCCTTTTCCGCCAAAAGTTGGAATTTCAGATCTAGGCATTTCTCACCATCAATCAACCACTAAACTTTGTACAATTGTTTGCCTATCATGACTACATACTTTTTCAAAATTTGGGCCCTGATCATCAAGCGTAGACCGTTAATTGAGATATAGCCCATTTTAGCACCCGTTAGGCCATTTTTAAGGATCGGCCAATCTAGAATGCGGATCATCAAGAAATTTACGTATTCTAACTCTACTTTTCGAGCTTGATAAGATTAACGGATTGAAATCGATCAAAAATATCAGAATATTAAGATTTGAGAAACCTACCTCGAGAGGTTGTTACACAAGACCCCGCGTGCACATCCCTCTCCATATTTCTACTACGCACCTCCAAACCCTAATTCCAACCCTACTTCTATATATAGGGCCCCTCTTAGCCAAAGGTGACTCCCACCCACGAATTTGAGAGAGGGAGAGAGAAAGAGAAAGAGAGAGAGAGAGAGAGAGAGAGAGGGAGGAGTACCATCTTGCCATTATTTCATCATCTTGTATCTCTAATAAGTCGAAGATCATAAGGTGAGAACTCCTTTAAGATTGGATTAATAATTTCATATTTTGTAGGTTCATAATTCTTATGTGTTTTTGTTTACATGTGTTTATTTATTCTCTCCTTAATTAGCTATATATGAATGCTTTTAGATACTTTTTTTTCAATCTCATGGTGATGAGGATATTCATTGGACTTAGAGAACTAGTAAGGAATAGAATTATGTTTGTTGCACATATGAGATTTGTGTAACCAGCTTTAAAGGGACCACCTTTCTTTCTATACTGTATAAAGAATGGTTGTGATTGTCTAATGGAGATTCTTATATTGCTATATATATTCCTTTTATATATATATGGATGGACCCTGATCTGTGGTGATGAATATCGGAACACCCGGTTAAGAGGTTGCCCTAACCTGAGACGATGCTTTTAGCTTGTCCGGTTAAGTGGCCACCCTGATCTGTGGTGGTGGTATCAAGATCGCCCGATTAAGTGGTTGTTAAATCCATTTATTACTACTATTATTATTATATTTACTATTATTATTATTATTCCTAAAGTTGTTAAGAATCTCCATAAGACGATAGTTGAGTATGGTTGTTATGAAGCTTAATAGTACGGGCCGCCATCCTGGGATGTGATGCGTCGGTTACGACTATTTTGATGAGTGATGAACCATAAGGAAGGATGTGGTGGTACCAAAGGTTGGTTAGACGATAAGTGGCTTGGTGTAAATTGGAAATAATAATAAAGAATGGCTAACTCATGCATGCACGTGGCTCCATGTGGGTGTATGGATTTGAGAATAGGCTAGAGCGTCCTACTTCTCCCATACACTGTCACGTGTGGATTTGGGCTATGAGCGTCCCGTTTCTCACGTGGTCGGGCAAAATTATGGGCTTGCGTGTCCCAAAACCCCTTGCGGCATGTCTAAGGATTCCTACGCTGGGTCATGCATTATCATGCATTGCATTAAGAAAGAGTAATGGATGTTTTGTTATGATTTATATGCGATTATTATTTCTAACCTTAAAGTAGTTCTTCACTATGCCGCTTTTGACGGTGTTTTGTGGAAATAATTTAGAACATGTAGGTAACGATCCTCAGGAGCCCGAGCCTCAAGGAGACGATTATGATGGCTCGTGGGAGCAGATGGTGGAAGACGAGACCGCATAATCATTCATAGTTCTAGCATTTATTTAATATTTGAAATTGTAATAAGTCCCAATGGGAGGACGTAGTTATGAACATGATGTTTAAATGAATGATGGTTACATGGTTTGATGATTTGGTTTAGTTAATGAAATAATATATAAGTTTGGTTTCACCATCTTGCTTTTGATTTTCCAAATAGTATGAAATGTGCATGTTTGTGTGAAAATTATGTAAGGGGTATAACCCTCACACATTCCAAATAACCTTGGGAATTCGGCCGTCGTGATGTACACGGGAGCCGAAATCTTGGGGTGTTACAGCAATACTAACACGAGTTTCATCATTCTGGGCTACAATTGAAGTGTTCGCTATTCATATTCTTGGTCAAGTTGTGGTCGGGCGCTCGATGACCATCTGGCTTTTCTGGCCAAACTCAACTAGACGGATTTCACTTAGGTCGGGCACTCGGCTAGGCATGTTTTTCTACTCTTTTTTGTTTATATTTTTGCAGCAGAACATGCAACCTTTTGGCCATTCTTTTGGTGGTCTTTTGGGACACCTAGGGCCAATCTGAGATGACTAAGGGTATGCCTATTTAACATGGTCCTTTAGAGGTTTATGGTTTTGATAGGTACAAGGTTAAGGCTCACCAAGGCATCACTTTTATCTGTTTCTTCTTTCTTGATGCAGCAGATCCTTCTTGAGTCTTCGGTCTTCGTCTTCATTAAGCTCAACCAACACTAGACTCACTGATCTAAGTAATTGACAAATAAGGTGCACTAGTATGCCACAGAAAAGTGCACTAACAGGGTGTGTAGCCAGCAAGTCAGCCATTGCCCGTCCTTTCACTGCTTTAGATGGTGTATATGTTATGGTGAATTCTGATAACAAGAGCATCTATTTGGCCAATCTTCTTATCAACATCGGCCTCGTCATCAGATACTTAATCAGATCTGCCTTTGAGATCAACATTATATCATGGGTGAGACAGTAATGTCTTAGCTTTTGGACTGCGAATATCAAGGCCAGGCATGTATTTTCGATCAACGAATAATGATGCTCTGCCCCCACTAGCATTTTGTTCAAATAATACAAAGCGCCCTCTTTCCTTTGTTCATTTTTCTGTGCTAGCAAGGCGTCAAGTGAGGTTTCGTAGGCAGCAATATAAAGTATGAGCGATTTTCCCAAGATTGGTGTTGTTAACACCGGTGACTGCTTTAACAATTCTTTAATTATTTCGAAAGCGTTCTAACAAGCTGTATCCCATTCAAACTTCACTTCTTTCTTTACCAGGCAGGAAAATGGCTGACATTGCCCGGCTAAAATCGATATGAACCTGCGGAGATACGCAAACTTCCCTAGCAGACTTTTCAACTCTTTCAGTGTTTTAGGCGGTAGCATTTCTTAGATTGCTTTGATCTTTCCAGGATCTATTTCGATGCCTCTATATCTGACAACAAATCCTAGAAACTTGCCTGAAGACCCCCCCCCCCCCCCCCCCCCCGAATGCACATTTTAATGGGTTCATCTTTAACTGTTTCTTCCAGAGCCATTGGAATACTCCTCTTAAATGTTCCTTGTGATCTTCATGGTTCATCGATCTTGCCACTAAATCATTGACTTAATACTCTATGTGCTTATGTATCATGTCATTGAAGATGTTGCATCACCCTTTGATAAGTTGCGCCTACATTTTTTAGGCCGAATGACATTACTTTATAACAATAGATTCCTAGCGATGTTCAAAAATTAGTAGCCTCCTTGTCCTCGGGTGCCATTCTTATCTGATTATAACCAGAATAACCGTCCATAAAAGTCATCATGACATATTTCATGGTGCTATGAATTAGCAACTCTGTATTGACAGAGGGAAGTCATCTTTTGGACAGGCTTCATTTAGATCTTGGAAGTCCACGCATACCCTTATTTGGCCAGTTTTCTTCTTTACTGGTACGATATTGGAGATCCATTTGGGATATTTCACATCTCTGATGAATCCGATTTTGATTAATTTATTTACTTCCTCTTCAATCTTTGGTACTAAATCTAGATGGAAGCATCTCTGGGCTTATTTCACTGGCTTCTTTTCTTTAGATACGTTGAGCTTGTGCATCGCTACTGTAGGTTAAAGGCCTGACATTTCTACATATGTCCATGCAAAGATATCTATATTTTTTTTTCAACAATTGAAAATATCACATGGTTTCGTCGTCTGACAGGCCTGAACTGATATAAGTGATTCGAGATTTTTTTGCATTTCCCAGATTCCTCTGTGTTTCCCAGATTCACCTCTCGTAGTTAAACGACTGTGAGTTGACCACTTTCTTCCATATGGACAAGTGCTTCCTCGCTCTATTCTGTTTCGCCATTATCAAGTGTGCTTCTTCCTTCGGACTGGAGAGTTCCGCTGATCGTATTAGCTTCTATAATCTCATAAAATGCCCCCAACCCTAAACACTTTTCATGCTTCTTTTGAAGTACCGCAATAGGAACTGCCATGCCTTCTCCAGTTTTTAAACCCTTAGGTTCTTCACAGTCGAAGCCCATTGTCTGCATGATCTTTCTATTGGCAGAACTATATCTTCTTAGCTCTTTTGGCTCTAAGCTGATAGTCGTCAATGTTTCATTACTCACATCTGTGCTGTTTTGATCTGTGCAAGAATAAAATTCTATAGGCTTATGGACTGAGCATGCTGGTACATGAAACTTTCGGGGCCCTAGCAGGAATGGCTTACTCCGCTCTACATGTGGTGCTGGGATTATGAAGTTTACTTGGAGAGTTTTCATCGCATCCACTAAGAAGACACTAGAGGAGGTTGTTCTGACTGCCTCATGTTCTTTGGTATGAAGTAAAACCTTTTTGGCCTTGCCTTTACTTCCTTGATTTCTTTGTCTTTGCTTTCTTCTGTACTTTCCTTTTTACACATTTCAATGACCATTTTTCCTTTCACCTTTCTCTGTTTTTGTTCTGCGTTAGGTTCTTGCCCTTCATCAGTGAACATGTCATAATATCGTGCATCTGTGAAAAAGGACTCTGCGACCGTATATGGTCTTTCATTTGCTGTTATTTTGTACTACATTTCATTTTGACAGAATTTAAAGCATTGATGCAATGTGGAAGTGACTATTCCATATTGGTGTATCCACGGTCTTCCGAGCAACAAATTATATGTTGTCAACGCGTTGATAATGTGACAAGTTACTTTAGTTACCAGACGCTCGATTTCCATTATCATTGTAATTGTACCCAGTGCCTTTTGACCATCTTGATTAAAACCTTGTATCAACATTTTACTGGGTCGTAACTGGTGGTGCTTATATCCAAGTTTTAGCACCATGCTGAGCGGCAAAAGGTTAACTGCGGACCCGTTGTCGATCATTATACACTTCACTTGCTTGTCGTTGATGCAGCCCGTGACCATTAGAGGCCTGTTATGCTCCTTTTCTCCCAGCATCAAGTCTTCGTCTGTGAAGGTTATGGTCGACATGCAATGAGCTTCTTCGATTCTTTCTGACACGGCATTTCAGCTTTCGCATTCATCTTTACCATCATCACACTCTCCATCTCTGTCACTAGCGCTTCCCGAACCTCATTATCTGATAGTGTTTATATTAATGCTTTCCAAAAATTCTTTGATAATTTCAAGGCATCATATATGTTCAACCTGGCAAGGATTCTCTTCAAATGGCCCACTACATCATATGTGACTTTTGATGTCGTCGGGTCTCCCGTTTGTAACTGCTTTTCAATCATTTTGTCATTTCTTGAGACTGTTTCTTGCTTGGAAGATTTTTCCGGAGCATCTTCCCGACTATCAGTATTTCCTTGGTCATGTGATGATCCCAACAATTGTTTCCCTGATCGTAGAGTTATTATGTTGCTTTCTGTTGAGTTTTGATCAAAGATTTGGACAATGTTTGGTAGTTCTCCTGCTTGAACTGTCCTAACATCACAGATTTCGTGGAACTGCGTGATCAACTCTCTTAATAATTGTCGGAAACTTTGAACGCTATCGTGTTTCTCAGTAACAATTGCTCTCTTAAAATAGTGGAGCATATACATTCTTTCACCGTTAAAATTTCTAATAAAGCCGAGGAAAGACAACATGATCTAATATTCCACCATCTACGTACGAAATTTAGTACATCTTCTCCTGGATGTTAAACCGTTCATACGATCTATGTCTTCGGGATTCTTATATTATATTTGTAGAATTGTAACACGAATGCCTCCATTAGATCTTGCCACCTTGCAATTGCGCCTCCCAAGAGGGTGACGTACCAGGCCATAGCACTTCCAGATGTGGTTAGGGAATAAATGAAATTCCATGCCAAATATTCTTACGAGACATTTCCTATGAAGTATGCCGCTTTCTCATACTTCAGCAAGTGTTCTATGGGCGATTGCATATCTTCTTTAAAGAGGGCGAACTTAGGAAATTCTGGCAGGTGTTTTCTTTCGTGAGCTTTCACATGCTTCAGTGGCTCTACCAAGGTAGAATTTAGCCATTGTTGTACCCTTTCAGCTGCATGCTACCAAAGAAATGGATTACTATTCGGTCTCGCATTCTGTCAGGCTCAAGGATTGTTACTTCTTTCATCAGATCAAACATAGTGCATGGTTCGTGCCCTCTCTTAAATCCTATTTCTGTGCTTTTGGCGCATGTTTTTACTAGCTCGGCTTCTGTTCTTTCGAGTAGCTTGTGTGAATTGACTATCACGTTTCTCCACTTCATAACATATTGGTAAGGGCATTCTTTCGTGGCGATCTTCCATCTTATCAGTTTTGCCAGTGTAACTGCTCTTCTGGGCATCCAAAATCTTAGCATGAATAAGTCGGTGAACTATTCCCAACTTTCCAGCTTTTGTACAGCTCCTGATTCGTTCCAGATCCGAGCAGGACCGATCAAAGTTTCTTGAAACTTTTTGAGCCATTGGTCTTTACTGATTTTTAGATGATCACAATATCTGTCGAACTGTAGTAGATGATCGAGAGGTGAATCATGTACTGATAATATTGACATTTTAGCATTTGGGGTTTTTCGTCCCCTGCGGTGTCTAAATAGACGGCGGGGCTTGACTCCCATAGTTGCATTAATTCTTTCTTGCCTTCAGTCCCTTGTGACTGGCGCTGCTGATATAGTCATACATTGTATTGCAGTTCTGCTTCCCATGATCGTCTTTGAATTGCTTTTCTTTCTATCAGGGATTTTTCCATAGTCTTCGACTTTCGAGCTTTTGTGCCCTGGAAGGAGTACTGAGGAGGACCCTTGTAAATCATTTCTTGATTCGTTGTTGGCTATCTTTGCAGATGTTGTATTGGTAGCTGCCTTCTTTCCTTTTCTTTTCGAATCATTACCAAAAAAAGGAGCAAATGCTACGAATTATGGTAGTTTATAGCTACGGATATAAGCCGTAGCATAATTACTACGGATATAATCCATAAAGAATAGCTACTACCCAACCAAATACATGCCCAGCCTTGATGGTACCATAAAGAGCTCTATCGGGCCCACGACAATGTGTATGTGTTTTATCTGAGCCGTCCATCCATTTTTACTGCTCATTTTAGGGCATTTTCCAAAAAAAGGAGGCGGTCTTCATCGCTCACATGGACCACACCATAAGAAATAATGAAGATTAAGTTACTATCGTTGAAATGTGTGTGGTCCACTTGGGCCTTCAATCTGCCTCTTTTTTTGGATCATGCCTAAGACTATCTTGCAAAATGAATAAACGGAGTGGATAAACCGTAAACATCATGGTGGGCCCCACGGAGACCGTCCGTCTCTAGCTCGCCCCAAAATTAAGAGGCCGTGCCCAATCCACGCCCAAAACACGAGATCGTCTCTCTCTCTCTCTCTCTCTCTCTCTCTCTCTCTCTACCATCTCTATTTCTCTGTCCCCCTCTCAACCCACACATCATCTCTCCCTCTCCCTCCCATGTCACGATTCACACGTTGTAGGAAAGATTTTTATGGGATCTCCCTCTCCCTCCCACGAGATCTCAGGTTTTTAGGAGGTAATTTCTTCCCCTCAAACCCTAAACTTCGCCTTTTTGAGCGATTGTGATTTTTTTTTTTTTTGCTAATTTTCGTAGTTTCTCTTTATCGATTTTGTTTTAATTTCATTTTCTGTTTTTTCCCTATTGAATGGAGAGAGTATTTGTTTCCAAATCCATGTTCGTTGTAGAAGGATTGGATGAAATGTTTTTGTTATTTTAGTCTTCATTTTATTGTATTTGTGGAAGCATTGGAGATGCCCACCAGGTGTTTGATGAAATTCCTCATAGAAGAGATGTGTGGACAAACCACAATCTATAACTCGCAATAGATCTAATCCCAGATGTATGGAGACGAACCAGTTTTTCAACAAGGGCTTGAGTCTATTTAAGCAACTTTTGGATGGGTCCATAGGTGGTGAGGGGTTGAGAGGGAATGATGTTTGTTACTCTACTAATTTTGGTTTCTGGGTGTGCTGAGTTTAGGGATTTGGTTATTGGAAAATCTTTGCATGCCTTCTGCTTCAAAGCGGCAACAATGGGTTTTTGGAGAAGTTCAGTCTGTAATGCACTTATCATTTTGTGTGTGAAGTATGGATGTATGAATGATGCAACGAAGATTTTTTAGGAGATGTCTCATAGAGATTTGGTCACTTGCATAATGCCCCAGTTTCTTTATCTTTGTGGTGATGTCCTGAAGTTTGATCTAGCATTTTGGATGTGACATTGCAGGACTCTAATAGTTCCGATTGGGAGAAGTCCTCGAATAGATGTCTTTTTAAAAGCAGAAAATGCAGTGCTGGAGGTTGGCGGTTATGTAGTTAGATTGGCCGAGCTTTACATATCCTACCTCTAGTAACTTTTTTTTTTCTCTTTTTTGCAAATTTTGGGATTTTCCCTTTTTGTAACAAAAAGCTGTAGTGATGCATGATGGAATTATATTCAAGTCTTCAATATAGCATTTCGTTAGCTATGTATACAAGTCGGATAGAGGTGCTCACGTCTACTTGCTGGAGAAAGGGACTGTTGACACTAATCCAGATCATATACTCAATTTTATTCACTACGAGGTCTCAACTTTCATCTTTAGTCCTTTTTTTTGTTGAAGATTTCATCTTTAGTCTTCATTTTATTATCATTCAAAATAATAGGTCGTAAATGTAATGATTCTTTAAATGCACAGCTGTCTTTGCGTTTACTATCTTGAAGTTCTCACCACACATTTAGTCTAAGAAAGTCTGCTGTTGATTTGGCTTTTAAAGATAAATTTGTCCATTTCTTGATTTTTCTTGGATATTCCTTACATGATTTTTGTCCAATTATTCAACTCATCTTAGAGGAATAGCATTTTTCTTAGAGCTGGAACTAACTCAGTGAGTTTTTAAAGTTCTTTCGGTGGTTGAAAGAATCCTACTGTATTCAGGAGCAATCTTTTTTCAGATTCCGTTGGATTTTTTCCAATCATGAGGTAGTTTCACAGTTCTTGACTTTCTTTAGTTGCGGGTTCTGGGGTTTGGAAAAGTCCTCTCTCCAAATTGGATGATGACTCTCATATACATTAATGCCCAGACATGGAAATCTTTACCAATTTAAAGCTTTAGGTCAACATACTTTAAAACTCTAGTTTCATATTCCTTTCGGGCATCCTTGAAGAACCCAACTTCTCATATCAGTGTAAATAAATTCTAATGTGTATTTTTAGCTGAAAACCTTGAGATGAGTGTGCTCTGAAGCCTTTTACTTGCATAACAGAATGTTGTGTCACTCTCAATTGCAATTTTGAAGAAGAAGCTTTGCGGCTGGATCTTTGTGGGTTGTGACAATCATCCTTTATCAAGGTTTTTCTTTTTCTAACCTTATTCTTTGGAAATGTAGCTACTTAGATCATCAATGAAGTAAAAGATAGTGAGCAACCCAAGTCTGTAGATTCATAACTGAACCATTCTATATGTACAACTGTGTGTAAATATGGATAATAATGTGATTTAATTCACGTAACTGCCTAAAAAAAAATTAAAAGCCAAGCAGGTTACGTCTATAAATGGTTCTTAAAGCAACATTTTCTTATAATAGTGTTCATTTTTTATGTGCAAGCTTGGATGCTGGTTCTTTTAAGAATGATGGGATGTGACATGAACCCAACTTGATTCCACCACCTCCTAAGGTTCCAAACCAAGGGGGACCACTTCCAATCGCTTAGTGGTGATGAAATTTACCAATGGCAAACTCACACCGTGGGTTTTTTACAGTAGATTTTTTTCGTTTATTTGTTTAGATGCCTTTTTCTATATAATGCTGGTAACTGAACATATGTTGGTTTTATGCACCGCCAATTCAATAATGAATTTTGCTTTACCATAAATTGAATTGTGTTGTCTACCTTATTTAAGAGGTTTACTTTTCTCCCATGTCATCCTATTGCAGGCAAGAAGTAATGGACTTGGTAAACAGAAGTGGAAAATTCAGCAAAAAGTGGTTTTACAGGCAAGCTCCTCCTTGTTGTTTGAAGACTGAAAAGGCTATGTTTGGAAGTTCTCAATTCCCCAGGCCGACATGATAGGCTAGTGCCAAATAAGGGTGGCAATGGGTCGGGTTTGTGCTGGGTCAGGGTTGGCCCAAGTCTGAGCCATTTACTAAACGAACCAAGCATTCTAGCCCAAACCTGACCCACAACCGACTTCTCTGTGGCCCGATCCAACCCACCTAAAATTTGTCAAGCTCAAGCTTGACCTGACCCTACCCAACTCGCCACAACCCAATTCGGGTTTATGAATGGAACATGAGGCTAAGAATATCCATGGCCCGATCCTATCAATGGATGGACAAATAAATCATCTCTTTTTTCCTTTATTTTGTTTCATGTTTTCATTTGGACTTGTCGTGTCATTTGGATATGGCCCAACCATTGATAATCTGGGCGTAGGGATGTAACTCAGGTGGGTCTGGTCGGGTTGAGGGTCACCCTGAACACAACCCAAACTCAAGAGGACCCAACCCAAAACCCTACATGTCCCAAATTCCAAGCAGAAGCAAATTCATATGACTATTCCCAACTTGGCCTAAGCCAACGTGAATTTGCTCAACTTGACCCAACCCAATTTCAAATCAGGTTATTGTTTTTAACCCGAACCCAACCCAAGGATCTTGACAATCTCAATCAACCTGACCCAAACTTGGGTTTGGTCAATTGGGTTTGGGTTGACCTGAAACCAACTTGAAACCAAGTTGTAGCCCTACCTGAGCAGGTCAGCTTTGGCAGGGTCTGACCAAAACCCGGTCCATTTACTTAAATGGGTCACATTTTTAGTCTGACCCCAGCCCGCTGCCCATTTAGTTTGACCGAACCTGCCTTAAAAAGCAGGTTGGGCTAGTTGACGTATGGGATTGCTACCCCTGGTGCTGTATTTTTTTTTTTTTTTTTCAAAAAAAGATAAGAGCTGGCTTAATCCAGTATCTGTTTCCTACGCTTCACCAAATGTAAAGCCAACCTTGTTGGCTTGGTAGTCCTGCATAATGTGATGTAGGGGACATCCAAACACGGCCAGAAGACCTCCCAATCAATATGATTATTTGTATCATGCTCTTTCTCTAACATTCCGAACATGGAGATGGATTTTCCTTGCAGGCACCCTGATCCTTTAGGAAAGAGAGTGAATAACTTGAATACTCATGCCGAGATAGGATGGGAGCCAAAGTATCCAAGCTTTGCTCAGCTCCTTGGAATTCCTTGGTCGATTTATTCTTTACTTGTCGAAGATATCATCTAAAACTTTCAAGTAAGAAATTTTGTGCACATTTCATAATTTCTTCTTTGAATTTGAGGCAACCCATTTAACTTGCAAGGAACATGGATGTGTTGGTGTCAGCTATGGACACAAGCTGTTCGATGCAGGGACACCGACACCATTGACAAATTTTCTCTGATGTTAATGGTTGGTATTTGCATAGCTTCAAGTTTTCAACCCATGTTTCTGGTTTTTTGGATTGCTTCCCACATCGGCAAATTCATTTTCTACTTTCACCTTACGCATTATTTGGTAGTTCCATGAAATTGCAGTTCATGTATACCAGGAGCATAACCAAAAGCCTGAGGAGATGATAGTAACCATCTGATTTTGCCCTGCTGAATTTAGGCCCCTCACTTCTATTGTTGACCATCCATTTGATAACCACCAATTAAATGGTTATTATTGCTTGATAAGTGTGCAGATGACCTTTTGTTGTAGAATTGTTTTTGTTTTTCCATTTTAGTTGTTAATGTGAGTTTTCTTGTATTTTTTAATTATTCTTTTATTTTGTTGGATCAGAAAGACATGGGATAATAACTGCCATTTGCTAAAATGAGATCAGCTCTTTTTTTTTTTGGTGTCTGCCAAACAGGGCGAAGCAAATTTAACCAATGAGTTGGGCTTGGTTAATCCCAACCCTGCCTGAAGCCTAACCATTGCCAATGTCACTCCTGATTATGCGGTAGAGAGAGACAGCTACCAGGAAAATGGAGTCTCAGGCAGCAAGAGCAACGATGTCGGAGCAGGAAACAACCCGGCTGCAACTCTTCTTGATGACAGCACGCTAGTCATTGATTATCTTAAAAGCTTCCGCCCTCAATGTCAGGTTTGGAGGTGCGTCCTTCTCACTCGGTCGGCTTACAGACCCGGCCAGCAACACTGATGCATCACACCCCTTCATCCCAAAACAATTCACACAAAAATAAGAAAGTTTATTACGTTGTTAAACTATTTAGGCTGCAACTGTCTAACTGAAGTCATGGAAGAACACTGGCTGATTATCTTTAGCCATTCATTTGATGGCCACCATTTGTACACTGGCTGATTATCTTTTTGACACCGTTAAAATTTCCAGCAACAACTTGTGATCATACACTGTGGAACCCACTTTAACATCTGACCAGACTGATTTTCTGGTATGTACCTACAAGTAGTCCATGATAAGGCCAATGTCACAAAGATGGTGACATGTACCGTTGACATGTAGCCTGATTTTCAGCTTGGCTAGCATTACATTGGTGAAATTGACATGTACCATTGATCATTTATTTCATGTTGCAAAGATGGTGGTATGGATATGGTACAGAGCATCAGAGCACCATCTAGGTATGGATCTGGTACAGAGCATCAGATTCAATCTTCACATGGTAGGTTGTGTCATGTCTTCTGTGCATAATAGCTGGGAAAGCACCTGTGCAATTTTGTTATCGGTAAGAGCCCATTTGGATTGTAAGTTACTTAAGATAAGCTACTTATCAGATAAGTTACTTATCTTGGTTTTTACTTATTAAGTAGATAAGTATGTTTGGTAAACAACATACTTATCAGCCAATAAGTAATTAAGTATGTTTGGTAATAACACATTGATAAGTAACATTTCGAAAGAAAATTTCAAATCTACATATAATAAGGAACATATTGACATGAAAAGAAAAAGCTATGCGTTGAGGCAGTTTTCCTAATAGAATGAGCTTTTCTAATCTCACGTGTGTGCAATAAAGCTCATGTACATGCCATGCATGTGCTAGCATAGCATGATTAGTCCGCGATGCATTCCATCCATCAGAATGGGACCCTTATATGGATGCCCTGGCATAAGAATCAGGTTGATCCATTGGTCAGGTGGGCCACAATTTGCAAAACAAATGTACGGCTCTGGAAGACTTGGCTGAAGTTTTCTAACCCATTCACTTGTTTCCAATAGTTGGTCCACATGGTGAGTGGACTAGAACCATTTTTGGGAAAGATGTAGAAGATCAGATCAATCTGTTGTGGATTGGATCTTGCAACCAATTCATGTAGGGCCCATCTTGGATGTGGGCCGTCCTCTGTGTGAGCCCCACCTTTGATGGTATAGTCCATCATGTGGGGCCTTCTTCGATATGGACGGTTATGAGAGAGTAGTACTAATTGAGTGAACCATGAGAGAGACTTTGATATGTAAGCTTGAACCTGAGAGAGATAAGTAGAAAAGCAAATTGGAGGGTGGTTAATTAACATTGGAGGGTGAACTAACAGTGTGGGGTGTGTACTAACCCCCCCCCCCCCCCCCCCCCCCAAAAAAAAAAAAAAGGAGCAAAAGTGTGACATGAGAGAGATAAGTAGAAAAGTCAAAAGTCAAAAAGCTAAAAAAAAAATACTTACTAAGATAAGTAATTTTAAGAGATAAGTTACTTTTCAATTATACTTACCAAGACGAACTTAAGTGCCAAAGCAACTTAACGTCTTAAGTTCAGTCGAAAAGTAACTTATTTGGTAGTATCTAAATGGGCCCTAAGTGGCGATAGAGTGGATTGTGTTGTCCATTTCCACCTTAGAGGTCAGAAATGGATTATTTGCTCTAAATGTTTGGTACCTAAGGAACAATACAAATATTAGGAGGCATATAAAGATGTTTCTACCAACAGTTGAACAAAAAGGTTGGTTTCCTTTTTAGGATCTGAAAACACGCTTTTGTTACCCTACAGGTTTGTTTTCCTGCTTGACCGGTTTGGTAGAATCATATGGCAAGGTCTTGGGTTGGCAACACAAGAAGAGGTGTCCTTTCTTCTATCAAGCACCTCCCAACCATCAGGTGGGCTGTGGTGATCACTACAGGTACAGTAGCCCTTCTTTTTTTCATTTTTATTTTTATTTTATCGTTTATTCTATGGTAGGTCTTGGTGAAGTCTATGAAACCAATCTCTTGCTCTTATTTCCAGTCACATTGGCTCTATCTGGGTGGGCAATCAAACAAGCAGTCAATGTCATACAGGTACAGT
>PVNU02003657.1:0-36988 GCA_003013855.2 Liriodendron chinense | reverse complement strand
CTCTCCAAAGAACCATAGAGATTAAAAGAGAGAAGAAGGAAGGAGGTTAGTTATATCTCATATATTTTCACATGTAGTTCTAGCTTTGAATTTTCTTTATTTATATTTTAAATTTCCCATTTTAGAAGTTCGATTTGGTTTTGTATTGGTTTGATTTATGATCTATATCAATGTTATATGAAATTTTTTATTTGTTTACAAACTATGTTTCATATGAATTTGATACCGGTTAAGGTTGTACATGTGTGAGCCGATTTTGAATTATCCTGGAAAAATATTTGAATATTGATTTGATTCATGCATAGCACGATTTGAGAACTCCAGTTATTACCATAGGGTGAGCACCCTGGTGTGTGCAATAAACCCATTGATGATTGTTTGGGTGAGCGCCCAAGTGTGTGCAACAGTCCCTGGTTGAGCGCTCTGTGTGTGCAATATACCGTTCTGATAGTTCATCAATTTTGGATGGGTTGGTTGAGCTCCTCGTGTGTGCAAGATACCATACTAGCTACCCGGTGGATATCAGATGATTTTGGCAGGTTGGGTGAGTTCCTTGGTGTGTACAAGAGACTAACTCTGCAGGCTTGATGATTCTCTATGAGATAGTGTTGGCCCGACTGTATAAACTGGCCCTGGATGTTCTACTGATAACCGTACTGAGATTGATGAGACATACTTGCATACCATGCATCATATGCATGTTTAAGAGATTTTGGTTTGATGAAATTACCATTGGATTTGTGATGATTTGTATTTTAATGGTCAAGTGATTTTTTATATTGAATTACATGTGCTAAACTATATAAGAATACTCACCGGCTTTTATAGCTGATGTAATGTTATGTGATTAACCGTAGTGACATGTTATGGTTTAGAAGACTTTGAGGAAGCGATTCCAGATGAGGAAATACTATAAAGATTTTTTAGAATTGATTTATTTTAATTTTAGTTTAAAAGCGTTGATGTAATAAGGCCTATTAGATGGCCATTAGTTTAGACGATTGGAAAAAAAATTAGTAGACTTTATATTTGAAGGTTTAATTTCAAAGTTTAATTTATTTCAGTTCTATGAATACTATGTGAATGTGAATGAAAAAGAGAAAAATTATATCGAGGATGGAAGTATTCATTATTAACACCCTTGATTTCAGAATTTGAGTGTATATACTCGAGTATCGAATTTTTGGGGCGTTACAAGTGGAGTCTAAATTGAGGTTCGGTTGTAGGACATTGGCTTGGTTGTAAAGCCTAAACTAGTCTCCAAGGGGAGCCACCAATATGAGTGTGTACGTGTAGGTTGGAAGGAACCTATAAACTTCTCGGTTAGGTGGATCCGATTTAAAACACCTTGGTTGGGAGGAACTAGATTTAAACTCCCTAGTGAATGTCGGTGTGCTCAAAGGAGTTGAGTACTTGATCCAGGAGTTGAGTAGACCCGAAGTTGAACCATATATGCTTGTGTTTATGATTGATTTGAGCACATTGTTATCTTAGCATTGTAATGTTTAATTGTATATAAATGCTTGATAGGAATGTATGCTCGGCACTAGATAGGCACATCCACACACAAGATGTACTTTCACTTAGTAATATAGACTTGAGCTCATTGATCCATTCTCATAAGTTTACATAGGTTTCATAGATTAGGCGCTTCATTAATTTAATCATATGTTAATCTATGCATGATTAGACTAGGTAGCTTATTGCTTAACCTTATGCTAGTATATTGATTGGACCCACTGTTAAGCTCTGAATTGTGCACATTCTAACTCCATTTCATCACTCATTATGCATGGTTTGCATGTTTAAAAGACTAATCTAATGTATGCTTTGTGGTTGTAGGAATGAGAGAAGGACTTCACCAATTTGAAGGTTAAAAGACCACCTTTGAAGCCCCTTAATGATCATCTAATGTGGGCCAAAGAAAGAAGAAAGAAGGAGAGAAGAGAAGAAAGAAAGAAATAAAAAATCAATGGAAGAATGGCTAAACCGATCAAGACTGGTCGGCCAAACAGGCTCCGACCGGTTAAGATCAGTCGACGATGTGGCAGCCCCTCCCTCAAGTTGTTGGACAAAGGACCAGACGGGTCACGACCTGTCATGACCGGTCGGCCATTCATTGTCAACACATGTAGATTTTCTACATTTGAAATTCAAGCTTCCTAGTGCAGCTAGGACACGCGATTTTGCGATTTTCTCACGCGGTGGAGCTCCAATCTATAAAAGGATACCTAGGGTCTCTTCTTAGATATCATAGAAGGCTTGGGAAGCCGTGGGAGGTGGAGAGGAGCATCGTGGAGCGTTTTGCAACTCCTCTGAATCGGGTTTTTTTATGTTTTTAGTAGTTTTTTTTTTCCTTTGAGCATTAGTTAATCTAATTAATGGTTGGCTAAACCTCTTAGCTAGGGCTAAGAGGTGAATCTTTTAGTTGTTTGCAATGTCTAATTCGAATTAGTTCAAGTACTTTTAGGTTTTGTAAGGAACACTTTTAGTTCTAGTTTGAAATAAAGTTAGTATTTTTAGTTAATCTTCTATCTCTTGTGATTGCTCTTACATGGGATGTTTTGTTTACTGAGATTGCTTAATGGGGGTGTTGATTGATAGGATTTTAAGTTGTAGAGATCTTAGATCCTCATGATATATTGGATGCTAGGAGATCTTACAAACTAAGTTTCCTAAGTGCTTATCTAGAACTAAACTAGAAGAAGTTCTTATCTTTGATATTAATCTGAGATAGGTGTTTATGTATTGATTTTGGTTCAATAGAAGTTCAATTCATGCTTCTAAATCAAGTATAGTGACAAGGCTTGAGGAAGAATCATAAATGTGATCTTGCTTGTTTTATGAAGGAGTGGGTTGTGTGATTGAATACACCCAATGCCTTAGTTGTTTATGAGAGAACCATATCAGTGGATGATCCATCTATGTTAGATGCATTATGATGATTTGATTGCTCTATATTCCGGTTGGATAAGGATAGAACTCCGATTTCAATTGAGTTATTGGTTTGAATGATTTGAATTGACATTGTGAATGATTATAAGTGGATCATTGGCGCTCTAGTGTTTATTTCCCTGATTTTATTATAAAATAGATAGATTTATGTTCTTAATTTCCATCCATCATTACAAATCCGAATTTAGCCTATCTCAGTTATAAAATTTAGAATTGTTACGACAATCCCTGATGATCGACCTTGGTCTTATCAAGAATTATTACTACATCGCAGCCTTGCACTTGAGGCGAGCGAATAAGTTTTTGGCGCCGTTGTCGGGGATTAGGTTAACGGTTCTAAATTTTGTAATTATGGTATAGTTAGGTTAGATAGGTTAGGTTAGGATTTATTGCTTTAGTATGTTTTTATCAGAAATTTTCTACTACCAAATTTTGTTTGTTTTGTAGGATTTTCTTCTCTAACATAGTTCTTACATCCGGCAACACCATTCTAACTTAGACTCTTTTATTTTTTTTTAGTTTTTATTTTTGTTTTTCTAATTTTTAGATTTTTTTTTCAAAGTTTAGTTTAGTTTTTGTGTGGTTTATTCCCCATTGGGAGCGTGATCATATATCGTGACTTTTAAGTGAGGAAGGTTTAATTGAAGGCCTAATTTATCACAGACGAGTAAGAAAACGTCAAACCGGGAATTATCAAATTACTTCTAAAATTTTATGGCCTCAATTCCAAATGTCACATGCACACCTAAGAAAATTTGAGGAGATCCCCAATAACTTTCAATTTAATGATGTCTCCCAAGATGTAATCAAACTGAAATTGTTCCCTTTCTCTCTAAAGGACAAAGCCAAAGCATGGTTTCAATCACTTAAATCTAGAAGCATCAGGACATGGCTGAGATAACCCAGGAGTTCCTTAAAAAGTACTTCTCGATTCATAAAACCAACGCACTAAGGTGGACCATCATGAATTTCTCCCAAAAATTAAATGAAACATTTTTTCAATGTTGGGAGAGGTTCAAAGTTATTTTATTGGAGTGCCCACATCATGGTTATGAAAAGTGGTGCTTGATTGACTTCTTCTATGATGGATTGAGTTCAAACATGCGTTAATTTGTCCAAATGATGTGTAATGATGAGTTTTTGAACAAAGCTCCCGATGATGCTTGGGATTATTATAATATGCTAGCTGAGAATGCCCAATCTTGGGACATCTCCAATCCGACTAGTGATCCCAAGTCAGCCCTAAGAGAGAAAGGAGTACATGTATTAGATATGGAGGATGATTTAAATTCAAAGGTAGTAGGTCTCACAAAGAAGGTTGAGGTCATAGAATTGAGGAGTGTTAACATGATAACCACCGGTGAGGCCGTTGAGAATGTATTTGTGAGAGTGATATTCACTTAACAAAGAATTGTCCAATAATCCCTGCATTTCAAGACATCTTGCAAACTCAATCGAATGCCATAAATGCTTATAACGCCCCTTTAGTGGACCAAATTATAATTTGAATAGTCCTGATTAGCAGTGTAAATCAAATCTTAATGGGAGAATTGGACCCATGGTAAATACAAACAATGCTTCCCAAGGGCCTCCTCAAAAGAGCACTCTTGAGGATACATTGAACGCATTCATGATTGGACAAACTCAGATAAATCAGTCCAACATACAAGCCATGAATGAACATAAAATCTCAGTTGAAAAAATTGAGACACACCTAGGAGTTAGAGAGAAAGTGATTGTTTTGACCCAATCTCATCCTAACCCCAAGGAATAATTGAAAATAAACACCAATTCTTCAATCCATCCTCATATGGAATATGTTCAAGCGATCACCACTCTTAGAAGTGGAAAAACAATTGAAAAATCTGAACCGGTGAATGCCACAAAGCCTAATGATCTAGTTGATTTTAAGAGCAATGGTGAATTGAGCAATGCTCCACGAGATGAAGAGCCAGAGCTTATGTATAAACCTGTGGCCCCATTCCTCCAACGTTAATAATTCTCGGTAAGACCGAGGTCGATCCACAGGGAAAGAGGTAAACAATTCCAACTACTCTAATAACTAGAATCTAAGAAGTTTAGGAAATAGTTTTTCACATAAAATAAGAAAATCTGAAATTAAGAAGAACTAGAGCATCAAGGATCCACTTGTAGTAGTCCAATGCCAATCCATTCATCCAAGCACAACACAATTAGAATCAAAGTCCTATCTCTCATCTAATTGGAGGATATAACATTCAAGCACAAACAATCCCACTTAAATCTGGAAATCAGATTTCTAGTTCTAATGAAGCATATAGAACTTGAACTTGTAGCCTTCAGAGTAACAGCCATGCCAAGAGACTATGGCATGCTCAAGGGTTACTACAATTCGAATTCAAACAACCCAATCATGATAATCTCAGAGAATTACAAGGAACTCATGTCCAGAGCACACAAACTCTCACAAAACTTCTAAAAAATCAAACTTTATTCAAACTAGAACTTGAAAATCTAAAATTAAAGTAAAGGGTACTTGAAGGAACGAATTAAAGCATTGAAGCAAACTATAAACTTCACCTCTTAGCTCTAGCTAAGAGGTTAGCTAAAAGAAAACATTAAAAACTAAAAACTAGAACTAGAAGAAGAAGAAAACTAGTTATAGGAGGTTAGGAAGCCTCCTAGGTCTTGATCTCTTTGCTCCCCACATTGCTAGATGGGTTAGGAAGAGGTTGTAGGTGTCATTTTATAGCTTGGAGGCATCACCTACTTGGAACAATCGCGAAACTACGGAGTCTTCTCGCACTTAGGAAATTCAAAAATCGAAATAGGAAACTGCAACTCTTTGTCTGCATATGGCCGACCGGTCGGACCTGTTTGGGAAAGCGTCCAGGGAGTGCAGAGGGGGGGCCGACCTGTTGGCCAACCGGTCTTAATCGGTCGGGCCAAACTGGACTCGGTTCCAGTGGCTTCACAATGGAGGGCAACAGGGTGGCCGACCGGTCTTGACCGATTGTAGCCCTCTTGGCTGACCGGTCATGACCGGTCGGACCTCCCCTTTTTACGTTTTCTTTTTTTCTTTCTTCTCATCTCTTCTCTTCTTGCTTTCTTCTTTCTTTGGGCCACCTTGGGTCTTTATCCAAGGCTCCTAATTGTGGTCTTGTAGTCATCAATTGAGTGAACTCTCTCTCATTCATTTTGGCACTTGTTCTATTGATCTTCAATGCATACAAAGTGACTCTTTTAACCATGAATTGGTGAAATCTTCCTCTCATTCCTATAATTACAAAAACATGTATTAGATTAGTCTTTAAACATGAAAACTAGGCATATAATGTGATGTAATGGGTTGGCAAATGTATAAATTGGAGGCTCAACACACCTCCCAACCAGCATTTTGCTAGTCCTGAGCAAAACATACGTGAAATAAGTTTAATTCTCCAAGATCCAACTCTCCTAAAAAAACTATACTTCTATCCGTTCCAAGACATACAAGTGCAAAAATCAAAGAAATTGGGTGATAGAAGCTAAAACCTTAAAACTTCTCAAAACATAATAAGTGTTCATATAGAATTTTCGCTGATCGATTGATAAATAGAAAAACTTGAACAAATTCAACATAGTGTGTATAGTGAATGTTCATCTCATGGGTTTCCGGGATTATCTTTTTCATAGATCAACTACACTATGGATCTCAAGGTGTACAGATCAACGATAAGCCTATGACAGGAATTTGCCTTACCGTCCTTCCGACGACTTTCACACTGCGTCTCATTTTTTGCTTTGGTTATGGGTAGACCATCCCCCGGTTGGTAATAGGTAGCCCTTTTCAGAATTTTCCACCATATTCTCCATCATTCCCATGTTTTCATCCTTCCTTTCCCTTTTTGTTTTATATATTAGATAGGATTTTTAGAAATCCATATCTTTCATTATTTTCCCATGGACAAGGATGGACAAAGTACCCCAGCTTGGTTCCTCAACACCTCAAATCTAAGTCTAGCCAATCCACAAAGTTACATAATCCTTTCAAACCATGAAAATCGTGTAATGTGAACTAGGTGTAAAAGTGTTCAAATTTTCTATCAATCATATAAATAGGGGAATTCACATATAAAACCATTATATTAAAAGTAGTTCAAGACTTGCAACATCACTCACTTCGTATCTCCTTTTCTTATAATCGTATCATCCCGAATGCATAGAAACAAAGTTGCCCAAAAGAGTTTTGAATTTTAGAAAAATCGAAAATTTTCTATATAATTGCTTGAAATGTCACAAAAGCTAGGTAGATTCATCTAAGGAATCTCACCCCCCAACCAAAATCTTACATTGTCCTCAATGTAACAAGATATACAATAAGCATGACCTGAGAGTAATGACATAAAATAAAGGAGAGTGAGAACGAGAGTACCTGGGGTTGCAAGTTGATCAATTCTAGAATCTTCCATTGTCTCGATGAGACTTATTCAATCCTAATTGCAGAAAAATAAATCGTAACCTATCTACCTACCTTTGATTAGTCCGATCAACTACATGATCAAATTTGAGCAGGATCTTCATGAATTTTAATAAATTTCTCATGAGGACCATCCAAAGTCCTGCTCAATAGTAGACATGAGTGCTTGTCTTCATTGAAGTCCAATATTTATGTGCACCACATGCATGATAGGAGGAGATAAGAGCAGTAAAAAGATATCTCCTCAAATTCTGATTTGGGTTATGATTGATTAAAAATGGGTCCTCCCAATCAGAATTTTCAATGGGCTGAAGGACCCATGATAGTGGAGAGACTTTCATCAAGTTTTCATTAGTTAAAGTTATTTCCTCCACAATTTCAGAATTGTACGGTGCTTCCACAAACAATGGTAAAGAGTGTAAATCAGTGGAATGGTGTTCTTCAGGCATCGATACCGTGTCTAACAAAATATCTAACTCCTTAATCATCTCATCATCAAGATCATAAGAGTGGGCCAAGCATTCCTCTAGGAAATCGAGATAGTCGGATGAATGATCATGATCTTACTTGAGTGAGTGCAAAAATTCAGTTTCGATGGTGAGGGACTCGCCTTCCATGGAGTGGAATTCTTCCAAACTAAGTTCTCCATAACTAGTATGAGGCACCAAGTCGGAAGTATGCAAGGCTTTAACAATCTCTTGAATAATGGGGTTGTTTGAATTTTTACAGTGAGCCAAGCATTCATCCAAAGAATCTGAATTTTCACTTATGAGAGTCTTATTCTCCAAATTAAAATTAAGCATGTCAAGGTGGAGTGACTCAAAAATATCAACCTCGGCCATCTCTCTAGCATGCATATCCTCTAAAGACTCATAATCATTATGCCCTTGGGAAAAAGAAACCATAAGTTCATAAGCATCCACTGAACCCTCATTGTAAGTAACCCCGCTATCGCTTTCAGATTTAATGAATTCCTCGGGTTCGTCAACCGTCATTGAAATCTCTTCATCATTAAGTTCAAAGCACTCAAAAGAGATTGTGGACTCACCATAATTGATGATGATATTGGGATCATCGAGATCAATCTCCTCTAAAAGTTTATTCATTAAATCCGAAGAAGGTGAGACTTGGGTAGCCCCATCCTCCTCATTAGAAGAGATTGATTTGATGCCCCCAAATTCGGGCTCAACGTCTTCATAAGATGGCGAGTAAGCTTGATTTGATTGTTCGTCTACATACTCTTTCCATATTTCCTCAAGGACTTGTATAAACGTGTCATCACAAGAGGAAGACGTTTTAGGGTGATTGTTAATAACCACAGTTGGTTCTTCCCTTGAACAAGGAGAATGGAGGTTTCCCCAATTAAGATCATACGCATTATAGGATGAAAAGTTATATGATGGTTGATAGGCATATCCATACAAGTGATCACGCATTGTCTTAACCGGTTGACCACTATTCACCCGTTCCTTTTGTTGTTGCCCACCTCCTACCATAACCGGTGGAACACTCATGTTATTTTCAATCCGGTAATCACGTAATGTTTTCCCCGGATGATCATTATTCGATTTTCTTTGTTCCGGTATTCCCCTATTGTCTTACGTCGTGTCTCAACATGTATATTGTTTTCATTAATGTACTTATGCATAATCTTACTTGGGGGGGGGGGGGGGGGGGGGGGGGGGGGTAGTAGTGGTTGTTTGAATCTCAGAAAAATACTCATACTTGGAGGGATCCTGATCACAATGAGTTTGGGTCCCCCAATACGATGTCTCATCTTCCAAAAGGTAATTGTACACACCATTCGTCCAATCATATATGATGAAATTTTAAGGAATTGGAAACTACCATAATCTAGAAAAAAGAACAAAAAGAAGGGAGATGGGGAGATGTTACCCGTGAAGGTGAGAACTATGTCGGCAACAATGTCCTACAAAAAAAAAATAGTAATCTAAAAATCAGAAAATCTACTTCTATAAAACTGAAAATCCTACCTAACTAAAACTGCCCTATAGCTATTAGAACAATTAGAATCGTTTAACCTTTTTCCCCGGCAATGGCGCCAAAAGCTTGTTCGCTCGCCTCAAGTGCAAGGCTGCGATGTAGTAATAATTCTCGGTAAGACTGAGGTCGATCCATAGGGAAAGAGGTAAACAATTCCAACTACTCTAATAACTAGAATCTAAGAAGTTTAGGAAAATAGTTTTTCACATAAAATAGAAAAATCTGAAATTAAGAAGAACTAGAGCATCAGGGATCCACTTGTAGTAGTCCCAAGAAAGGACAAAACAAAGAAGAGACAAAAGGAGAAGAAGAGGAGATAAAAGGGGGAATCATGGCTGAAATCGAAAGCAGGTACGATGAATGAAGGGGACAAGCACCGGTGGAATGTTCCAACTATCCGAACCAGAGCAGGCCAAAGCTGCTCATGAACAGAAGGACGGGCGGCCGCCACTGGGCTTCCCGTTCAGACGCTCAGCCTCTCCTTTCGTGAGATTGGCTTCGCGACCCGTTGGTAGGTGAGATCTGTCAGGCTACCTCAGCAGATGGTCTTCTGAAGGCCGCCCTTACCTCCGATTCGCTCCAAATTTGGATAGAGGTTAATCCAGACCGTTTGAAGCATTCCCCAGAAGTCAAATCATGAAAAGTTACATTCAAAATGGGTTTTCACAGTCCAAAGATGACAAAAGTTGATCAAGTGGGGTCCGCAAGCAATCCTGACAGTTTGAAAGCCGAACCATCATGATCCAAACCATTAAAGAGCTTCCTCAAGCTACCAATCTCCAAGATCAGGGGTCCAATCATCAAGATCTGGCTTCTAAGTATGAGAATAGACGTACAAAAGGGCTTACATGGCCCATTCAAACAATTCAGACCACTTATATCACACTCAACCCTGTCAAAAGCCAAACATAGCAAGGTAAGTATGCCTGTCCAATAAAAACCAACATTGATCTCAACCATTCGAGCTGAGATCCGATGATCTGGACCTTTTGAAAAATACAAACTTTCCAACAAAAAAAAAACCATGGTCTGAAGACCTTAAACTACGTCGGGATCAACATCCCGAGAGATTTTTAATAAAAACGGTATCGATTTTGACCATCCCAGTCATAATTCGACAATCTAGATTATTTTCCAAAAATACAAAAATGCACCATCATCTGTATATAGTTTTGGTCCGAAGACCTTAAACTACATCGAGATCAAGTCCCGGGTAATTCTTAATAAAAACCAGTGTCAAACTCGACCACTTAGATCGAGGTCTGATAGTCGGGATCTTTTCAAAAAGCATAAAAAATGTATTTTCAGCATGAACATACTTTTGGTCCAAAGACCTTAAACTACGTCGGGATTAAGTCCCGGGTGATTCTCAATAAAAACCAGCGTCAAACTTGACCATTCGGATCGAGGTTCGATGGTCCGGATCTTTTAAAAAATCACAAAAAAGAATGTATTTTCAGCATGAACATATTTTGGTCCGAAGACCTTAAACTACACTGGGATTAACTTCTCGGGAGACTTTCTTACTTTCAACAAAAAATCGGCATCAATCTCAGCTCTTCGAGTCAAGGTTCGATGACCCGGATCATTTAAAAAAATATCAAAAATACTTTAAGCTTTCCATAAAAGCCAGCACCAATCTCGACCTCTTGAGTCAAGGTTTGGAATTTTCTCAAAAATAAAAAAAAAGTTTCAACTCTGATTGTAACTGCATAGATCTATCCCCAGCGGTCCGAAGACCTTAAACTACATGGGATTAACTTCTCGGGGAATTTCTTTTCTAACCTGTTCCGGACATAGCTGACATTTGATCGTACGGGTGTCTGGAATTCTCTAAGCAGGTAAGGGCCGAGGCAGGTAGAGGCCATTAATCCTGTTCGTGTTGAACGCACCATGATAGACGACCTTGATTTGGAAGTCGCTGTTGAATCTGACGGATGTTCCCTATTCCTAAAATTCATGAAGGGGATTAAGGCAGTTGGGAGGTAAAGCGCACCCTCATGGAATTGTGAGCAGCATAAGACCCTAAACTGGATTGATAAAAGAAAATATGAGGATGTGGCTCATTTTGTGGCTGAAGGAGTCTGTCGGACGATACGTAGTCTATGTGCATTGCAAATGAGGAACAGGCAACTTTGTGGATGTGTTGACTGAAAACCCTCAATCCATTTATCCAAAGATGTAAAACTACCACACTTAACTATGTGAGACTCGTCTTGCTCGCTGACGTAAAATGGATCGGGTGCCTTACCAGCAGTAGAAGCTAGAGGTGGATGAAAATTCCACACCTTTTTCTGCATTTCAAAAAATCCAATAAAACATTAAAATATTGCAAAATTAGTCTTCAAAATCACAAAAATATTTCCTTTATTTTTAATAACACCGATCTTTATCCTAACCACTCAGGAAGAGATTCGGATCAGATATTTACAAAACTACAAAAACATTTCTACTGTTTTCAATAAAACCAATCTCCATCCTGACCACTCAGGTAAAGATTCGAATCAATACTTGCAAAAATCACAAAAAAATGTCACTATCCCCAGCAAAGCGCTTCAAGAATCTCAAACTCCTCTCACCCACTTCACAGTATTAGGATGACCGATTCGATCATCCGCAAATTGTAATCTTGACCAAAACTAGCAACCAGACACCATCCCAATCACATTCATTCCGCAGAAGAACATCTTGAGGTTACAACCTAGAACCTCCTTCATCCATCCCCAACAGCAAACGAAACAGCATCTTAGGACGATGGACCTGATTGACCACGGGTCGGGATCTTGACTAACCCACTGACCAAACATCCGCTTAAAAAAGAAAATCTCCAAGGAAACAAAATCCTACAAGCAATAAGTTCAAGTTCTCTACATCCCCGATAAAAGTAAAATCATCAAACTGAAAGAGAATAAGCCAAACTATACATCCATCATCAAATATGCATCCACATGCATCAACATCCATCGTATCAATCATTATGTTTACCTGCTTTCAAAATAAAAGTCGGTTAGCCAAAGACCCCACAGGCATCCCCAGTGGAGGTAAGTGCAAACTAGATTTACTTTTCAAAATCACAAAATATTATATATATTCCTATTTGCAAATAAAAATTCTATGGAGTATCACTCCCCAGAGTGGGTATCTTTTCAAAATCCAAACAATATTTTCTCAGTGGAGCGTTCGGCCTCCAAGACACTAAGAGATCCTCCATATCTCTGGGTAGGAGTCGACGCAACAATCAAATAAAATCCGACGTCTCGCGGTTTCCCCGGAGACCGTTAGATCCAACGCACTCAAAGTACGGTCAGCCTGAACTCTAGTGACAGGATAGTCATACCAAATGCCAGATACGAAAAAGATTAAAGCCAAAAGGCTCGGTCAAAGAAACCATTCGAACAGTGGAAACGATGAATTGTAACCCAAGTATCAAAACCAGAAGATTAGGTGGAAAAAGTTCACCCGGACATACCTAAGTGTGGATGCCTAAAGTACCATAACCGAGTTCAAGTCGGAGTTTTGGATTACCCGTAAGGCCGCGCAAATGCAGGGCAGCTAACCACTTTGACAATCAAGCGAAATAAGTACTCCTGGAGTGATTCGGGAAAACAACGAGTCAATCAATCACAAGGTCAGTAACCTCGTAAGACTATAATGGATGCAGAGGCTCTATTGCACCTTTCCAATGTTAGTACCGATCGAGAACGGAAGGGCTACGATTGGGTACCTAAGTTGCAGCTCATGCAGGGACAATCGCAATGTTTTCTTTAAACTCCCACGGTATGTGCGAGTTATTAATTTCCAGACAATCAACTGACACAGATACAAAGGCAATCAAAAATTTCAAACCACGATCTATGAATGACCGGGTCATAAGTGGGGTGTCCACTCGCTTTGACATTCGGTTGCACTCAACCTCTGCCAAAGAGGGGCATCTGTGAACACCCCACCTTCGGCTACAATGTTGATTGAGACAGCTGGATGAATGGAGGTCCACATCCCCAAACCCCATGTCCAAAACCAGCTAAACTCATCCTTGCAAGCCCCAATCCATAGCCCAACTCAAGCCTGAACCCAGTCTACTCACCCCTAAACATTAGTCCGAAAAACCATCTATAGAAAAAACCAGTCCAAAAATCCCAAAAAAGTCAACATTTTCGAGTCAACCCATTAAGTCAAATCACCGAGTCAACCCACCGAATCAGTCCAGCTCTCACCCCCATTCGACTCGCCCAGTCAAAACCCATCTTTAAAATCCAATTGACTCACCTAATTTCAAGCCGTAGCTTCGGAGCAGTTCCGAACCCAGACCTTCGACGATTTTTTGCTTCAGGTTCGGAGCAAGTACACTTCGAAGCTGAAGCAAGATGGTCGTATGGGCGGCCGTCTGATGGCCGCCCGTCCCTATGTACGAGAGCCGCCACTCTCTGTAACTATAAATGCCCCCTCCCTCTTCTCATTTCCAGCAATCCCTCAGCCTCCTAGAAATTTCGATTTTTGAGTCTATCTCCACATCTCTTTAGCCCATTCCTCCACCAAGGAGAGCCCGAGTGATAAGAGTCTAGCCCCAGTCCAGACCAACCTGACCCTCGTTTAAGTCGCTCAAGCTACCCAAGTCCTGATTTATCCACTCGAAGCCAACCCTTGTGATACCTCCGTCCATCCAACTACTCTCATATCAACATCATCTCATTCGCATCTAGCATAAGTGCAACATTTACTATTCTTCCAACCCCCCTGCTTATCATTCCACTACAATAACTCAATCAGGTCTTAGCGTATGCTCTGAAGTTTGCCGGTTTGCCCAAAATTCATTCATCAGAAACTTTGATCGATCAAACACACAGCATGCATCTCGCATAAAGTATTTGTCAGTTCGAGCATATGCTCTAGGCTTGCCTGTTAATGGAAACCTGCCCATCAGAAACTCTTACTGTTCAGACCTACATTTATGCATTATATCATTCATGAGAATGTACGAAAATTAAATCAGACTTTTAAGTATTAGTTCGATTCTGTGAAGTAAAGACCGTACCTCGGTACGGGTAGAGTGAGTGCCTAATACCTTCCCACCCTGTAACCGTGATCCCTTACCTCGAATCTCTGGCCGCAGATCAAAAGGAGTCATTTTAGAGGAAGAAATATTTGGATTCTTTTCTCTAACGTTTCTATGGGGTCTAGCCGATTGTAGATTCGAAGTAACTGGCTAGTGGCGACTCTGGTCTTATACGAACTTATTCAAACATATCCAGTTTAATATGGCAACCGAAAAAGCTCTTGAGAACAAGGCAAACTAGTGGCACAATAGCGATTCGCGCATACCCCCTTTTCGAAAGGGAGAGTCGGGGAGCGTGGAAAGGCGAGCGTCCACAGTTGGTTAAGACTGAGGCGTAATTCCAACTACTTCAAACAGGGTGATAACTCTTGGTGGACCCTCCCCCTAGATTCATTAAGCTAAACTTCTTCACTGGAATGAAGAGGAATTACTGGACTCATTTTATATTTGCCTACCTTAATTTTTGTGACCCCTTAATAGTGAAGACTTGAATCTAAAATAACGATTGAAAATATCCTCGTCCATTAGATATATGAGTATGATTGCCAAATGAGATACTCCACTGGTTAATAACACAACAAGAAACTCAATGAATACATGGAAGATTAGTTTTTATTATAAGTAATTTATGAATTGGTTGGTGGCATCAAGGCGATGAAGGGAACCAGTCTCTTAACTAGGTTGGCATGGAAGGGTCGACTTCCTGCACAATTTTCCTAATAATCAGCTATTTTTATTTTGAGATTTTGAAGGTACATATGAAAAATGTCTTTACATAATTTGAATGATTTGGATTCCTTTGTTCGTCGGATTTTTCTTCGTTAAATCATATATTTTGACATCACAAAAAAGAAATATTCTACTTTCAGAGTAAAATTCCTAGTTCTCCATCATAGTGCTAGTGATTCCTTAAGGGAAAGTAATTTGTACCTGTTAGAGGACCTGAGTTACCGAGATTGTTGGAACCTAAGTGTAGTTAAGGATGTGAAGTTGCCAATCCAAAGAGAAATGCCTTCATCAGTAAGCTGATTTCCTTCTAGATACAAGTTGCAGAGATTTTGTAACTTGTTCAGTCCTGCAAGATGTGTAATCTGTTAAATCCTTGTGATGCTTCTTGTGTACTAAAAGCAAGAATTTTCAAAATAAATAATTTTTTTTTAGAAATTAAAAACTCATATCTTAAAATAGAGGAATGTTGTTGTGTGGTGAAAGAGTGGATCCAGAGGCAGCGTGACAAGCACTGATCATTAGCTAAATACCCTGGACCATTGTTCAATGCACTACCATTGCAGCTTTTTCTTTGTACACTACCATGGCCCGTCCACACTACCATTAAATAGTCCTCGAGTCAAAAGATTGTACACTACCACCGGGGCTTTCTTCTTACATTGGTTTGGGTCCTTTGTTCAGTAATCTGCATTGTCACTATTATGGATGCCGCTATGTATGTGCCACAAACTCCTAAATGGAAACCCGTTAAGGCCCTGTTTTGGTAGATGCATGAAAATGAGTTTATCTCATTTTAGTTAAAGTGATTTATTATTATGGATCTTGATCTTTATCACATAATTACTATTAACACGAACTGTTATGCATTAGAATCAATCTTTAATTCATAAGTCGTTAACTAAATCCATTAAACTCAATTTTAGTTGTCTACCCAAAAAGGTCCTTTCAATAGTTTGACATCAAATAAATGACTAGGTAATGAAAATATAGCAATTGATTCCATTCAACTAATAAAAGGAATCAACAATGATGATATTTAAATATAGGGGATCTTGGATGCATATACCAATCAATCTAAGGCCCATGATACCAATGGTTTGGGTTATTGAAATATTCGCTCACTTGCACAAATTGCAAGAACTAATGAACCGTTAAAAAGTTCTTGAGAGGTCCAAATGAATCGAATGTATTATAAACAATGGAAGGTCCAAATCATTGATTGTACGGATCAAATATTCGCATGAAATTTAATTCTCAAGGTAAATGGGCAATCGAAGTGGGACATATATAAGATGGTCTAGATTAACATTTTCCTTTCCAATATAATCAAATCTATTGTCCACTTTTAAAACCTATAGATTGATGGTCTGAACTGTTGATCCAAGTAATTCTTCAGAGTCATGGGAAATCAAAGGTTAACTGTCATGGAGATTCCAGATTACAATAATTATAATACAATAAATTCATATAATATGTTTATGTCTGAAAAATTGTGCCCACTGGGTTATAAATACTTCTTGAGCACTCATTTAGAGACAAGAGACAAGAAACAAGAGCCACACAAGAGAGATGCACGCATTCATGAGAGAGAGAGAGAGAGGAATTGGACAAGTAAAGGAAAGACTTAACTTTTGCAACTTCAAATGTAGACACATAAAGAATAAGCATCAATATTTAACTGACCTTTCAACCTCCTTGAATGGGAAGACCTTACCCCATGCGCAGGAGACCCTAATAACCGGAGAGACCTTGCAACAGGCACTAGAGTTTCATGAATATGAACTCGGATGCAATGCCGCAAGCATTAGCTCTTGAACAAGAACATGGTCAATTTTTTTATTGATCGAAAATTCATAGGTTGGTTCTCTATAATACGATTTCAATATCATGACAGACAAAAGCAATGGTGTGATTTCTACTGATAATGAAGCGACATGTGTATAGTCTCAAAGCCTATACTTTGATCATAGATATAAATCATATTTAGAATATGATCAATGGTTATAGTCTGATAAAAAATCATGAAACACACATACTCAAATTTATCAATTTAAGAAACCACTAACGATCCTAGGGATCAATCATATACCTTGTGCCGTGTCGATCCAAGAGTGCACAACATGACTTGTAGGTCATTGGCTTGATGATCAAAGGTTGTTGTTAGTGGTCTACACATCATACGGTGTAGATTGCTCTTGGCTTACCTCCTTCCTATTTTTCTCCTTATGTGTGTTAGCAATGAAAACCTCATCATAGATTTAAGGCCTGGGTGCAACATTGAATCTGATCCAATGCTAAGGTGGGTCCCACAGCAAAAAAAAGTTCGATGGATGGATAGTACCGTCGACACTATAGCGTCTGACACGAGGAGTCAGAGATTGTGACAGGTGTCAGTCCTTGTTACCATCGCTTGAATCTTGGTGTGGCCCACTTTCTTAATGTTTGTAGCAAATCCAAACCATCTATCAATTTAATCATCTTATTTAAGGGCATTGGACCAAACTAGAGGCTGATCCAATACTCATGTGTGTCGTGAAGTAGGAAAACATTAGCCTAGAAAGTAAGAATCGTGGAAACTACATCCATGGTTTCTTGTTTCGTGCCTCACATGAGCTACGGAATTGTTTTTTTGTTTTTTTTCTTTCTCTTTTTCTTTTTTGGGTGGAAATGTAAAATGACGTGAAGAAAATGGTAGACGGTTTGAATTTCTCTGAAAAACACGGTGGACCCACGAAAATGGAAACCATCTCCAATGATTCTGACACGAGTCAGAGATATGACAGGCGTCAGTTGTTATCACACAACCCTTCGATCGACAGCGGATTAAGTGAGACCCGGTCTCACCCAAGACAGTGTGGCCCACCTTGATGTATATATATTATGAATCCACACCGTCCATCTAATTTTTCATATCATTTTATGATATTAATAAAAAAAAATGAAGCAGATCCAATTATCAGGTGGACCATACATATGAAACAGTGTAGATTGACCATTAATGGACCACAAATTTTTTGGACGAAGCTGATATTTGCTTTTTCCTTTCATCCAGGCTTAAGTGACCTTATCAACAGATTGGATGGTAAATAAACACTTTGGAAACATTAAGGTGCGACATAAGAAGTTTTTAATGGTAGGACGGTTAATCACCACTGCTTCTTATGGCATGGTCCAGTTGATAATTGGATCTGCTTTTTTAATGACCGGGAAACACTGATGGACGGTGTGGGTACATAATATATACATCAGGGTGGGCCCCATGGTAATCACACGGTAAGGGTAGCCGGGATCTCACCTAATCCACTCTCCCTTCAATCTTGATGGGGCCACTTTCTTAATATTTGGCACAGTAAATTGTACGTCCACCAGTTTAGGCGTTGGCCCAAAATGGAATCTGATCCAATACTCAAGTGGGTTTCACAGCAAGGAAAAAGCCAGACGAGGACCTTTGACGGTCCACTGTTTGTTTGCCTGTGACTTTGTTGAGAATATTCTGCCTCAACTTTGGGTCCACAAGGTAAAATGCCCCGTCTTGAGAATAGTTTGCCTCAGTCCACCATGTAAAATTCCGTGGCTAAACTTATGAACAGGGTGGACTTCACTCAAACAGCATGGTGACCCCATGATCACGAAACCATCTCAAATGAAATCTGACATAAAGATAGAGATTGACCAGCTTCACATTGTTATCACTTATCATGCAACCCTTGAATCTTGGTGGGCCGGGTCACCTTCGTGATGCATGTGACAAATCTGACTCGTTAACCAATTTAAACATCTCAATTTAGGGTGTGGACCCAAAATCGAGGTTGACCCAATGCACAGTGGGTCCTACAGCAAGAAAAACTTGGACGCTGGCCATTAACAGTCCACTATTTGTTGGTCTGTAGCCCACTTGATCAGTGGATCTTACTTATCTTTCGGTCCACCAGCTCAAATGATCTGGCCAAACTTTTGAATGGGGTGGATTTGCGACAAAGATCACAGTGGGCGCTGCATATTTCAACTGTGGTCGTTGAAATGTTTTTTGGTCTTTGCCTGTGGCCAACTCAAGCGCCTTTTTTTTTTAAATTAGTCATTCTACGTATCCACCTTGTTAGCTGGGCAATGCACCCACATGATTCGTCACATGATGCACCTATCCATTGGTGGAGTTAGTGCGTCTCATTAACACTCAAATCTGAAACCTGCTGTTGAAACATCGATGCCTGCTGTTGAAATGCCTAGGTGTCTCCCAGATGGGAAAGCAACTCAAGCGTTGGATTTGCCTGAACTTTGTGGCCCTAAGACTACGTGGCAAAATTGAGGATAGTTTGGCTTTGTCTCAAAGATGGCAGTGGCCCCACTAAAATTGTGGATAGCTAAATCACTTTTGGAGAGGTCAAACTTGTAATTCTTTTACTTAATAGCAACGTTCTGATCTTTACTCGTGCATCCGTGGTATATTTACAAAAGTTTCAACATAAGGTCATGGGTTTGAGTAGCCATTGCAGTATAAAAAAGTCACTGTGGTGTGACTGGGCCACCGTGGTAGTAATAAAAGGCCATATATGGAAACAGTAAATAGTTTTGGAGAAATAGTTAGAAGTAACAGTTTTTTGGTCCATAGACCGAAGCAGAGGCTTGTTATTTGATGAAAGCTGCCCTAGTGCTAATAATATTTTGATTTTTTTTTTGGTAATAATAAACCACTTTTTGCTTGATATTTTGAAGGTAGATCTCAAAATTACTTTGAATAATTTGAATGGTTTTTCTATTATTTTGTCCTTCAGGAATTCCATAGTTAAATGATATGTTCTGGCTTCACAAGATGAAAAGTTATGGTTTTTCAGAGTAAAATTCCAAATTCCCCATTATAGGGTTATTTGATTGATTCCTTGAAGGAAAATTATTTGTACCTGTGAGAGTAATTGAATCACCGAGGTGGTTGTAACTTAAGCAAAGTGTAGTTAAGGATGCCAAGTTGCCAATCCAAGGAGAAATGCCTTCATCATTAAGCCGATTACCTTCAAGACATAATTCCTCAAGTTTCAGTAACTTGTTTAGTCCTGCAAGATGTGTAATTTAATCAATTTCATGAGAATAGGTGTACTCAAATTAAAAATGATAAAAATAAATAATTGTTTTTTTAGAAATTAGAAATCCATATCTTAAAATAGGGGAATTCTATATAATGGTGTGAAAGGGTGAGATTAGGCAGCGGCATGAGAAGCAGTGGTCATTAGCCTGCTACCTTGGCCAATCCCAGTCCCAGTTATTTATCAGGCTTAAAAATCATGTTCAAGCTAGCTTGCATGCTTTCAGGATCAATGAAAAATCAGCACAAAGCTTGCTGCCAAGTCAGTCCCACGCTAGCTTAGTGTTATTTCACCACTAGTTTATATAAAGCATTTGAACAAACATGGGATACATGTAGTGCCAACGTCCAATATCTTATAGATCAACGGGAGGATTTCATTGCCAATTTTACATGGCACATAAATCTCTTCAATCGTTGATGCTAACATGAATGGTTAGAAAAAAGATAACCAATGTTGGTCATCTTAGTGATTAATTTAGAGATGTTGTTATTTTTTCCCTACAACATATTCATCTTGGGTCCAATTGGATGAGCTTCCATGATCTTGCACTTGTGCTACATCAGCACATGGGAGGCTCATGCTTCTTGTATGATATTTGATGAGTACAAATAAAAAGCAATCTTATTCAAAGTATCTTATATACATTTAAAGAATTTATTAACTTTTTATATTTTACTTGTGTTATTCATCCAGGTATAACATGATCCTTTGGTCAAGAGACTATACATTACTATTGGGGCTTTTTATTTGTTCAAATTGGGGCTGTTTTTTAGTAATGTGCGCCATCACTATTGTGAATGTCATTGTATGTCCCATAAACTGTTGAAACTACTTCAATGGAAATGGAAAATAATTGATAAAATAAATCTGGTAATAGGAACTCCACACCTGGTATGTCGAACTACTTTACTGGCAGACAGATATCGCCGATAAAATCAATAAGAAGTTCTGGGTCGAGGCGTGTACTTTGTCGCTATCTTTCAGACAGTTTGCGCCCCCCGGTGCAAGGAACCGGTGCAGAAGGATACCGATGCGTCTACCTCCAGGATACAACTCCCCAGATACGTTCCTTCACAGCATGCACAAGCTATGGAAGAACCCAACACCAATACCACTACCAAACACACTCTCCCTACTACCCAGAGAAAATAGCCCGAATTGAAATGAAAATTAAGAAAGACGATAGCAAGGAAAGAAGGTTTTTCGGTCCATTGAAACCCTAACCCTATTCCTCTTTTATATAAATAAAAAAACATAACAATTAGAAAAATACCCATTGAAAGAAACCGTCGCGACATTTCGACGTGCCCGATAAATAAGGCACAATGGTAACGACCTAATCAAGTGGGCCACGTCTAACGGTCGCGATCAAAGCAACAGTTAAAAAAATATTTTTATCAATTTGGGCAAAACCTAGCCCATCAAGACTCTAAGTGGGCCAGCCCAGGCCAATCGGGGTTCGATTGCACCTCCCCTGCGCACGAGTATACGTGGGTGTGCACGTGCGCACACGCCCGGTTAAAGATTTTCATACCATTTTTCACGCTAGCTACACCCCCCCTGCGCGCGCATACGGACTTTGGCATAGTCCAAGACACATTGCAAAAGTCTATGTTAAGTAAAGGTATATAAACCACTTTTCTTTCTCCCACTCAATCCGATGTGAGACTAAAGAAAACCACAAAATGACAAAACCAAAAAGCAACACAAGAATGAATAGTTTTGTTTTGAAATACACACAACAATCCCCCACTTATTTCAATCAAAACAATACGGGCAAAAGGAAGAACTACTGTGCATAAATGAATGTGACAATGTCTTGAACCTTCACATAGTGAATCATATTTGGACTACAAGAAATTAGTGAACCAAGTCTTGAACTAGATTTCTTTAAAGTAGACCGTACGTGAAACACACACAATAGTAAAAATGTTTTTCAAAGGTGTTTAAGAGCTGCACATTACGGCCATGTGCACTATCTCGGTTTTTCATGAGTGCTCTAGAGAATTAGCACAATTCTCATATGAAGCGGCCCCACTTCCACACTCATATAGGTGAGTTCATCAAGGGTGTCTCTGTAACACTCATCACCCCACTTTAAAACAAGGTTATAAACTCATTAAGGGATTTACCCATCCTTAACCCGTTACAGAGATTCACATTTCTAACATCACAGAGAGGAACAGAGAAATAATTTCTCTTGAAGTGTAATGCAATTCGACTAAGGAATCATTTGGAAAGTTGTTTGTCCCATTGAACCTAATTCTTCGGATCTCTAGTCTTTAGGTTGGGTTACCATTTCCAGTGATTCATTTTTCTATTGGCTTAAGTTCCATCTCCCTCGATGTTTTCTAGACTTTTTCTCTAGCTAGAGCTTTTATTAAAGGATCCACAATGTTTACATTAGATCTTATGAAGTCCAGAGTAATTACACCATTTTTTAGTAGTTGTCTGACACAACCATGTTTCAGACGAATTTGTCTGGATTTTCCATTATAGCACTTATTATTTGCTCTTCCTATGGCAGCTAGGCTATCACAATGAATGGATATAGGTGGTACCGGTTTCACCCAAAAGGGCATATCTATTAACAAAGTTTTTATCCATTCAGCCTCTTCACCAGCTGCTGCCAAAGCAACCAACTCAGATTCCATTGTAGAATGAGCTATACAAGTTTGTTTTTTAGATTTCTATGAAACAGCTCCACCTGCCATGGAAAAAATATAACCACTAGTAGATTTACAATCATCTGACCCTGAATTCCAATCAGTGTCACTATATCCTTCTACCACAGCTGGAAATCTTTGGTAGTGAAGACCAAGATCCCATGTCCTTTTAAGATACCTTAAGACCCTATATATAGCATTCCAATGCATTTCACTTGGATTACTAGAATATCTACTTAGTTTGCTCATTGCGAAAGCAATGTCAGGCCTAGTGCAATTCATAGCATATGATAGACTACCAATCACACTAGCATATTCAATCTAAGATATTCCTTCACCAGTGTTACGTTCTAGTTTAATCATATGGTCAAAAGGAGTACACACAGGTTTACAATCAAAATGATTATATTTCCTTAAAATCTTCTCGATATAATGGGAATGAGTTAGAGATATACCATTTTCACTTCTAACAATCTTAATCCCCAGTATCACATTTGCCTCTCCAAGGTCTTTCATATTAAAGTGAGAAGATAAAAAGGATTTAGTTTCATTAATTATTTCAATATCTGTACCAAAAATCAAAAGATCGTCTACATACAAACACACCATTACTCCATATTCGTTAAACATCTTACAATAAAGACACCGTTCACCTTCATTGAGCATAAACCCATTTGACATCATCACATTATCGAATTTTTCATGCCATTGTTTAGGAGCTTGTTTTAGTCCATATAAGGACTTCAACAATTTACACACTTTATGTTCTTGTCCTAGCTCAACAAACCCTTCAGGTTGCTCCATATATATTTCCTCTTCTAATTCACCATTTAGAAATGTTGTTTTAACATCCATTTAGTGAATTAAAAGATTATTCACAGATGCAATTGCAATCAAAATTCTAATGGATGTCATTTTTGAAATAGGAGAATATGTATCAAAGTGATCAATACCTTCTCTTTGTTTAAACCCCTTGGCTACTAATCTAGCCTTATATTTCTCAATTGAACCATCGGCCCTCTTTTTCTTTTTGAATATCCATTTACAACCTACGGTCTTTGCTCCAGGAGGAAGGTCAAATAATTTTCAAGTATTATTTGTTTTAATGAATCTATTTCATCTATGACTGCTTCCTTCCAAAAGGTAGCATCGTGTGAGGATATCGCCTCTCTGAATGTTACAGGATCACCTTCTAGTTGAGTTAAAAATACTTGGAAATCAGGACTAAAATCCTTGGCAATCCTTGGCCGCTTGCTTCTCCTTATCTCGGGTTCAGACTCAGATTCTTCTAAGTCTTTAGGGTGAGAACATAATGGTTCATCTGGGTTAACAGAGGTAGAACCCCCATTGTTCTTTATTTTATAAGGAAATACATTTTCATGAAATTCTGCATCTCTAGATTCAATAATGATATTTTCACTAATATCCAAGAATCTATAAGCTTTACTATGCAATGCATACCCAATAAGTACACACCTAGAGGTTCTAGATCCTAATTTAAGTCTTTTGGGATCAGTAAGTCTAACATGTGTGAGACAGCCCCAATTCTAAGATAGTTTAGACTTGGTTTTCTGCCCTTCCATAACTCATATGAAATTATTTTGGATTTAGTTGTAGGCACTCTATTTAGAATGTAACAGGCTGTATATAAGCCTTCTCCCAAAAGACTTAAAGGAAGACCTGAACTTAACAACATAGCATTCACCATATTAATGAGAGTCCTATTTTTTCGCTCTGCTACCCTCATTCTATTGGGGAGTATAAGGAGCAGTAATCTCATGAATTATGCTTTTAGATTCACAGAAATGATCAAAATCATTTGAAGTGTATTCATCACCTCTATCACTCTTAAGAATTTTTATCTTCTTGTTCAACTGATTCTCTACTTTATTTTTTAAAATAATAAATTTGGAAAATGCTTCATCCTTTGATCTTAACAGATATACATATGTGTATCTAGAATGATCATCTATAAAGGTAATAAAATATTTCTTACCTCCTCTTGTAAGAGTTTCCTTAAGATCACAAATATCAGAGTGTATCAGTCCTAACAATTTTGAATTTCTTTCTACGCCAAGAAATGGCTTTCTTGTTATCTTAGTTTAAGAACAGGATTCACATTTTTCAAATTCACTATTTTCTAAATGAGGTAGAACACTACTACCAGACATGTTCCTAATAGACTTAATATTAAGATGTCGTAGTCTACCATGTCATAATGTAACAGTGCACAAGATATAAGCAGAAGAAGTAGAACATTTATTTGATTCAACATTCAGTTTGAACATACCATGAGCATGATCATCATAACCTTTACCAACAAAGGAGTCATTCTTAGTTATTATAATTTAATCTGACTCAAAAACCCGTCTCAGACCAGCTTTGTTCAAAAGATAACCCGAAACCAAATTTTTACGCATATCTGGCACATGAAGAACATTAACCAGAGTGACAGATTTTCCAGATGTGAACATGAGTTCAACTTTTTCTTGTCCAATTATATTTGCTGTAACAGCATTCCCCATTTGAACTTTTCTACCAGAAGGAACCTCCTCATAATTCTTAAACCAGGTGCGATTGTAACACACGTGTGTGTTAGCACCCGTGTCGGTCCACTAGCCGTCACTAGGTTCTGGACGAACCATGTTGACCTCTGTGAGCATAGCCATAATTTTAGGTTCCTCAGTCACATTTGCTTGAGGTGCAGGAGTTGGATTCTTTTTCCACTTGTAGCACTCTCTTGCAAAGTGACCTGGTTTGCCACATACATAACAACCAGATGATTTATCCTGGTTATTGTTTTTTCGGTTCTTAGTCTTGGATTTGGGTTTCTTCTTGAACAGTTTCTGATTTGGTTTCAGGTTAATGTGTTTAGGCTTTCCCTTCTATTGATATTGATTTTGCTTCTCATCTACCATTAACACCTTGGAAGTATTGGGTCTTTTCTCTTCTAAGGTATCTTGGAGTCTAGCTTCTTCCTCGATTCGCAGTTTCACAATCAGTTGCTCCATTGATAACTCCTTTTTTTTATGCTGAAGAGAATTTTTGAAATCTTTCCACGTAGGCAACAGTTTTTCAATAACAGCGGCCACCTGAAATTGTTCATCTAACTTGATTCCTTCAGACATAATTTCATGACCAATAAGGTTAAATTCATTGGCTTGATGCACCACTAATTTATCATCAGTCATCTGGAATTTGAAATATCGACTTACGGTGTATTTTTTAACACCCGCCTCTTCAGTTTTGTACTTCTTCACTAATTCTTTTCAGATCTCAGCAGAGGTATCATATTCACAATACAGATCGTACAATTGATTGGACAAAGCACTTAAAATATAATTTTTGCAGAGGTAATCACCTTCATCCCATTTCTGACGAATGATTGACAGTTCCGGTTCGAGTAGGCCAGATGGTCGAGGTTGATTGATTACATATGCTACTTTAAGGGTGGTTAGGTAGAGAAACATCTTTTGTTTCCACCGCTTAAAGTGCTGACCGTCAAAATTCTCAGGCCGAACAGACTTATCATTATGATTTCCCGAAGCCATGGGACGAACTATCTCAAAATCGTTGAAACTACTTCAATGGAAATGGGAAATAATTGATAAAAGAAATCTGGTAATAGGAACCCCACACCTGGTATCTCGAACTGCTTTACTGGCAGATAGATATCGCCAATAAAATCAATAAGAAGTTCTGGGTCGAGGCGCGTACTTTGTCGCTATCTTTGAGATAGTTTGCGCCCCTCGGTGTAAGGAACAGGTGCAGAAGGATGCCGACGCGTCTACCTCCAGGATACAACTCCCCAGATACGTTCCTTCACAGCATGCACAAGCTATGGAAGAACCCAACACCAATACCACTACCAAACACACTCTTCCTACTGCCTAGAGAAAATAGCCCAAATTGAAGATGAAAATTAGGAAAGACGATAGCAAGGAAAGAAGGTTTTCGGTCCATTGAAACCCTAACCCTATTCCTCTTTTATAATAAAAAAAAACATAACGATTAGAAAAAGACCCGTTGAAAGAAACCGTCGCGACGTTTCGACGTGCCCGATAAATAAGGCACGTTTCGCACAATGATGACAACCTAATCAAGTGGGCCACGTCTAACGGTCGCGATCAAAGCAACGGTTAAAAAAATAATTTTATCAATTTGGGCAAAACTTAGCCCATCAAGACTCTAAGTGGGCCAGCCCAGGTCAATCGGGGTTCGATTGCACCCCCCTACGTGCGAGTATACGTGGGGTGTGCACGTGCGCACACGCCCAGTTAAAGATTTTTGGACCAGTTTTCAACGCTGGCTGCACCCCCCCCCCTGCGCGCGCATACGGGCTTTGACATAGTCCAAGATACATTGCAAAAGTCTATGTTGAGTAAAGGTATATAAACCACTTTTCTTTCTCCCACTCAATCCAATGTGGGACTAAGGAAAACCACGAAAGGACAAAACCAAAAAGCAACACAAGAATGAATAGCTTTGTTTTGAAATACACACAACATGAACTCCTAAATGGAAAATCCCTCGGGCCTATTTTGGTAGATGTGCGAAAATTAGTTTCTCTCATTTTAATTAAAAGTAATTATGTAATAGGCATCTTCATCTCTAATACATATTTATTGTTAACATGAACTCATTAAGCATTAAAAATCAAGATCTCTAATCCATAATTGCAGTTAACCAAAAATAAATGAACTCGATTTTAAGCGTGTGCCAAACAAGGCCCTTTCAATAGGTTCCTAACAAAGAAATGATTAGTTAATGAAAATACGACAACGGATCCCATTCAACTAATAAAAAGGCATAGTAGTAATGGTATTTAAATCTAAGTGCCATATGCCATTCACCCTAAGGCCCATCATACTAATGGTTTGGGTCACTGAACTATTAGCCCACTTGTACAAGTTGAAGGCATTAACCTGAAGGCATTAATCGACGATTAAAAAGGTTCTTGAGGTCCATCATATTAATTGATGTTTTCCTTCCCAGAATAATCAAATTTATTGTCCACTTTCAAAACCTATTGGATGATGGTTTGAAGTGGTGATTAAAGTTATTCTTGAGAGTTATGGGAAATCAAAGGTTCAACTACATTATGGACATTCTAAATTGATGATTACATCAATTATAATATAATCAATTTATATATGTAGACACCCCACCCTTAGTTGTGAGGATAATTGAATGGCTAGATGGATGGGAGTCCATACCTAAAACCCTAGGACCAAACTCAGTTAACTCACCCGTCCAAACCCCTAGTCCATACCCAAAACCCTAGGTCTAAACCCAGTCAACTCACTCATCCAAACCCTAATCCATAACCCGAGTCTATCCTAAACCTAGTTAACTCACCCCGAATCATTAGCTCGAAAAACTATATGTAGAAAAAATCATACCAAAATTCCTCAGTAGGTCAAGTCAATGAGTTAACTCACCCGGTCAGCCTAGCCCTTTAACCCAGCCAACTCTCATCGAGAAAGTCCAAGTCCTGACCGATAGGTATCAGGCTTTGGACTCTAACTTCGCAAAGCTCACAGGGTTGAAGGAGAAAGCGGAGAGAGAGAGGGAGATCTTTCGTCAAGACAAAATCTCGCTGGAGGAGCAGCTTGCGGAGGCCAAGTCGCAGCTTAAAGAAGTTATCGAGAACTTGGAGAAGGAGTGTTCCGATCTCTCACAGCTCAAGGACGACTCGATCCACTGGGACGAGGAGAAAGTCGCCTTGGTAAAAATGCTCTCGGAGGAAGGGCCTCAGGCAATTTTCAAGTTTCGGAATTCGCAGCTATATGACGATGAAAGATATGAGTCATATGATGCTGGTCGCGACTTTGCGCTAAGAGTAGTGCAGCGAATGTCCCCGTCCTTTGATATGGGGGAATTTGGACGAGTCGTGACCATCATAGCTGCAGAGGAGCAAGCTGCTGCTGAGAACGAGGTGACTGTAGCCACGCAGGCTGGAGGGGCTCCGAAAATGGGCCCTGAAGTCGAGAGCATGGCTCCTCCTCCGAGAGATTGATTTTCCTTTTTGTTTTCCTTTCTCCTGTACTTGCGAGCAGATATCTGTAATCATTTGACATTAATGAAAAAATTGATATTTTTGGAAGTGTTCTTCTTGTTTTCTTTCTCTTTTCCCTTTATGCAATGAATGCCTTCTTGTTTCAATGAATTATGCTCAACCCGGGGGGTCGTAGTGACCATACCCTCGTGGAGATAGACTGATCTATCGATTGAGAAATAAATTGTGCTCAATCCGGGGGGTCGTGATGACCATACCCTCGTGGAGATAGACTGATCTATCGATTGAAGAATGAATTGTGCTCAATCCGGGGGGTCGTGATGACCATACCCTCGTGGAGATAGACTGATCAGTCGATTGAGACATGAATTTACCAAGGGTAGAAGGATGGTCGAGAATACAAACAGGCTCTTCTGCAGTGTTGTTTTCGATCCATAGAATGGAAATGCGGCCATCCTAAGTGAATTTAACCCTACCAAAGGTAGGCAATTGGCCAAGAGATTGTATGCATCCTCTTCGGGGCTATTCAGGTCCAAGTAAATGGAGTAGCGACCAAAAGATATCTTTTACTTTATTCATAGAATGCTGTTATGAACTACATCGAATCTAGGGATAGTATTGTAGCAAATGCTCCACGTACCAAGGGCGACGTACGGGTTTTCCTTGCATGTCTTCAAGGTAATAAGTACCGGGTCGCACTATCTTAATAACCCGATAAGGGCCTTCCCAATTTGGATCCAGCGAACGAGCGGGAACTCCGAGTTTTTGCCTTAGGACCAAATCTCCGAGCTGGAAGGACCTAGGCCGAACCTTAGCATTTCGATAACGAGCAATACGTTGTTGATATGCGGCCGCTCGTACTTGGGAGGTATTTCTTCGTTCTTCCAAGAGGTCGAGATGAAGTCGAAGATCTTCCTGATTACCCACGGGGTCATACTGCTCGATCCGATACGAAGGCACTTGAATTTCCACTTGTACTACCGCGTCGACACCAAATGCTAAGGAAAAAGGGGTCTCACCCGTTGATGTACGAGTTGTAGTCCTATATGCCCAAAATACCTCTGGTAGAAGTTCTGGCCATTCACCTTTGCATTCACCAAGCTTGGTCTTTAAATGGTGCTTAATGATTTTATTCACTGCCTCGACCTGCCCATTCGCCTGAGGATGATATGGAGAAGTGCGGAGATTACGTATCTTCCATTTTTCACAAAATTCATCAAAGGCTGCGTTGTCAAACTGCGTTCCGTTGTCGGTAATTATAGTGTGAGGGAGTCTGAAACGGCATATGATACTTCTCCATATAAACTTAGTAGTTTGTTTCTCAGTAATCTTGGCTAATGGTTCTGTCTCGGCCCATTTGGTGAAGTAATCAACCCCCACTATCGCGAATCTATTTTGTCCTTTCCCAGTAGGTAGGGGCCCGATGATATCGACCCCCTATTGCGCGAAAGGCCAAGGACTATCTACTGGAGTCATTCGCTCGGAAGATACACGAGGTATAGGAGAATATAGCTGGCACTTGTCACATTTTCTAGAGAATGCAATTGCATCTGCTTTCATAGTGGGCCAATAATATCCTTGCCTCATCGCCTTATATGCTAGGGATCGCCCCCTGGGGTGGTTACCACATGCCCCCTGGTGTACTTCATCTAGAATACGAAGTGCTTCTTCTGGATGAAGACACCTTAAATAAGGCAAGGAAAAGCTTTTTCGTAACAATATTCCGTCTTGCAAGGTATACCTGGCAGCTCGAAGACGAATTTGTCTTGCAGCTTTCTTGTCCTCTGGTAGGTATCCGTCTCTGAGATAAAGGATGATGGGATCCATCCAGCATGGAGATGATTGTACCGATATTACTTGCTCAAGAGTCGCTTGGTCGATACTCAGGTTCTGACGATGCTCGATGGGGATCGAATGTGATAACTCAGATTCTGGTGCAGAGGCGAGCTTTGCCAGGGAATCGGCAAGTTGGTTCTTCTTGCGAGGAATATGAATTATTTCATAAGTCTTCAGTTTTGCGAGCAAGATGAGGACACGAGACTTGTATAAGGCCATCTTTTCTTCTTTGGCCTCGAATTCACCAAGAACTTGGTTGACAATGAGCTGGGAGTCGCTATGAATTAATAGATTCCGAATTGCAAGGACAATGGCCAGTTCGAGGCCAACGATCAGGGCCTCATATTCTGCTTCATTATTTGAGATGCGAGAATCGAAACGCAGAGCATATTGGAAATGCAACCCGTCGGGAGCCACTAAAATCAGGCCCGCTCCGCTGCCAGTGGCCCGCGATGACCCATCCACGAAGAGTGTCCAAGGAGGATGGTCGCTGGTCATGGTATTATCATCGGAAGAGTATGTGAATTCGGCGATAAAGTCAGCCACGGCCTGGCCCTTGACTGCGGTCCTAGGACAGAAAGAGATATCGTGCTCGCTGATCTCGACCGCCCATTTAGTTAAGCGTCCGGAAGCCTCAGGTTTTTGAAGGACTTGCCGTAGTGGATGATTTGTTGGTACTAGAATAGTGTGGGCTTGAAAGTATGGTCGCAGTTTCCGAGCTGCCGTGACTAAGGCTAGGGCCAGCTTTTCCATATCAGAATACCTAGTTTCTGCATCAACCATTGCTCGACTGATATAATAAATGGGCCTTTGCACCCCGGAATCCTCTCTTATCAAAGCGGCGCTAACGGCCGTAGTGGACACAGAAAGATAAAGAATGAGTTGCTCATGTGCTACAGGTTTAGATAAAATGGGGGGTGTGCTCATGTATAGCTTCAATTGTTGAAAGGCTTCCTCACACTCTGGTGTCCATTTCCAATCAGACTTGGCCGTTGCACGAAGGAGTTTGAAGAATGGTAAGCACTTGTCAGATACTCGCGAGATGAATCTATTCAACGATGCGATGTGACCAGCCAGACGCTGGACGTCCTTCAGAGTAATGGGGGATTTCATTTCTACCAATGCTTTTATCTTTTCAGGATCTGCCTCGATTCCACGCTGGCCTACCATGAACCCGAGAAATTTTCCTGCAGACACTCCAAACGCACATTTTTTTGAGTTCAATTTCATTTGATACCTTCTCATTAGGTCGAAGGCTTCTCGAAGATCAGAAATATGATTATCTTCGACGGTGCTTTTCATGAGCATGTCATTAACATAAACTTCCATATTCCTACCGATTTGAGCAGTGAATATTTTGTTGACGAGACGTTGATAAGTGGCCCCTGCATTTTTAAGACCGAACAGCATTACCTGGTAGCAATATAATCCCTGATCCGTGATGAAGGCGGTATGCTGGCTATCAGGTGGGTGCATCATGATCTGGTTGTAACCAGAATAAGCATCCATAAAATTAAGCAGAGCGTGTCCTGCTGTTGAATCGACCAGCTGGTCGATCCACGGCATCGGGAAGCTATCTTTGGGACAGGCTTTGTTCAAATCTGAATAGTCGACGCACATTCTCCATTTGCCATTAGCTTTGCGGACGAGAACTACGTTAGCGACCCACTCTGGGTAGTCAACTTCTTTTATGAAGTTGACCGTAAGTAGCTTCTCGACCTCAGCTTTGATCGCCATTTGCCTTTCTGCAGTGAAGGCACGTCGACGCTGGTGTACGGGTTTATGCTTTGGGTCGATATTCAGACGATGTGCGATGACATTGGGGTCAATGCCTGGCATATCTTTATGAGACCAAGCAAACACGTCTTGGTATTCGGTGAGAAAACGGACCAGATCTTCACGATAGACATCAGTTAAAGAGGATCCAATGTATACGACCTTGGATGGGTCGTCTTTGGTCAAGTGAATCGCCACTGTTTCTTCCCCAGGAGTTCCTGATTGAAGGGCGTTCTCTCTCGGATCTAACGAGGTGTTTGTTGAAGAGTTGGGTGAATCTTGTGCTATCATCATAACGGGCGTCGCTTGAGCTTTCTTTCGATCTTGTAGGGCTATCTCGTAGCAAGACCGAGCCTCCTTTTGATTTCCTCGCACAACCCCAACACCATTTGGGGTAGGGAACTTGACGCGTAAATAGGATGGGTGTAAAGTTGCCCCAACCTTATTAAGCGATGGCCGCCCCAAAATGGCGTTATATGCTGATTTACGATCCACCACGAGGAAGTTTACGAAGACGGTAGTCTTCGCTAGACTTTCTCCAAAAGTAACTGGGAGATTGATGCTTCCTTCAGGTGTTACCACCTCACCTCCGAAGCCGACAAGAGGAGTCGAAACTGGTTTGAGTAGGCTTCTGGCAAGTGCCATTTTGTTGAAAGCCTCCAGATACAGAATATCCGCTAAACTACCTGTATCCACCATAATTCGATGAGTCAGATAATTCGATACCTTTAATGCGACTACGATGGAGTCTTCGTGAGGGAAGTGAATTCCTGCTGCATCTTCGAGGGAGAAGGAAATTGGAAGATGGCTGGCTTTTGACACGCTGGATGCCTGTTCCAGCCAATAAATATGCTGGGGTTCTTTAGACGCCTTCCGAGTGTAGGCTTTCCTTGAAGCTTGAGAGTCGCCCCCACAAGCCGGTCCTCCAACGATGGTGCGGATTTCTCCAGTTGGCTCAGCGTCCTCTTGGGCCGTATGATGATGAGATGGTTCCTTTTGGCGTGGTGAGGCTTTCGCCCTTTCTGGTGATCGATTTTTACGAGCGACATAATCCTGGAGATGGCCCTTTTGAATAAGGGCTTCAATATGATCTCGTAGAGAGATGCAGTCCTGGGTCCTATGCCCGTGATCTTTATGGAAGTAGCAGAACTTGCTCTTATCTCTCTTTTCGGGATCGGATTTGATCTTTGCAGGCCACTTTACATATGGCTTGTGTTTAATTTTCATTAGAACCTTTTCATGAGACCGATTGAGAGGAGTATAGTTATGATATTTACCAGAATAAGGCTTCTTGGGAGAACAGTCACGTTGATCACGACGATATTTTTTACCTGTAGAAGAGGTTCCTTCTGGCTTGCGTTTCTTACCCTGTACTCCATGGCGTGTCAATGCGACTTCTTCTGCATTGATATACTTCTGAGCTTTGGCTTGGAACTCTGCCATAGTTTTCGGAGGGCTTTTATCTAAGGCAAACTTGAATTTCTCGCTCGTTATTCCGGCTATGAGGGCTGTGAGACCTTTTTCTTCAGTATAACCTTCAGTCTGAACGGCTTCTGCAGTGAACCGTACCGTGAATTCCTTTATTGTCTCGCCATGGTGCTGTTTTAGATCCATTAGATGGGAGGCTGGCTTCTTAATGAGAATGCATCCCATGAATTGAGAAAGGAATATCTCCGATAATTGTGAAAAGGAGCTGATGGAATGAGGCTTTAATCCCCGAAACCACGTACGAGCTGCTTCCTTCAATGTTAGGGAAAAAGCCCTACACATGATTTCTGAGCCATGTCCCTCCAACTCCACAAGAGAACTGTATGTTTCTAGGTGTTCAAGAGGATCACCAATACCTGTATACGGGGTGATAACAGGCGTTCGATACTTTCTAGGTAACGGTGCCTCCATAACCTCGCTGGTAAAGGGGGATTCGGATTGATGTATCACCGTCATGATGGCAGATGGCCGATTTGCCTGATATCGTTGTTCCATGACGTCAAAACGATCATGGATTCTTTTGAGATCTCCTTCCCATGGTAAGGTATAGCCTGATGTTTCGGCGGTGGAGCCCTGAGGTTGAGGTTGTCGAGACGAACTAGAATGTATAGAATGTGGAGACGGTACAGGGAGATGGTTGCCAAGTGGTGTCCGGTTTGATGGTGGATGGTGTGGTGGGACCTGTGGTTCGTCCATAGAATGTCTGGAAGCCACTGGTATGGGTTGCGATGGTAACCCTTTGGAGGGTTGTCTCTGCGGTTCGGGGAAATACTGATCAAGCCGATTCGACAGGGCCTGAACTCCGGCATTTAGAGTTAGAAGAGTATTTCCGAGGAAACGCAGGACATCGTCTTGATTTCCAGAAGCCTCCAATAATGGGTTTGCTGATGGCATATTTGGGGCTCCTTGAGGGATATTCGTCGAAGTGGGTGGAAGAACAAGTATGGATTCCGTCTCATCGGGCGGAGGTGGTGCCTGCCTTGAAGTCGAAGGATGAACAGCCTTTTTAGGAGGCATCGCAGAAGGATTTTGATCAGTGGTTAGAACGATTGATTTTGACAATCAAGTCGTTCCCACAGACGGCGCCAAACTGTTAACGTCAGATTTTGTAACAGGATCCTCCGGACGTTCACCCTATCTCCAATAGAGACTTCCTCCGCCGGACCTGTAAAAAGACAGAGAGCAACTAAGGGTGGCTGGTGTCCAACCGTTAGCCCTCCGATGCTTAAGTCAGGCAAAGCAAGAAGAAGAATAACCAGGCAAACAGAGGCTAGAGATGAATATTGTGTACCTGTATCTTAATGGAGTCTTCTCCTTATATAGATCAGAAATGATCCAATCTGTTACGTAAGATATCGAGATCCCCGATTTCGTGGGATAAGAATCTTATACTCATATAGAAGGAAAATCTAATTCAATGACTCGTCCGATAATTTCGTTCCTTGATGGCGATCCCTTGAGACTCGGAGCTACTGAAGAAGATAACCCAAAATCGGCCTATACGGGCTGCTGGTACTGAGGGCTAAGGGATGTCATCGTAGAAAAAGCTGCTCGCATGTTTGGAAGATGGTCGCGAGTCCAAATGCTCGTTCATTCAGATGTGACACCTTTCAACGACTTGTGAGAAGGTCTTTTCGCAGGAAAAACACAACTTCTCGAAGCTTTGATAGTCGAGCATCATTTTCCTAATATGCGAGTCTCGAACAGACGGTCTCGATAGTCGAATAAAGTTGCTCGCGGGGTCGGAGTATCTTCAGAATATGCGAGTCTCGAACAGACGGTCTCGATAGTCAAATAAAGTTGCTCGCGGGGTCGGAGTATCTTCAGAATATGCGAGTCTTGAACAGACGGTCTCGATAGTCAAATAAAGGAGCTCATGAAACCTGGACATCATGAAGATAAGCCTCAAGCAGATGATCTCCGCTATTTTTTACTATAACACTTATTTAATCGATTTGATCAGTATTTTCCCAAATCGCAGCACCCTCCAGAATGACCGCTGTTACAACCTGTGCTTGCAGCTTCTAGACATTCTCTAGATGAACCACAAGTTCAGGCCAACCCTCCTTCAAATCGTATTCCTCGCGGCAATCAAGTTCCTAATTAACTCTCACAATCTATCCGCTCCAGTGCTTCCTGACAACATCAACCTAAAGAACAACTTGATGTCAAGATATCTAGTTATACTCTGCCTTGGGAAGGCAATCTTAGAAAACTTGAAGACCGTTTCGCTGATATTTAACAGCAATATCAGTCTAACCTCCCGACATCCACTTTGGCGACAATTCAATGATTTGAACCTCCTTTTACTCGCAAAGTAATGGAGGCTCCTCTGCCTGAAAAATATCGAACGTAGAGCATTGTGCCGTATACCAGTATTGGTGATCCCCTCGAGCATCTGGAGACATATAGATCCGTCATGGAGCTAGAAGGATATAGCTCGAAAATTATGTGTAGAGTCTTCTCTTTAACTCTTAAAGGATGCGGCACGTACTTGGTTTCATGGTCTGAAACCTCGATTCATTGAGTCTTTCTCTCAATTATCGAACATTTTCCTTTCTCAGTTCATAGGGAGCATCCGTACCAAAAATTTGCATCTCATCTATCAGATTTGAAGCAGTAGCATGGAGAGACAATTAAAGAATTCACAGTCCGATTTACAGCAGAAGCAATCAAAACTGAAAGTTATACTGAAGATAAGGGTCTCACCACCCTTATAGCAGGCATTACAAGCAAAAATTTTGATTCGCCTTGGATAAAAATCCTCCTAGGATAAAAATCCTCCTAAAAAAATGACCGAGTTCTAGGCTAAAGCTCAAAAATATATTAACGTTGAAGAAGTAGCCTTGGCTCGTCATCGTATTCAGGGAAAGAAGCGAAAGTCTGAAGAAATTTCTCCAATAGACAGAAAGTATCGGCGTGATCGACGAGACCACTCTCTGA